>VZRF01010836.1:290885-598307 GCA_013396875.1 Vireo altiloquus
CGCTCCCGGGGCGGCGGCGGCACCCGGGAACACCCCGGGATGCGGAAACACCCCGGGATGCGGGCCCCGAGCCTGCGGCATCGCCCTTGCGCCCCTCGGCCGGGATGCCCTCTTAACTGGCGCGGAAAAACTCCGGATGCGTGTTCTCGGGCCTTTTCCCCTCTGTGGTTTTTGGGTGTTTCATGAGTTACAAAACTTTTAAAGCGTTTTTGCAAAAGGTCCGATGTCACTTGTCGTATTTCAGAGGGAAATGGAAGGTGCCTCCAGAGTCCTTTTTCGGATCCCTGAAAAAAAAAAGCTGGCCGGTGGGCAAAACTGTTGGCTCAGTGTTGCTTCCTCTTTTTCCTGTGATTAATGCCTCTCATTAATGGGAGGAGAACTGGCAGAACTAGCTTAAAAAAATACCAACCTAACCGTAAGATAGGATTGTTTTCCAGCACTGCAGGTGTGTGCAGAGGTTTGCTGAGCAGCAAAGGAGTCCCACCCCCAAATATCCAGCAGCCCCTTGGATCCAGTCCTGCCAGCAAGGTTTAACTCCCTGTGTGACTGGCAGAGCACAAGCTTGCTGCCGGGGTTGTCCTTCATATCCCCTAAATTTCCGTTTGTCTAATCACCAAGATTACAAGCAGTGAAAGTGGAAAGGGAAATGAGTCTCCTGACATTCTAATGAATTGTGTATAAACCCCACAACAGACAAGCATGCCTGATGAGGACAGTGTGCTTTTGCTTTTCAAGTGCAAGCTGCAATCAGAAGCAAAAGCATTGAGGTGATGGGTGTTTGCTTCTTGCAAGGAGTGCTTGGACCAAAGGTGCTCCTGCTCCAGAAGGAGTAGTTTAGCACACTTTAGGGCTAAGTGACTTGGAGCTCTTAAAACACATGCAGCCTGCTAAGTGTTCAATGTCGGGGCCAAGGACTGTATTAGCAAAGGAGGGGTTGGCTGCTGGAATCACTCACCGGGGAGGATTTGAGGTAGCCATGGGAGATGCCAAAGTTTGCTCTGACTCTTGGCTAGATGCTGAGTTGACCGATTTCACTGCATCATGGAGTAGCAGGTCCAGGGGAAATCCTTGTTCTCTCCTGCCCAGGAGTCGTGTCAAAGGCTGCAGCTCCTTCCAGATGTTTGTGGAGCATGAAGGAGGAACTCAGGCTCCTGACTCAGTGGTGGCTTTGGTGCAGAGCTCTCTGATTTTGGGATACGTTGTTCCTCTAGCATCTTTGTGGACCATGCATGAAGCATGGTGCCTTCTGGGGCAGTTTATGGGGGATTCTCATTGTGAGCCTTACTGATCACTGATAGCAATACCTGCACTTTTTTAACCAGTTAAGGGGAGGATTATTGAGAGGGTAATACCTGATTTTAAATAATGAGGGCAAAAGCAAAGACTTCTTTGAAACCTGATTTTTTATGAACTGATGCAAGGTCCATCTTATTGGGATGGGATAGGTACAGCTTGTTGCTCATATTCCTCTCTGGACAGTCATGGAACTGCTTGTAATTGGTAGGAGCAGTGTAAAGGTTGTGAACACTGCACAAGGAGCCTGAAGCAGGAAGGCTCCTGCAATGCAGGAGGCTGGCTTTGCAATCAGGGGGAAGCAGGCAGTGTGCAGAGTGGAAGTTGCCACTCTGAGTCAGGAATCAAAGTATGTTTATTGAGGAGAAATACAAGCCCAGGCAAGAGATGTCTTTGGTCTTTTTATAGAGTACCATGTACACTTTATCCTTCTGGTTTTTTTTTGTTTTTTTTTTTTTTTTTAGTATTCTTTTTTCCTTTAGTAACTCTTTTCTCATGCTGGTTAATTCCCAAGCGTAGTAGTGGGGTTTTAAGGCTTTTTTCCCCATGCCCATTTATGCAGAGGAAGTACATGCTTTTACCTAGCTCTTTATTCTTAATGTTGCTGTTAGTAGGGCCTGTCTCTTGCTGGTTCATAAGTGCTACAAAACCATTTCCAGAGCTCTGAAAATGCTGCCTAATATTTGTGACATTTTGGCGTAGCATATTTAAAATCATTATTGCCAATCCAGTGGTACATGGATGTGAAAATTTCCACAGAGTAACTAAATGCAGTCCCAAAGACAAAATGGTTTGGGTTTGTTTTTTGTTTGATAATCAAATAATAATACTCTAGGTTAACTTGGGCACCTTCAGAACAAAAAAATAAGCTGTTAAAACTTGATCTGAAAATAAAAGACTTGGTACCAGTGAGAAGTAATGACTCTTTTTCCCAGTGGAGTGAGCACAAGTGGGAACTTCTGATGCCTCCTCTGCATTGGGAACATGTGTACCTGAGACCTGTGGTTTTCCTAAATAGAGCCAAAACAAGCAAACATCACTTGTATTCCTCAGTTTGCATTGCAGCTTTCTGGCCTTTCGAGAAATCTGGAGTCAGCTGGATGCACATCAGGGTTTTCTTGATGTATCTTCTTGCATTAGTGCAGAGTGGTCTGATCTGTTCTCTCACCTGGGCAGAGCCCTTCAGACCCCAGGGCTGAGCGCTGCTTGAGGCACAGGCGTAGCTGGTGAGGGGGAATCAGCACGTGTAGTATCTGCTGGCATTGAGCAAGTGGCAGAATTCCTGCTGCCCTGCAGCTGGGCAGCCCTGCTGTGGGATGCTGGCTTTGCTGCTTCACGTTTCACCCCTTGTCATGCTTGTGGCTTTTCTCATTGTAAGCATGTCTGTACACCGCTCCTGCCTGAGGCTCTCTTGTGGTGGGTGAAGTTTCCTGGACCACAGCTCTTGTGCAGCTGCAGACGGTTTTAGTGCCTCCTCTTGCACTGACCCCTCTGCAGTAGTGGAGTAAAGAAGGCTTTAATTTCACAGGGTTTTCTGTTCTCCCTGTGACTTCTTCTCTGCTACCAAAGGTGTTTTTAAATAAAGCCTCTAGAGCAATGTTCCTTCTGAAGCTATGTAGTAAAATGTGGCTTTTCGGGAATTCCTGCTAGTTAAACTTGTCTGTGCAAGTGGATTCCAGTAGCAAGTCTAACCACCCTAAGAAAAGCAGAGGACAAGGTGGTAGGTTTGCGTTACCCTCTATGGCATGTTCGGAAAGAAGATGAGGGAAAAGTGCTTTGGAGAGGGAAGAATTTTTCAGGTACAAGAGGCCAAAGGTCAGTGGAAAACAGTGCAGTTCTGTTGCATCTTTGAAAGGTGGGAGCAGCCAAAGTGGACGAAGAAGAAACCTGGTGAGGAGGGCAACACAAGTGTCCCATATTAGAGAAGGTTTTCTTTATAATGCCCACCACATGAGGGACAATACTGTTAGAAAAGACTGAGAGAATTGAGAGCAAAAAAGCATAGATGAAGGAGTAAATTTTGACTTGGCAACTAGAATCACATTTTCCATGTGGTTTTTTGAAGTCTGGTCACTGTCCTCAGCACATAGCCTTTGAAGTTCAGCTGAAAGTGAAGGTGGTACTCGCACAGGCATTTTTCCAACTTCCATCCCAAGCTCTTCACATAAGTGCAAGAGCATATGTTTCCGCAGAGAGACAGTCAAACAATTAAAAATATTGATACTTAAAGCTTTGCTATTTTGTTTCTTGGTCATCACTACATTTTGTGGGAGCAGGATAGCTTGTATCCTTCAGAGCTGTTGCTCAAAGGCAGCTTCTCTCTGCAAGACTGGGAGGGTGTACTCTGGCAGTACTGGGGCTCAGAACAGTTTCTCTGCAGTCAGAAGGTAAAAGCATTATACATACAGTCTAAGGTTTAAGCTGCAGAAACTGGCAGCCTCCAGCAGTCAGTCAGTAATGCGTACTGCAGAACTGTTTCAGTGCAGTCCCTCGCTCGTGGACAGCCATCAGTAAGGGGCCCATCAGAAGGGTCAGTTGTAAGCCAAGTTGTCCAATTTGAGCATGCTCTGATAAATGGCTTCCTTTCTCTACCCCCTTTCTTCTCTCTTCCTTAGGCTTTGGCTTCTCAGCAAGGCTAGTTTTCCTTAGCCTGTAGCGACTTGTCCCAGAGGAGGGACTGCTTTGCTGAAGTCTTGGCATCGAGCCCTGCTGGGGCTGCCACTCCCAGCACTCACCTTGCTGCCTGTGCTGCTGTCAGCTGGGGCTGGCTTCTGCCCGTGGAAACCTGGCTGTGGGTAGTGGGGCAGATGTATAAGGACAGGGTGGTAAAAGTTCATGGGAGGTGATGTGGGGGATTATCTTGTGCAGCAGCTCTAGGGTTGCTGTAATTAGCTTCCCTGAGAGCCAGCAGTGCTCCTGCCTTGTGCAATGGGGAGCTGAGGCACTGAGCATCCTGTGCTGGTCCCCAAGCCAGGTTACCTCTGTGGGCTGCAGAGAACTGGCTCCAGGCTCCTGATTATGGATCAGGGTGTCTGGGGTGCACAGCTCCAATGGTCCCCCACTAACACCTTTTCACAGTGTTTCAGAGTGTTGAAGGCGGCTAATTGGAGGCCATCAGTCATTTTCAGGCTGATAATCAATATGAAATATTTTCCAGTACATTCCGTTTCTAGTATAATGAAGCTTTATTTCGAAAGTATATCATATAAACTACACCATAATATGCTGGGTGGAGTTAAAAGTGGTCCTTCAACTGCAGACTCAGACTAACTGTTCACAGCATCTTCCTTGAAAGATATCCTAAGTTTGACTAAAATTACCTTTCCACTCCCAGTATGTTCCTCTTTACACCTTTCATTTGTATAAACTTTGACTTCCTCATGTCTGTGTATATCAAGGGGGTTTGCTGTTGTTTGGGTTTATAAATTTCTTTTCTTTTGATGCTTCTGGAGTACTTCATGTGGTCTGCTGCTTTCTTTGAATTGGAGACTCCTTGCTTGGAAACGCTAATAAGAATGCTAAATATGCCACAGTTTGCAGAGTCCAGTCCTTTTATCTATTCAGATGAAATTAATGAAAACACTTGGAAACTGACTGAAGGAAAAATCAATACTGATGACACAGAAATGTACTTTTATGAACAATAAAATATGTTCTACAGTTGTCTCGTTTCACACCTAGGCTTGCCGATTATCTTTTCTGAGATCAAATTAGTTCAATCAGCTTTTGAAGAGTAGAAGCTTTTAAATTACTAATTTTCTCTTCCTTTTGTGTTTGTAAAGAGAAAATTCTTATGTATGGTATGTTTGTAAGTCTCTTTGTTCCTTGAAAATTCTACCTCAGGTAGTGAAGGGCCACTGTGTGGGTGTAGAGGTGCCCGACCCTCAGCGCAAAGTCCCACCAACCAAGGCTGCATTGCTATGGCAAACGTGCAGCCTCCAAAGCTGAATCCACTTATTGCATCTCCTGGATGTGCTGAGACCTAGCATGGACTAAAACAGATGCTAACATATCCTCTCTAGGTGTAATGGAGTTAACTGATGATTGGCTGGGTGTTTTTTTTTAATCAGGTCTCATGCCTAGTCAGGTGTTGAGATGTTGCTTTTGAATTCTTCTAGGATAGTTGGTGAATGTTTGTAGTCCCTTAGTGGCTTGCACACATGAAGTCACTCTGACATGCTCTCTCTGCTTTTTGGACTGGAATTGAATGAGTTCTTGGGCTCTTTCCATGCTTCTGCTAATCAGCATTTTAAAATTGTCCATAGTGTAAAGGACTAGGTGTTTCTGTGCAACCCAATACCTTTATGTAGAAGACACACTTGAGGTTGCACATATGGACCAGAAGTCCTTGGCCCCTGCTGGAAATTTTTTTCTAGTTAGCTGTGCTAGGATATACAGGGTCTGAACACTCCTCTCTCTGTATCGAGGGGAATGTGCAGATCAAATTGTGGTGGTGGTGAATTCAGCACACGGATATCTGGTTTCTTGGCAGATCTGACACTGGGAGTATCTGGACTGCTGCCTGCCCCAAGGAAAAGGGGGTCGGTGTGACCCATGCTCAACCACTACTCATCCAAGCCATGTAACATGAGTCCCTAACCTGTAGACAGATTTACCAGCTCTGAATAATGTCTGTTGTGCTGTGAGATCTTATCTTCCTAATGGCCTGCAAGAGGGTACAAATGAGTAGAAATAAATACTGCTCTTGCTTTTGCTTCCTCTGCATTTTATGGAAGAGTTGATGTGTTCTCATTTTGCCTGATGTGTTTGTTAGTGCTTTTAAAGGACTGGGCTAGTTTGTCAGAATTTTGGGAACAAGTGGAAGTAAGATCTGCTCCTACCTTCTCAGTTTCTCCCACATACTCTTTTCCTTTTTGCTGAACAAGTAAAAAGAAAGAAGCTGCTTGCTGTGTCCTGAAGTCCAGGTAGAGTGAAACCACTGTAATGAGCACAGAGGAACTGTCCTGTAACATCCTTCCACAGAAACAGGCACCAACTAGATAAATGGTGCCAGAGCAGGATTTTAGCTTTATTTTACATCTGTACCCATAGGTCCCAATGGAATGGGGATTCCCCTGTACCTGAGTCTGCCTGCCTAGAGGTATTGGTGCTCCAGAGGCTTTACAATTTTACATTTGATTCCTGAAGCTTTTGAGTTGAGTGGTGGGAATGGGCATTGTTCAATAACCAGGTGCCTTCTGGAAGTCCAGAGGTCTCTTTGGAGGAATGGAAGTTTCTCATCTGCCTTTGGGATAAAGAGCTTTGGCTTGTCATTTGTAAATAATACAAGTCTGCTCAAAAAACTTTCTATGACATGACTGTGTCAGGGGTGAAATCATGTTTTGTGATTCCTGACAGAATTTAGTAGCAGTCTTACAAAAAATCACTGGTGTATGTTTGGCAGACAAGCACTTGATTGTTACTACTGTTGTGTTGTTGGCTTTGTGCAGGAAAAGGGAGCTCTGGTAAAATGCACTGAGTTTTCTGACTCAGTGGGGCAGTTTGAGTTTAGTGCATAGCTTGGCCATGGCGCACAGATGTGTGTGCAAGCCTGCTGCATCCAGTTCAGGCTTCTTACACCACTAAACATTCACCAGTGGAAGGAAAAGACAACATACTGCAGGTAGCCTTTCTTTTTTAAAGAAAGGAAAAGCTGGAACTTCTGGAAAAGTGTTGAGTGAAAGGCTATCTTGGTAGAAGATGGATGTGCTTTCAGAGGGGCTAATTTTGACACTAAGAAAATATATGTAGAGCTGATTGCTGGCCGGGTGCCAGTCACTGAAGGGCACCGGCGGCTGAAATGCCAGGCAGTGCTGGTAGTTCTGGCACTTCAGCCCATGACGGTTGGGTTGCATGAATTATCTCCTGCCTTCCAGCTAATTTTATCCTGTTGATTTTTCATGAATCATTTCCCATCTCTGTGGGTTAGAAATTAAAGTGGAAGTTTGCTAGCCAGAATAGCCACATCTGCTATTTAGAAACTAGTGTCTAGGGTTTGCTTCCTGCCCACCCCCACGCCTTCCCTTCCCTTTTGCTTTTTACCTCCATCATTGTTCAAATACATGAATCACTAGTGTTGCTCACCCACAAAAACTTTTAGGCTGACCAGCCTGCACAGATGCAGGGGTCTTCTGGGTGCATGTGACCTCACTGTGGGCAATGGGGGTGGCAGGCAGGTGCTCAGTGCTATGTGTCAGGGTTCCAGGTCCACAGTGAAGCTGGCAGGACCTGACCAGGGCGTCTTGAATTTCCTTCACGTGCCTTATAAAACGCTAAAGGCACTTCAGTGTCTCTTCCCTCTCCCAGCACAGCAGAAGAGCAGGAGAGTGACATTGGTCCAGTCTGTCGTATGCCTACCAAACACTTCCTCACTCCAGCTTTTTTGTCTGCCCATTTGGGCAGTAAATTCACATCTCTGCTTCCCTTTGTTGAGCTGTGTGCCCTTGACTGCCATTGCAGCTGATGTCTGGGCCAGCAGCGAGGGAAGGATAAGTTCATTATCCAGAAGTTGAGTGCTACTAGTAGGGATCCAGGGACCCACATGGAAGCTGCGTAGCATGGGGTCCTGTCGGTGAGCAGAGTTTTGCTGGCAGCTGTGCCAAGGAAAAAAAAGCACATTCCCTTGAAATATGGTGAGCACTACATGAATGAGAGGAGGTCTCTAGCTTGCTGATGTTCACTTTTAATCAGTCTTGGTGGATCACAGCAAATGCAGGAGACTGAATAAGTGATTGCGTTGGGACAGTTTTGAAAATTGCCAAGTAGATGGCCCAGGAAAATACAGACTGGGTAGCATGATGCCCATCCTGGGTAAATAATAAAGTTATTCATGCCGGAAAATTGGTGTCATGGAAAGTGTCTTGTACTTCTTAAAAAGGTCTGATTTTGTTCTTTGAGAAGCTTACCCTTGGTGTAAAGACAGATCACTATATGTGATATATATTTATGTATAAAAGGCAGTTAACTCAGCGTGTGAGAACCCAGTTAATATCCAATGCCAGAGAATATCAATAAAATATAAGTGGCTTAGGAAGTGAGGGTAGTGATTGATGGAGAGCCAACATCCAATAAATAAACTGAAGGGGCAGTATAAACAGTAAGGGGATGAAGGGTACTCTAAGCTAAAGACAGTACTAGCACACTCATAAATCAACTGTTGAGGATTAACTTCAAGATGAATGTAGAAAATAACTTTTCAGCATCAAAAGATCACGGTTCTGGCATTGCCACCTTAGATGAGGGGAGCAAATAATCCAGCTATTTTAAGCTAGACCTTGATCATTTTACAGAAGAGTCTCAGCAACATGATATGTGGAGGTTGTGTTTTCAAAGAAGTAGACTTGATGACCCTTCTCTTCAGATAAGGAGAAGGGAGAAGCCAGATCTGCCTGACACTTACTCAGTGATGCAGAAGAAGACATGACTCATCACTGACAAAATGTGTAGATGAAACATGTTTGGTGAATTGTAGCTGTTGATAAGGGCGGGACGGTGTAATGCGGTTTGTTTGGTAAATGAGGTTACTGAAACCAAATCATTTTCATGTGGACAAGTGGAGATTTATGAACCTGGAAAGGCTTGTCCTGAACGTGATCTGTGAAGCAGGCTGTGTCCTGAGCAGTCCCATGTGAGAACATGGGGATCAGAATGGGCAGGCAGCTCTGGGGAGCTTTCTGTGCCAGGTTCTAGCTGGAAAAGACAACCATGATTTTGGGCACAAACAGGGTGGTAATGATTCAGGGTGAGGAAGTCATTTTATGTCTGTGAACCTTATATTTACTTCAGACTCAGTCTTATATCAGCATGGCTTTCTAGTGCCAGCATCTTGAAGTAATGTAGAGAAAATTGGATGAGTTACACAGAAGAATGATGAAAATTGTTGGAAAGCTGAGAAGATAACTGCATGAGTGCATAGCCAGGGTGCTGCTATGCATGTGGTTTTATTCAGTGCTTATCACTATTGCTATCCAAACACCTTTCAGTAGTGCCTTAAGGAAGAAGGCTTACAGCTGCCTCTTAGTTGTACTCTTATTCTGTCCTTAGGGAGAAAAATGGTGAAATAACATCTAGTTTTAGTTCTGGGGTTTTCTGTCTGTTTGTTTTAACTTTTATAAATGTAGGTATACATTTATGTTGAAGCCAAAGGCAAAGAAGGGTTGCTGGCAGTTCTGACCAAAGATGGTGAGGTTTATTACAGCCATTAACCTGGGAAGCAATTCTTTCCAGTTGCTCAAAGCAGTGTCCCAGCATGCCGGGTATTTCAGCCTTTCCCATCAGGTTCCAGGGCCCTTTGAACAAACTGCTGCCTGGTGCCCAGAACTGGAGGGAGTCACATATGACTTGTCTGTGATGGGGATTAACAACTGAGATGAACTCGTGAAATGTTGGCTTCTCTTCCTCTTGCTAATCTCAGATAGAGATTTTGTCCTGTTTGTAGGCTAAAAGTAAACAGAGTGGGACATACAGGATGTCCTAATTCTCATTTCTACCCTTAAACTGTGAATCAGTGAGATCAATGCAGGGAGCTGAGTACAGCAAAAATGAAAAGTTTCCACGTATTTTGAAAATATAAGCCACTTACATAGTTCTTTCAGCTGCAGTAAGTACCTGGCTTGGTTCCGTGGCACGCGGCGCTGTTTCAGAAGCTTTTAGGTTTCATGGGAGCTTTATGTTGTCAGCATCCTGCTTGTTTGAGTCCTTACTCAACACTTAATGTGGAGAAGTTGCATTGAGTAATACCTGCTTTGCATAGGCTCGTGCTGCTCCATGGCAGCACATGGACCAGCACATGGGTCCTCTTCCTACTCTGAGATAAAAAAAGGGCAGTGCTCCCAACTGACCATAATACAGAATTTTGTGACAAATGGTGTAAAGTTATCAGTATTTTCCATCTTCTCTAGAAGCTGTCCTAAAACAAACTGAAGACTGGTTCAGGGATTATTTCAGAGGTTTTCTCTGTCATGAAGCAGATCATGGAGGGTTTTGATAATATGTTTTGCCAATGAACCATGTAAGACTGACAGTGTGAACTCATCTCACATCCATTTGAGATTACAGGAGGAGTTCCAGGTTGGCACACTGGAATTTTCCTGTTCCCAACTTGTCCGCAATCAGGATGGCAGTGGGAATTTGGTGTTGTGGCACTGCATCCTGTTTGTCATGTCAGTTGCTGGTCCTGGGCAACTTAAAACCACTGGGTACTGCCAGCCCTCCCTGCTGTAAAACAGTTTTAAGTCTTTTGCTTTTGAAGCTTGCTCGCCAAGCTTCTTTGGAAAGCTGCAGAAAACCTGGTGGTGATTCCAGGTATCTTTCTTGTAGTCCTGACCTTCTTCAGTGTTTTCAAAGTTTCATACTTGTGGTGAATTTATGGGTCCTGAGTGTAGTGGGGTATTTAACAATGAGTTAAACAAGTCCTGATCATAGCCCATGGCTGCTCAAATCCTACATCGTGCATGACCTATAATTTTCACTAATTAAGTTTGAATTTGTGACAACTTCAGCTTGTTGCCAGGTGTGCTTGCTGCATTCATCCTTGCTCCGTGGCCATCAGAGAAGAGCCCTAGCTTCACAGCAGGCTGGGAGGCAGGTCACGGGGTCTTGCCCTGCTGCCACCAGCCTTTGCTGTGCCAGAACACTGCTCCACTGCACCCTGGGTGGAGGACAGTTTCACCCACAGAAATGTTGTACTTTTGTGGGGAAAGTGCTGTGGCAACGGTGCAGGCAAAAGCAATTTTCCCAGTAGAGCATTGGCTTATATCTGACTGTGGACAGTGGTCCTCTGAGCAGACTGGTTCTCCCTCTTACTTTGTGGGATCTTTGATCTTTCAGAGTTCGTGCTGGCTGCAAGCATGAACTGCATAGTCAGCTGGTACTTCATAAAGTGACCTGAAGTGGTTGGTATGCCCAAGGACCTTGGTAAGTGCATTCACCTCAGGGAAAATGGTCAGCCTGGGTCTTCCATGGTCTTGAATGCTGTGCTTTATTCCCTGTTCTCAGCTTGTCAGTAGCTGACTGTTCTGGATTACTATTTCTGGTAATGATATGCAACTGTGGAAAAAGCACGTGAACTTATGGCCATCTTTCACCACAGGCCTGCACTTTAAAACATGGTACAAGCTAAGCAATATCTGCCTTAAAAGAAGAGGGGATGACCTCCAAAAGGCCAGCAGTGAGAAACTGAGTGAAGGAGCTGTGCGCTGAGGAGGGGATAGATTCCTATATGGCTGTTTCACATGAAAGAATGTCCCAGTCTGGGAAACCTGCCAGTAAAATGTAAAATTAAAGCTCTGTTTTGGAGGCTGATCCATGCAGATAAGGACTGTTAACTAATAACTACAAGAGGGGCAGTGATAAAGGCGGCATACTTGAGGACAGGAATTCACAGGTTTGTTCATGCTTAACCCTGTTTGGAGGTTTTTTCCTGCATTAGAGATTAATAGCTCAGATGTTCTTGTGTTTTCTACTTCCCTGATTTTGAGGAATATGGCAAAGCCTCTGGAGATCTTAACGTGTGTCATGCAGAAACATGACAGGTCCTTGCCTACTTTGTAAAGAAAACAGGAGAGGTTATGTGGCACTGCTGTGAACACAGGGATGATCCAGGCATGCCTCTTGGGATTTGTAGCAGTCACGCTAGTGTCCTGGTTTTGCTGAGGACCACTGTGCACTATTGCCTTTGCTGTTCAAAGTGCTCAGTGTTGTGCGCAAAGAGCACCTGGATCATCACAGCTTCCCTCTCACCGAGGGATTGTCCTCGCTGACATGCTGCCAGGACGTTGCAGTAGGCTGTGTGCCCACTGAACATGGGGAGGGCTAAGTGTCCTGGTGGGCATGGGACACGCACAGGTGAGGCCACGTACCCGCTGGGAATACCCTCAGCAGTAACCAAGGAGCCTGCTTATGCTTACCTGGCACTTCTCCACATCATCTGAAATCTTCAGAGGCTCTTCATATTTAGGTGCTACAACAAACACAATTATAAAAATTGCCAAGAAAACCCCAAAACAATGAAGTGGAGGGAGTGAAAACTGCAGAATGTGAACTAGACTCTTGTAGCTGTGGAAAGCTAAAGGGGGAGGAGAAATGGCAAGAAAGAGAAACTAATCAGCAGTGAAATTACGAAAAATTAAACACCACTTTGAATACATCAGAAGCTAAAAGAGTCCTAAAAGCACAGTCATCTGTGCTGAGGTCTGGAAGTAGAGGAATATCATATGTTTCTTTTCTGGAAGAAGAGCTAGAAGATGGTACCAGTTACAGCAGCAGCGTAATGCTCTCTGTTGTAGCAGTAGCTTGGGAAATTACCAAATAGCAGCTACTAGAGCAGTACATTTTAAAGTTTGCTGTTCTGGCTAACTTGCATCCAGTGATTTTAAAAGGCCTGACTGAGCAGCGCTCTCTGGGCCATAAATGCTAGTGTAAAGATAATTTAAAAAAACAATAGTATGCATAATGAGTTACACTTAAAAAAATGTTGTGTATTACTCATAAGCAAGTAGGCCAATTTCAAGTTTAACTGGGCAGATTAAACTAGGCTACCCATGGTCTGATGTTTGCTTCCTGTAAAATAACGAGATAGCTGATATGGATCGGATTGGTCCTTATTTAGGGGGGTATTAATTGTAATAATCAGTCTGTACATGGTTTTTTTTTTTAAATTGTTCTTTTCTAACATAGTAGGATTTTCTGGTGTTGCTGTAATCTTACTTGAAAAAGGTAAAACTGTTGGTAAATCTAACATGTTTAATGCACTGAAGTTGTGCAACAAGTCATGGGAATAAATAGATGAGATGATTCAGTGTGTCACACACGCACTGTTGGAGCGAGTCCAGAGGAGGGAGGGCCGTGAAGATGATCAGAGGGCTGGAGCACCTCTCCTGTGAAGACAGGCTGAAGATTTGGGATCGTTGAGCATGGAGAAGAGAAGGCTCCAGGGAGACCTGATTGCTGCCTTTCAGTACTTGAAGGGAGGTTATAGGAAAGCTGGAGACAGACTTCTTAGCTGGGGCTGTAGCAATAGGACAAGGAGGAATGGCTTTAAACTGAAAGAGGGTAGGTTTAGATTAGATATTAGAAAAAATTTCTTTACTGTGAGGGTGGCGTGGCACTGGATAATGTCCAGGGAAGCTGTGGCTGCCCCATCCCTGGAAATGTTCACGGCCAAATTGGATGGGTCTTTGAGCAGCCTGGCCCAGTGGAAGCTGTGTCTGCAGTGGGATTGGAACTAGATGAACATTAAGGTCCCTTCCAACCCAAGCCATTCTATGATTCAGTGCATAAAGGAAAACCTGACTAAATGAAAGGTCATAGTGTGACAACAAAAGGAGTGCCATTGCTGGTAGTGTAGTAGTCTCAGCTGGGAATTATTTTTCTGGCTCAGTGCTAATCAAGATGCAGAAATCAGTCTCTTCACCCTATTATCAAGTGATAGGATGAAAGGAAATGCCTTCAAGTTGCACCAGGGGAAGTTTAGATTGGATATGATGAAAGAGTTATCAAGTGTTAGAACAAATTGCCCGGGGAAGTAGCTGAGTCCCCAACTCTGGAAGGTATTTAAAAGACGTGTTGCTATGCCACTTAGGGATATGGTTTAGTGATGGACTTGGCAATGCTAAGTTTATGGTTGGACTTGATGATTTTGAAGGTCATTTCCAGCCTAAATGATGGTATGATTTAGTGATGGACTTGGCAGAGCTAGATTTACATTGGACACGATGATCTCAAAGCTCATTTGCAGCCTAAATGATTATGTTGATTCTAAGATTGCTGGTGTCCTGGGAAAAAAGCACAACATTAATTTGGATTATGTTTGTGGGCAACATAGAATCTGGGCAAATTGCAAGTAGTGAAAAGAGGCGAGTTAGTGGTGAACTTGGGGTGCGTGTGTGCTGGGTGAGACAAGGAGTTGTGTGACACTCTCAAAGCAGTCACCTACTCTCAGAACAGGTGGGAGGGTTGGCAGGGTGCATGGTGGCCTGGGAGTTACTGGCAGGAGCAAGGGCTCTTACAGCAGCACAGTGCTTCACTGAAAACAGAACCCCAGCTGAAAACAGAACCCCAGCTAGGCACAGTGGCCAGAAGGTGAATGTGGCACTTGGACACAAACATGGCAATCCTTAGCAGGGGCAGGGAGGGTGTTATCTCGGTGCAAGGTGCTGCTCCCGCCAGCGTGCTGCACAGGAATGTTGCTGATAAGTTGGAGGGAGTTCAGGGAGGACCAGGAGAGGGGAGGACTGCAAAATGTGCTGCACAGTAAAACACAGAGCTTCATGTGTAAAGTGCAGTGTTTCTTTCTCTTTTTTTATTCCCCCTTTGTTTGGAGCTATGCTGTAGTTTAACCAGAACTGAAGGAAACACGGTGACCTTCTTTGGCAGGAGGTCAGACTGTGTCATCACAGGGTTTCTCTTTGTAAGTCTCCACGGGGAAAGAGTAGAAAAGGAAAAGTCAATTTGTCTCCAGAGACAAATGTACGCATCTCTTTCTACTGAATGATTGGGGGATATGGATGTTCTAACTCCAGTTGTCCTGTCTGCCAGGCTTCCAAAACAGGTGGTTGTTCTGACTGAGAGCATCTGCCTCACAGCCAGCATCCACCTTTCCTGTGACAGTGCAGGCCCCACAGCTAACCAACTCTGGGACAGCACCTATCTCTTACTGTCTTTTAACATTTTCCCGCTCCCCAGGCTTTCTCTCTCTTCAGCTACTTTACTGCAGACTTTGTAGGAAAGACTTTTTCTTCTCTGAGAAGGGCAGGTAGGCTTTGATTGCAGCATTGGCTGGTGCATGGGTACAGGACTGGAGAGCTTTCCTCTTGCTCCAGAGAGCGCAGACAAGGGACTCAGCCTGTCAAAATAATGAGCCCTTCTTTGGCATTGTTATCACTTTCCTTTGAATGGCTGTGGTAAGTCTGAAAGAAAATGTGTCATGTTTTGGACATCCTGTAAAGGCTTAAAAGTGCGTGTGTTTGCATGTGTCTAGTTGCGCTTACGCTGAGGCTTTGCTTTCAGACCACTATATGAGTATTAAGTAGCACTCCTTGATAAACATCTTTCAGGCTGCACATTGGCATGTGAGAAGTTGGATTGGAAAAACGAATCATTTGTCCCCTGGCACAAAGACGAGCCAGAGAGGTTGGGAATGGCATTCCTTCTTGCTGTAAATAGGGCAGAAATGCAGACCAGACTTCCATGGTGTTCAGGCCCATACAAGTGTGTGCGGAATAAGAAAATTCCTGTCTTCAGGCATTTGTGACAGTAGAACATGAATTTAGGAATTCCCTGAGCCAAGTCATGATGGGGATGGGCTCTTCCACCAGATTTCCTGACAGAAGTGGTCTGATCAACTGCGGAGGCCCCTTTGTCAGCACTGTAAGTATGCAGCATAACAGAGCATGTCATTGGGCAGGGGACATGGAAGGGGCCATCATGGGGGATTTGTTGGGAGCAGCTGAGAAATATGTCTGTTCTGTTGTGGTGCCTGAGAGCAGACAATTTGTGTGCCTTGGAGGAAGTCTTTAGATAAATGCAATGAAGAGATGAGCAGCGCTCTAATTTATTCCTTCTCTCAAGCTGGGATGCTCTTAAGCTTAGTGGCCCTTCCAAAAATCTAAATTAAACCCATTCCAAATTACTATCACTTGACATATCCATATTTCCTCTTCAGCACTACCCCATGACGGGAGAGGGAGGGAAGTGTTACTGTTTTGGAGCTTGCTGTCCTTAAACATCATTAAATGATTGATGATTCTATGATTCTGTGAAGTGCCTCCTGGCTCTTGTGTTGAGCAGAGGGAGAGGCATTTTCACTATGACGGCCTTGTGTGCCAGAAGGGTGGTGGTGGCTCAGCTCTGGCTGCTGCAAAGGACAGGAGCATTGAGAGCATGATTCGTGCAGTCTTGGTGGAGTCCCAAAGGGCGCTGTAGGCACTTGCCTGTTTGTCAAAGGTGTCCACAGTGCACGGAAAGCTCTATCTGTTAGTACACTGTACTCTGTTCCCAGATGGAGACTGGCATATGTTATGTTCGTAGGCAGATCCTGGTTCAGTGCCCCAGTCTGTGTTCCTCTTTCTTGTCCTTCTGTCCCCAAAGACCTGCTCTGAGGTAGTAGTGCTCTATGTTCCCATAACATATCACACCCATCAGTCTTAAATTCTGTGTGCAGTTGGAAATCCCATGTGCATTTTTAATAGGCTTTGTGAAGCATACTTGAGATTCTCCATTCCTCAGGTTGCTCTGTTGTGTCTCACGCTCTTCACCTGACCTACAGTTTAACTGCCCTTCCCTTGCCAGTGCAGAAAGGGGTTTCCACCTACATGCACATGTGGGTGCTCTGGTGTGTGATGGCGACTCTTGGTGCCAGAAGGGAGCCTGATCTGCTGGCTGCATCCTGGCCTGGGGGATAAACCTCTGGTTCCTGGGGGAACGAGGTTGTAATTTCTCGGCCATTCATATTTCTCCTCCCTTCCTTCATTCTTTTTCAGAACATGAGTGAGAACTTGAAGGACTGTTTGATCCAGACCCAGGCTTCCTTAGGGGAGATGGTAACGATAAAAACGGAGGCCTGCTCTCCACACCGGGATCAGGAGTATGGACAGCCTTGGTATGTGGCCAGGATTCGGTCTGATGTACTCTAACCCCTTCTGTCCACCTCCCTCCCAGCTTAAACGTGGCTTTGAGGAATATACTTCAGCTTTTTTGAAGTTATTAAAGCCCTTCCTTGTGAGGTCTGCCTTGCGGTGTTTGACAGGAGTGGTCACCTACTCATGTGCACCTCCCCTAGCTGAAGCCATTACCTGCTGTGGGCTTTAGCCTTAAGGATCTGAGATACCAGCTTTTGGCAGGTTGGGTGGCAAATTTAGTTATTTCTCTGCTACAGTTGTGGGACTAAAGGAATTGATCAGGCCCCATTGCTTCAGCTTGTCTCTGTGTGCAGTCCCAGCATCTTGCTAGGTTGATGTCATCCTTCTGTTGTTCCCTCCTCAGCTCTGGAAGGCCTGACCCACAGTCCATGGAAATGGAACCCAAGAAACTGAAAGGGAAACGGGATGTAATCATGACCAAGAGCTTTCAGCAAGTGGATTTCTGGTGTAAGTGTCTTGTGAGTGAGGGAAAAGCACTACTGCTTCTTGTGTAGACTTTAGTCTTTCCCTGTCCGTTTGGGGCAGGAAGCAGGGGAAAAAAAAAGCCAGGGACAAATTTGCATTCTCACCTGAAAAGACTGGCATGATTGATAGGGAAATTGTTACACAAAAGCAGCTTGTCCATGAAGGGGCTAGGCAGAAATAGGGAGATGGGGATAAGCAAGCTGTAAACATGAAAACACACATTGGAAAACCCTGAGAGTCTGGAGAACCCAAAGACTTGAATTCAGAAACTGCAAAGGGAGCTCTGAGCAGATGAAAAGTCTTTCCCTCATATTCTGGAAAGAAAACTGGTGCCATTTATGTTGGCATACCTACAAATTACCAACTGGTAGACCTGCATCTCCATCTGGACACAGGACAGGTGCCTGGGATACTGTCTCTCTCCCAAACACAGAATGAAGGCTATATGATGAGGGTATTTGTTTTCAGGGATGTTTGTTTTAGCTCCCCTCTCGTGTGTGGGGAATCAAACCTTTGGGCTGGAGGACTTGCTGCTAACCAGGGATGTGCAGGGAGCCCTCAGCCTCTGTCTCTGCAGGCAGTGACGGGGCCTTTCCCTGTGTGTTCAGCCATCAGTGGCAGATATGTGCGGGGCACCAGGGCTCAGGCAGGTACAGCTGGGGCAGAACCCATGTTGAAAGGCGTGGCAGAGCAAGGGAGCAGCCAGTGAAGTATCTGTGTGTGTGTGCGCCAGAGTTTGGGGAAGGGGCTCAGCTGGGCCGGGGGGGGGAGGATGGGGATCTGAGTCCTGAGTGCTGTGCATCCTGTGTGCTGCACCAGCCTGTACATCATGTCTGCCCCACCTAACCCCTGTTTCCTTCTCATCTGCAGTCTGTGAGTCCTGCCAGGAGTACTTCGTGGATGAGTGTCCAAACCATGGCCCCCCAGTGTTTGTGTCTGACACCCCAGTGCCTGTTGGCATTCCTGACCGGGCAGCACTGACCATCCCACCTGGAATGGAGGTGGTTAAAGAGCCCAGTGGGGAGAACGACGTGCGCTGTATGAATGAGGTGATCCCCAAAGGTCACATCTTTGGGCCGTACGAGGGGCAGATCTCTAGCCAGGACAGGTCTGCAGGATTCTTCTCGTGGCTGGTGAGTGACAAGTTCCCCCAACCTCATCCATGCAGCTCAGAGCTGGGGCAGTCACGGGCTTATGGAGCCAAACCTTTGCCATCTTCCCCCTTCTCTGAAGGTCTTCCGCTGGCCACATGGGCACTACATCAGCATCAACGTACCATAAATATTAGCAGCTTAAGGGTGTCAATAGATAACCTAGAGATTGCAGAGCTCTCTCCTGGGCCTCTAGCACTCCCTCCTAGTCTGCCTGAGCAGAGGGGATGGCCAAGAAGCTGGAAGAGAGATCCAGTCCATCAGGAACTGATCTGTGTGCAGATTCCAGCACCAAAACTTTTTTCCTCTCATACTACAGGACTTGGTTAGCATATAGAGACAGAGAGATCACTGGATCAACAGATGTTAATTATTATGAGAATTGCAATGTGGGACTTGAGTTATTATTGAGGAAAAGATTGAGAGGTGCTGATATGAAATGCTCCTCACGCTTTTGTGTCTGTAAGATAAAGGTGTGTTTCAGCCCTGTTCCGAAAAGGAAGTTAATCTTTTATGTCCCAGGATTGTTAATGATTTTGTCAGCGTCATCCATAGTTCTGTTACAGATGTTTGTACATAGGAAAATGTCTCTCAGTCAGTTCAGAGTAGCCTTTACACACTCACCCAGGTCAGCAGCCTGTAATACTGGGAGAGCTGATATTCACAACATAGAGTTTCACACCATGACTTAAGGCTAGAACCGAAGCAGTGATTTGAGATTCATAGACCTTCTCCTGCCTGGACCCGCTGGTTGACGTGCTGCATCCATTCTCTTGTTCCGCAGATCGTTGATAAAAACAACCGCTACAAATCCATTGATGGGACAGATGAAACCAAAGCAAACTGGATGAGGTGAGTCCAGTTCTCTTCTGCCTTCCCTTTTGGGGCTCTGTGTTCCAGAGAGAGGCCATCAAATACTCCTTATTGTTTTGTGTGTTGGAAAACCAAACCAAAATGTCACCACCCATTTTGCAAATGGTGTGCTTGTGCTCTTTCAGTATTTATTGTGATGAGTATTTTTGGTGTCAGATTCAAAGAAAGGGTCTAAAACAAGGCAAGGATGTGTATATGGAAGATGGCTATTTCCTGGAATGAGGATAAATGTTAAAGATGACCCTGTTCATCCACTTACAAGCACTGACAGTTCTCACTCCATTTTTTATTCTTTTTTTTATGTTATGTTCAAATATTTGCTAAATGCTTTGCATTACGCCCAAGGTAACCCTTGATTCTGTTCGGGTTTTTTTTTGTCCCTACTCATTTGACAGATACTAAAAGAGGTGCTTTTTTTTGGTTTTTTTCCGGGGTTCATTTGAACCAGCTGTCCGTGCTGGCTGTCGTTTGGCAGTGTCAGCTGTCCTGTGCGCAGAGAAGGGCGAGCTGGGCGACTGAAGGCAGAGCTGGTGCCTGTGCCTGTGCTCCCTCTGCTGGCCCCACGCCCCTGCAGAGCAGCCAGCAGGGCAGCTGGCTTTGGGAGCTGCAAACTTTGGGTTTGGGAACTGCAGCAAGAAGGGACCATGTGTGACCATGGTGCAGTGTTTCAAGTATTGGCGTATGTCTGCAAAACGTAGGTCGCTGAGGCCTCGTACGAGTGGTGAGTCACCAGAACAGGGCATCGCTGCACAGTGAGGCTTGTCAGATCAGTCCTGCTTCCACACTGAACTTTGGAAGCAGTTATTGTCAAGAAGGCATCTCCTACAAAAGTAAAGCAGCATGAGATTACCTGGTTTGTTGGCCTGGATGTCTAGGATTTTCAGTTGTCGCTCATTAAGAGAGCAAAAAGCATGAAGTACAGGTAAATGCAAGATTGACCTAACTGGTTGTATCTGGTTGCACCCCTTTTGGCCATTTCAGTCTTCACATGGATATCAGCTGTTCTGACATTTATGTTCATAAATTTCAGCAAAGGATTTAATTTTTACCTAAGGATTCCAGCTGTTAGAGTTGTTCACTGCTGGATGAAATAAAATACTAGACCTGGGCTGAGGCTGGAGTCACCACTTCAAAAAGAAGGAATGGTACAGTGAAGAGATACGTAGGCAGACATATTTTTTATATATATATATATATAAGTAAAGAATGCCAAGTTCAAAAACCAGAGTGGGATTTTTCTACGTAGATCTGGATCTTTGTGATCTGCATGACAGTGAAGCTGGGGCAAAATATACTCCTGGAATGCAGAAATTCTATGATGAGCTCTTCCTACTGCTGTGAACGTAAGCTTGGTGTCTGGATTTAAGTGGGCACTACTCATGGTCCTAGCACCAAAGAGCAGAATGTTCTTTCCTAAACTTGTATTTGCCATGGTTCAGTCTCAGTATGAGTGTGGTCTGGGCCATTCTGTACAGCCTTGAAAGGCATGGAGGTTATGGCTTTGTGGAAGAGGGCTGTTTGCAACCCCTCCTGTATCAAAGGGCCTGTGCAGGCTATCCCAGTCTTACTGACCTTCCTGATCTTACTCTTGAAAAGTGCTTCTAACAGTATTACTATTTAGAGTCTGACTGACAGTTCAAGTGGCAATAGAGGTCCCCAAAAAGCCTTGATTTTGTTTGTTAGCACCTTTCAGAGGGAGGTGTGCTCAATATTCTGTGCTACAACATCACCCAACACAGAAAATTACACACAGAAACAACACTTGACTTCCAGGACGCTGTAGACAGCGCTCTTTTTGTTTTTCAGATGGTGCTCTTTGCTATCACTCACAGATGGAGTGCTTTGCAAAGCAGATCTACTCACCTTCTGGGTAGGTGTCTATGGCATGGGGAGGGCAGCTTGGGCTGACTCCTCTCTCTTCTTGTAGATCTGGCTATTGTTTTTGTTGTTTGAATACCACATCTGAGTCCATTTTTGTGTTGCCTGAGGACAGTGTGTACGCTGCAGCACTTGCTGGTTTAATGTCAAGTGCCTGTTTACCCAAGGCAGGGGATGACAGGGAGGAAGGAGTACGAAGTGCAGCAGATGGCATGGCAATGGTAACATCCTCTTGCCCTTTCCCTCATCAGTCAGGCAGTCAAGACAAACTTCTGATGCTGGGAGCATGTTCTTCTAAGCTGGCTGCTGGCACAAGGCTAATGCACCCTTCTTCTCTGTCCAGAGAAAAGTGCTGCTGTTTGCAATACTTTATGAAACTACATGACTTCAACATGTGCAAACATCTTCCTCTGTTTTTATTTTTCCGGGGGCTGATTACCATAGATCGCTGCAAACCTCAAGCAAAATTAATGCTTTCTTGGACACAAACCATAAATTGCTGCTGATGGCAGTTCTTGGGGCTTCTGGAGGGTTGCAGAGAACCATCCATTTTCCTGGTTGCTTCTGTGGAAATTCTCTTATTCAGTTGTTGATGTCCTCTAAAAATAATGGATCTGACGAAAAAATGAAAGTAATTCAGAAAGTTCAGGGAAGTCCATCCTTCTGTGTATGTATCACTTGGCCCAGAACGAGCTGTAGGATAGAACATACCACCATACTGCTGGTGCCTAACTGAACTGTTGAAGTGTAGTGCCTCATGTTTGGAGTTTCCAGGCTATTTTGAGCGTTTATAGTCTTAGTCCTTCTTACATATGTGAGTACCTGAATTCTTAGGCTTTTGGCACAGATTAAATTCATCCTTTGCCTTAGCCAATGTGAAAAGGCTGAAGCGAGACTTCCTTACTTCTTTCTCTTTTGCCTTCCTTTCTGCCCCCTTTCCTCTGCAAGCATGGTAACAGAGGTCATAGGGAGCCAGACTGTCCTGTAAATCTTCCTTATAATGGAGGTGTCTCTGATTTGATTTTCACACAATAACAGAGCTTGGAAGGGAGCTCTGGTCAAGTGTTCCAACAGCCTGCTTAAAGCAGGACCAGCTTTGACTAGTGGATCTTTTAAGTACTGAGCTGCTGTTTCAATTTTACAGGACCTTTTAAAAATAATCATTTAAAAACCAGTCAGGGTTACTGTGACTGACCTTGTGTTCAGGGTGAGTAAAAGCCACCAGCCTATGAATGTCATTTTGTTGAACTTAGTGATTTCTGCTACCTTGCAGCAAGTGGAGCAAATGTTCTTATCTATTACAGAGTCAAATTTATGCAGAGCAAAGGGATTCTCTGTGGAACTGTGATCCTTGCAAATAAAAAACAAACCAGAAACTGTTGCAAAGCCTTGGGAAAAATTACATGCTTGTTTCTTAGAGGCCCAGAAAAGTGGAGTTGATAGATATTTTTGTGGAGTGATCATTAAGTGCCCACTGTTCGATGTGTCTTGCACTTTCAGATTGACCTGGGCTGAGGTGTGAATTCACAACCTCACAGCTGGGGCTGCTCTGGAGCTTGCTAAAACCCTCATGGCATCACCAGAGAGGTACTTGTAAATATCAGTGACTGCCTCTCGGGACATACTGCATGCTAGAGGAGAAAAAGATCCCTCTGACAGTAATACTGTCTCCATTTTTATAAGGAGGAGGTTGATGTGCCTGCTAGGAACATGACATTAATTGAATTTGTGATTAAAACTGGCCAGAGCTCATTACTCAACATGTGGCAAGTTTGCTATTGGAATATGAAATTAGATGTTTTGACCCAAGTTGTACTGGAGCAAATGAGTGGAAACACTGAAATCTGAATATCCAGGCCTACCATAAGCTGTCCTAAGTGCACTTGATGGGATATCCTGTCTGGGAGGAGCAAAAAGCGCTCTAATTCCCCATCGGTGCAGCTTTGCTGGTGACAGCAGCTGTGAGTTCATCAGAGAAGAGGCACCAGGTTTTGTGACCCCACGGCTCCAGAGAGAGCGGTTCTGTTCTGCAAACTCACCCCTACCCAGGGCCACTTTGCAGAATACTGTTGTATACTACTCCTTTTTGCCAGAGCAGCTTGTCAGCAGAGGTTTGTTGCCACCTCATGGAGGCACTGATGATACTGTGCAGTCATGCGTACCCGACGAGAATATACACCCAGCCCAGTTTTGCTCAATGCGATAAAAGTCAAACTGTAAATGTTCCCTTGCTCAATGTTTTGTGTAGCCTTTTCCCTTCTTGTTGTGTTCAGCTGGGAGAACTCCTTTTTCCTTTTAAGTTTGTTGAGTTTTTTTTGTTGGGGTTTTTTGAAGTTCAGGGTAGCAGGTGCTTTGCTGGCTCTCCATCATTTCATTACCATCTTCTCTAGACACTGCTTCTTTCCCTCTGTAAGTGAAGCTTCACCAGTACAGTATCTCAAGCATTCATTTGTGTTTGTTCCCATGAAATGCATCTATGCACTTAGGTCCCAGCTTTCCCTGATGTGGCCTGGATTTGAGCAGCTTCTCCTTCTGGTTTTCCAGCTTTAACCAAACTGACACTTGCCCTGATGGCAGGCAGCAGTGTCAGTGAGATTGATTAAACAACAGTGTTAGTGGCACTAAGAAGAAACTAGAATGACAAGGGTCAGTGCCTTTCTGTAAGTTCAGACAGTCTGTTTTCTTTTTTCTTATGAATAGATCTGCTGCCTTCTTTTTTTCCCCAATTAAAAAAACATAGTTAGGACTAATATTTTGTTTGTTTTTATAGTTTCTTTGACTGTGGCTGGAAAAATTAGCACACACCCCCTTTGGACAAAACCGCTTGTTCTCAGGATTGCTGCCTCTTCTTCTCAATGGGCTGAGGCTACAAGTTGTTCATTTGAAGCACCAGAAACTGGGTGCTAGTTCATGTCAGTGCCAGGAAAAACAAGTGGGTGGCCTCATTCCTTTTGAGAACAATGGGAAATGGCAGCCATTTCTGGGTGAAACAAGAGCTTGCTGTGAAGCAGACAAATGCTGGATGTGGAGTACCCCAATGCGGAAAAAAAAAAAGATCTTTCCTTAGGGAAAGCGAGTTGTAGAAATTGCCCACCAATCTAGTCAAAACCTCCCTACCCTAAGAAAAAGTCGAATTTGATGTAGCCTCTTTATGACATCCTGTAACAGAAAGGGTGGTGTAAAAGCTTCTATTGCATGTTGTGCCAGGTAGAACAATAAGATAGATTTCAGCCCTCTAGCTTTCCTCTAAGTTTCAGGCAGTGTCACATTAGAAGCTAATACACCACTGTGATTGCTTGTTCTCACACTTTTTTCTGTGCACAAAGTGTGGCAAGTGATGTGAGGCTGAACTGAAATTCTCATATGTAAGCCAGGGCATCAGATGATGTGTAAAATTGAATTTTAACTTTAAAGCTTAACAAGCTCCTTCACAGTAGTGTTGCTTGGTATTTTTTTCCTTAAGCTTGAAAATTGCCTTCTAAAAACAAAACAGCTGCCTTTTCCTGGTACAGTTGAGGAAAACTGAGAGGTTGTTGTGGGTCAGGGGAGCTGGATGCCACCAAACACCTCTGCCCCAGTACTGCTCTGGCCAAGCGGTTTGATGCAGGGGGCTGCTTTGCGCTGATTTCCTTTTACCCAATTATGCTTTGCGGGATGTTCAACCCAAGGAACATGGCTGAACGAAAGAGGAAGCCCAAGTTTTCCAAGGAAGAACTGGACATTCTGGTCACAGAAGTGACCCGAAATGAAGCCATGCTGTTTGGGAGGGAGACAATGCGTCTAACCCATGCTGACAGGGACAAGATCTGGGAAGGCATAGCCAGGCAGATCACATCAGTCAGCCAGGTCCCCAGGTCTGTGAAAGACGTTAAACACAGATGGGACGACATGAAGAGAAGGACCAAGGACAAACTGGCATTCATGCAGAGGTCCCTCTCCAGCCCCGGCAGTGCGGGGCGGCCCTCGGCCATCGTCCTGACTGCCCATGAGAGAGCCATCGAGTCGGCGCTGCATTCATCGCACCAGAGGCGCGGCTTCCGGAGAGCGGATCTGGACGTGGTTGACAGCCTGTCAACGAGCTGTAAGTATCACTGCCTTAACACCTCTTTGTCTCATGCTTGCATATCTCAGTGACACCAGAAGAGCATTGAGTGTTGTGTGAGATGCTGGGTTGCCTGTCAAGACAGGTCCTTCTGCTGTGATTGGTTCAAGACAGCCTGCTCTGGTGGTTGTAGAGTGTTGAGATGGATTGTTTCCAAGTTAAGATCATCTTTATCTCTTTGTCTAGTTCTTTTCCATACTGTCTTCTGAGAGTAGATTATGGATTATAAGTATGAATTAACCCTACAAGTGAGGGAGCGTCTGCAGTTGAAGTATGACTGCCTCCAGTCTGTGGAAAAAGTGCTTGAAAAGGATTAGGGGATCTTCACCCTGATAAAACAGCAATGCTACCGAAGCGAGAGTCATCTGCCAGTCACCAGTGGATCACTTCCAAGAGAGTTTTGGGGGTCTCAGTGATCACTGGTGTTCATTGCTGAGGTTGGGCCACTAATGATTTCCCAGTGGTGGTCTGAAGGATCATCATAAATGCTGTGAAAAAGGTAGACAGTAGTGACTCCTTCTTCACTGGTTTTAAAGAAACTGCTAGCACTGCTTTTAAAGTTAATCTTCTTACACCACAATTCTCAGACACCTTCCAGTGCTAAACCACAAGCTGCTTTGTGCAGATTCTTTCCATGGTTCTGTATGGGTGCTTTTCTTTTGTGGAGGTGCGACTTCTTGTCTGTGAGGTTCTAGGGGTACAAAGGAGAGAAGGAGGAGAGTGAGTCAACTAATACCTCATGGGTGGCACTGTCCTACTACACTAGGTCTGATCTCATATCTGAAGTGGTTAGTGGGAAAGCAAGGACAAAATCTGCCAGAACTGACAAGGTGGGACTTGGTCATTCTTTGCATCTATCTTGGAAGCCAGTTGCACTATTTCAGAGGTAAAAAGAATGCAGATTATGCAAGGAAGTAGCGGGCAGCTGCTCCAGGTCAAACCTTGTCTCTTCTTACTCTTCACATGCCTGTACCTGTGAACTGGCACATCACTAGATATTTATCAGACTAATGAGAATTTTCCCATGCCATTCTGCTTTGGTTTTGATTTTTCATCAAGTGTATTTGCCTGATTAACATAAGATCCTCTTGCTGCTATGCCTGACTCTCTGGTTGTCTTAGTGATGCCAAGCCACATAGTGGCTTTGCAAAACACACATTGAGAGCAGCAAATACAACATCTATGCTCTTCTCAGTGCAGAGGATGTAAGAAATGATGGGGGAGCAAGATTTTTGCATGAGAAGTCTGTGTCCCTTCAAAACACTTGTGCTAGCTACTTAGGGGTTTGGGAAAGAGGAGTCATTGCTACTGTCTGAAATGGATATATATTCTAGTAATGAAGAGTGCTGTGTACAGAATACCATGATAGCTTGGGTTCACCCACTCTTCAGGTTTCTTATGGCTAAGCTTGTCACCCAGATGCTAACATTGCAGCACTTGCACGTTGAGTTATGTGTCAGAAGCTACAGGCTTGTCTGAACTGGCAGACTGGGGGCAGGGGAGAAGCCTTTTTCAATGTTCTTTGAGACATCCTGAAACAGAAGCCAGTGTTGAGAGGGATTTCACATTAATAATTCATGCTTCCTTTTCTGTTTAAGCTGATGAAGAGGAAGAGATGCCAGGCACTTCTCAGGAACACCACTTCGCCTCGCTGCAGAGGGCTGGTGCCGATGTCAATCAGTTCTCCGGGCCCTCCTTCCTCCGCTCTTCTTCCTCATCAGAGCCCTTGGAAGCTGCCAGCGAAAGGCAGGAACTGCACTGTCCATCTGCACGCAGCAGCTCGGCCTGCAGATCCCCGCACCCCCGCACCGGGAGCCCGCCCCTCTCCAGCTTCGATCGCCAGCTTCTCCATTCCCACGCACAGCAAACAGACCTGTTCAGGCAGTTCTGCCAGGAGCTGGTGGCCATTCATAGGGACATGGCAGATAGCATGCATGCTGTCAGTCAGAGCGTGGCTGACCTCACCAGCCAGGTTGGCCAGATGTGTCAGACACTGGCAGAAATACGTGATGGGGTCCAGGCTTTCCATAGGATACAAGATCCAAGTGTCATGCCAGGGTCCTGTCTGCAAGCAGCTTCGTCCAAAAAGCCCTCCGAGCCCAGTGCAGAGTCTAACCAAAATTCTCTAAAACAGACAACTCCTGCACAGGCCACCAGGTCACGAAAAAGAAAACATAATTTTTAGTCTGTGTCGTATAAAGTAAAGAAGGATGCCCCTTTCTGAGCTGCTGCATGTTCACATGGCTTCTCCATGTGTATCAGTATTCTGTAGGGGAGGTCAGCAGCTGACCCAACCCATCCATCTCCTTGCTGGCTAACAGAGCAGTATGAATATGGCAGCTAATTGTAGGACTGGCCCTCTGTAATGGCAAAGATGAATCTCAAATATTGTAGAGCTTGGAATGTAGGAGATCTTTGGGTTTATAGGAATTAGGAGTTTTCACTGGCTTCCCCATGCTTTAAATGCACTATAAACTAAGAGATGCAATAGAAATCATTATCTGGATCTCTTCCCATGCCTGTGAAATATTATCTACTGAAATAGAGATCCCTTTGCAATCAGCTCACAAATTTACCCTACAACTGCATTCCCATCATCTTCCTGAACGTTAGTGTATGCAGTATGTGCAGAAATACAGCCTTATGACTAAAAACTCTTATTGATTGTTGCTTTTATCTTTCATTCAGCAATAGTGGCTATCCGGGGCTTACTGTGAATTACAGGTTTTGGGAGAGGAGTGTAAAAGCAGAGCTTGTGCAGGGAAGTGAAGAAGGCACAATTCTGAGCACAGGTCTGAGCACTGTGGGGTTTTAGCCTGCTGAAAAGGGCTGCAATGGCATAGGCCTGTATCCTGCAATGCCACATGCACTCGTGTTAAACAGTTTAACTTTTGTTTGCTTCAGTCTGAAACCCCTACTTAACTTTTACAGTTGCATTTAAAATACAATTATTTCATCATATGACAACATTTAAAGAGAATTGTGTCATATAATTTTCCTGCATGTTGTCAAATCTTCAGCTGAACCACCCCACTCCTTCAAAATGTGAGAGCCTGCACAGAAAAAAGAAAAGATGTAGGTCCTGCTTCTGACCTCAAGGCCATTTGGTTTTGTTTCACTGTAATTCTCTCAGCTTTAGTACAGTTACTTTGCACTTAGTTTTATTATGGTGGGATCTGTGTTCTCCTATCATGAAGAGTTTAGAGTCTAAATTCACAGCTACATAGGTTAAATCTTAGACATGTTGGTTTTTTACCACTTTCTTTCCCCGTAGAGATCCACGAAAGAACTGTGTTACAACATTTGAATTGCTCTAGAGCTGTCTGAGGTTCCTGTGTACAACACTGATCCTGGAACTAGGCTCTAATAGTGTCACCTCAGGTGGTGATAATGTATGTGGTAGCTCTTTTATAACATGTCTGTTTTCTCCTTAATTTGCACATCTGCATCTCACATGCTGCCCTCATCTCTGGAAAAGCTCGGGCCATTATCATGGTAATCTTCAGCAGGGAAAAGGGCCAAGGTGTTAACCACACAGCACACCGTGGTCTCCAGGCTGTCCTGTTTTATTTGGAGGTTGGTTGCAGGAAACTTTCAGTTAATATAAGTGTGCATCATCATGTCATGGCTGGGCTACAGACTTGGCAAAAAAGTTACAGAAACTTCTGTGGGAATTGAACATAGGCAACGTGGTGTAGCAGAAGGGTGGCTTGTTTTGTGTGATCTTCAAGGGTCATCTTTAATCTGTCTGGCCTCTCCTTTGAAAGTATAGTGCCCTAGCTTCTTTCCTGAAAAGTTCATTGTAGATCTGCTGTGTCAGGCATTCCTGACATGCTTTTCCTTTTTTTTTTTTTAAGATACTCTGTAATTCTAATTCAAGTAATTTATTTTTAGTGGTGCAGTAAAAGATTGCTCAAGGAAGTAGTGGTCTGGCAAAGCAAAAAGCCTCCTTTCTGAGGAATGACCCAACTGGTTTCATGCAGAGGACATTCCTTATAGTGCTGGTGCCAGACCAGGACAGAAGTTGCTCATGTTCCACTGAGGGATGTACTTTTACTTCTGTTGAAACATTTGTATTCTGCAAAAATCAGTCTCTCTTCAGGTGAAGGGGAGATTGGGAAATCTGGCAGAAGTGGATCTAATATATGAATCAGGGAGAGCTGAAAAAATGGTGATATGTGTTAAAGGCTTTCTCAGTCAATATAGTGCTGCTGCTGTATATTAATATTAGTATTTTATATTTTTATAATATTTCATCTCTACTGATGTCCTCCCATGGATATATTGGTAAGATTAGCTCCTCTGATGTTATCCAGGGGGATCCCTTCTGGGAACCCTCAGATCTGCAAAGGAGGAGACTCCTGCAGGTGCTGGGCACTGGAGGGAGTTAGCACCATTTCTGCCATCAGTTTGCCCACACAGATGTATTTAGAGAGAGAATCCTGGTGCAGGATGCACAGCCCTCAGTGCAAACTCCCAAAGGCTGAGCACTGGTCAGGAGAAAGGAACTTTTACTATAAACTGCCTGATGTCTCCCCTAGTTTCCTCTGTGGACTGTTACAGATTGGCCCAGATCTGGGGACATATCTCTCACCCTGTGTAGACCCCTCGGTGGAGTGGCTTTTCTGTACTGGCTCGCAAAGGATACTTCTTCCTGCACCTGTCATGTTAACTGGCTGTTGAAGTAAGTGTCTGTGTCAACGCAAACTGCTGTGCTCAATCCCAGTATCTCCCATGTCTTGTACATGCTGAAAAAAATCTCTCTTTAAAAGTATTTTTGTTAAGAATGCAATAAATATATAACACTTTTAACACAGCTGCTGTTGAGTCGTTTGTTTCTCTCTACAATTTTTGCCTGAGCTGGTACCAGGCCTGTCACAGATGTGGGTCTCCTGGAGACACCTGGCATCAGAGCCTGAGGCAGGGTTTATGTGTATGGCATCCCATGGCATCGGCATGGGCTGGTGGCTGCTCTCTTGTGTGGGATCTCCTGCCCTGGCTCTGTGCCCGGTGTTGGTTTGGGAAAGGCCAGTGGCCTTTTCCCTGCAATGCTCTGCCCTGGCAGGATATCACTGGAACACCCCTGAAGCCAGCCAGAGAGTGAGCAATGGAGCAGGCAGCAGGGAGGCATGGGACAAGTCCTGGGGGATAGTGGAGAGGAGAAGGGGAGAAGCCTGAGCCTCCCTCCAGCTGCAGAGGTCTCCTCCCTCTTCACATCTCTTCTGGATCCTCACCAGAGTCTCTGTTCCCCTCCTGGGGAGGAATGATCTCAGCTGCCAAAAAACACCTTGACATTTTTCTGGGCATGCTCACTTGGCTATCCCAAAACTTGGGAATTTGGTGTCCTGAGTGGGCCATGGCTTAGGAAAAATGAAACAATGATTTTTATTTGCTGCTAGCTAGAGAGTCTGTGGGAAAGGTGGTCCTGCAGAGAAAGGAGCTGTGCCTCTGGACAGCTTGTTGATCCAAGCCCCAATAGCTGCAGATGGGTCAGAAGTGGTCTCCATTGGTGCAATGTCTGGTCCTGAGCAGCCTGGTCAGGATCGGTGGTGTTCTAGAGGCTGGCCTGTCCCAAGTAGTAGACAGGACATGAAATGAGGGATTTGTGGCTGGTGGCAATGCATCTGCAGGACCACGTGCAGCTGCGGGTGTCTGGGTCTGCTCCTTCTCTGGGGATCGTGGTCCCTTAGGAAACCTGCTCTGCAAGCAGGGCCTTGCCCATCAGTGTGCAGTGCTTGGGTCAGCCTAACTTTGCCTGTCCTGGGTGTCCAAACCAAGGTAACCTCCTTGCTTCAATCCAGATGGAGTATTTGGCATTGGGACAGGGACTGGACACTGTCCAGCCTTTGCAGGGAGGGTTGGGTTGTTCTGAGCACTTTGGCCATGGGATGTGTGTCAGTGAAGGCAGGGCATGCAGTTTCTCCTCAGCTGGTAGTTTGTGCCCCTGGTTCACCAAGCTGGCTGCCCTTTTGTGGAATCCTGACTTTCTCCATCCTTGGAAAGCATCTGCCCCTCAGCTGTGATGTGCAGTGGCACCAAGTGTCTCAGACCAGCAGCTGGAATGTGGGGTTTATGCAGTCCTTAGTAACCCTTGTCTTCTGTGCCTCTGGGGAGACTCGAGCCTGGGGCTGGGCAGCACTGCTTCAAAATTGCTTTGTTTGTGTGATTTCATTTACCTTACCTCAGGGAAGTGTCAGATGGAAAGCTTCCTCTCCAGGAGCGTAAACCACTTGCTAGCTATGCACAGCTGTGAAGAAACGTGTATGTGACCGGATTATTCCAGAACTCTCTGTTGAGGGCTCCTGGTGAAACTGGCAGTGCCGGTGGCTGCAGGAGGCTGGATGAGCAGCCAGGCAGCGTTTGCTGCAGGGTTGCAGCAGTGCCCTCCAGTCTGCACTCTTCTCCCAGCTCCCTGCTGGTCCAGGAGATGGCCAGAGCCACAGGATGCGGGCAGCAGAGCTGAAAGATACTCAGGCAGAAATATGGAAGGCTGTAGAGGCAGAAGGAGAGCAGTGAGCAGGAAAAGCTCATGCTTAACAAAATACTTCATAGTAAAAATGAGCCCTGGTGGGAATAGTTAATGAGGCTCTCCTCATTCACAGTTGTATTTTCTGCATCTCACTGTCAAACACAGTTTGCTGGAAATGAGCCAGACCATCCTGCCACTGCTCCATGAATTCCTCGGTGCCACTGGCTGTGGACATACAGGTCATATATGTCGTGTTAAGGATCTCTGAGTGACTTTAGGTTAGTAAATCTTCACAGGGGCAGCCTGATCCTGTCACTGCTCTGCTGTGGGCAGTGGGATGCAGGGTAAGGTCTCTGCTTAGCTGGTGCTAGGAAGCATCCTGACATTTTGTTTGGGCTGGTGAGAGCATCCTTTAGGATCTCCAGTGCTGTAGAGATCTCCTGTGCTGTAGAGATCTATCTATGCAGCACATAGATCTGTCTCAACAGTTGTGTACCTCGTGGCTGGCTGAAGGCCTGATACACCTGTTGAGGAGTGATCACTAACGCCCAAAAGCAGCAGCCTGGCAGCTGTGTGCTATTGCAGGACCTCCTTCCTACCACACTGGTCCAGGTCTCTCTTACTTCTCAAATACACAGACTGGCACTTTAAAAGTTCCTTTGTTTTGTGATCAGAAGTAAATAAGGGTTAATAAAAGCCAATTTTGGCAGTACCAGAGTCTGCTGTTTAAATAATTACCAAAGATGGCAGAGAATCTCCTGGCAGAGAATGCAGGCACGTGCACAGCTGTTTAATATTAAAACCAGAATTGCTGGAGTCTCAGGCAGTCTGAGACACTGCCACTGCAGACTTGTTTCCTGTTTTTTGTGGGAAGTTCCACCAAGTTTGTGACCTTATATGTGAGGGTTAGTGTGATCACATGCAGGTGGTCTTGTGTCTTTATCTGTGCATTCACATGGCTAGAGAAGGTAGAATATTCTATAAATTTGACAGATTTCTTAAGCCAAGGACCTGTATATACATTAGGGAACTTGGGCCAGGACTAGCAGCAGCAGATGTCAGAGGAGCCATATGCTCCTCTGCAGCCTCCTCACCTTTGTTGAGGTTGCTGCAGCAGGAAGTGCTGAATAACAGAGGCAAATGGCATAAGAGGAAAAATAAGCTTTAGCTATGAACTGTTCAGGTCTGCTTTGGGGTCTGCACATGCCATGATGGGGCCTCCTTCCCGGGTAAATATTCTAAGCTCATGCTGGTGGCAGCTGGAACCAGTATTACCAAGCCTTTTTCATGTCCTCTAGGAGAAACAAGAGGATTGTGAGAGCAAATAATATGACCCTAGTGATAGATCTCTGTCTTAGAAAGTTGCACAGAGGGCCAGCTGCTTGCAGTGAGAATAAATACATTTCTTCTGAGCTGAAATGTAGCTGTTTTAAATCAGGAAAATAAATCCCGTGCCCTTAAAGCGATCTTTCTGTCAGCACTGCTAGGAGATCCCTACAATGTGGTTCTGGGGTTTCCAGTTGCAGAGCTGTATTGTATTTTTGTCACACCCTACTGAACTCTAAAGTGCAAAACCTTCCAATACTGGCATGTCCTTGGACAACCAGCACTTACTCCCATGCACGTTAGGTATCCATGTTTCTGTCCTTAGAATCTTAATTCTGCTTGCCTGAGAGGAGAGAAGCAAGCAAATCTGTTGCCAGCTAAAAATGAAGGCAGTGTTTTGGGGAAACAGGCAGAGGAGCCCTGCCAAGTTCCGGATATTCCCGAGAACAAGGGAGGAAGCCCTGGGATGTGAAATGATGGTGGGGAGTCCAGAAATCCTTGTTTCCATCATTAGGCAAAGATATTTCTGCTTGGGAGAGTCCGTGTCACCCTTGCTGGCAGACATCCCTTCAGGCTGGATGTGCATTTTAGCATCCCTTCCCCATCAAGAAACGGCCCCACTGGCTTAGTGTTCCCTGGGTGTCCATGCTCGTTTGCACACCATTGCTTACAACTCCATGCTTTCCAGCCTGGCTGTGTTGATGGCTCTCTCTGAAGGTCATTCTGGCTTCTTCATGGTTGTCATTCTGATGCAGGGGAGAGCACAGGAGAGAAGTTGTGCTTCACACATGCCTTGTCTCCTCGCCCTCAGGTACGTCATCATCTCCCGGGAGGAGAGGGAGCAAAACCTGTTGGCCTTTCAGCACAGCGAGAGGATTTACTTCCGTGCCTGCCGTGACATCCACCCTGGGGAGAAGCTGCGGGTCTGGTACAGTGAGGATTACATGAAGCGGTTGCATAGTATGTCCCAGGAAACCATCAACAGAAATTTCACAAGTGGTGAGTCCCTTCCCTTTCCATCCTCTCTCCTGATCCCTTTGGGCTGCCCCGCAGTTGGGCCAAGCGTGGTGGGTGAAGTAGGTTTTGCACAGGCTGTGTGAGGAGAGCTGCATTTCTAAAAGCAGAGCACCTCTGGGTGATAGCTACCAGCTCTGCCTGGGTGTACGAGGAGAATAGGATAACCACAGTCACGGAGATCATGAGAGAAAGATTTGTGCTGTGATGTGTCATGCCACGTGTTGTGTTGTGCCATGTTGTGTGTGTGTGTGCTGCAAGGGCCTGATGCAATGCCCAGGGATCACAGGGCACCCCTGTCACAAGACTTCCTGGCCTGAAGATTGCCAAGCTGATGATCCTACAAGACATCATTAGGGTTTTCCTCTGAACATGCTGCTCTCTCTGGCTCCTGTGAGCAGCCTGTTTGAGGGAACTCTGGCTGGTTTTGTGTGCATATGAAAGAGATTTCCTTGGTGTGCTTGTATATCCATTTTCCTCGTTTAATTTATCTCCTCTTTCTTCAGAAAGATAATTTGGGATCAGCGCGACATCCACTAGAGACTCCTTAGTCTCACAACCTTAGAATGTGTGTACAACGTACAGGAGGCTTTGTACTTGTCAGACTGATTCTTCCTTGGATAAAAATTGTTATTGAAAGAGTAGCAATGTTGAAACAAATGCAGCAGTCCTTTGGGCCCACGTATTGTCAGCAATATAGGAAGCTTTAGAGGAAAGCAAAAATTCTTAATGCATCTGTTCATCTGTACAATGCTGATACCTGAAGTTAATTAGGAGCATTTCTTTCCAGGCTAGATGCAGAATGGCAGGGCCTCCGAGGGGCAGCCGCACTAAATATAACTTTGTAATTATGATTCCTGAGTATATTATTACACAGCTGCTGTTGCTGCCTTGACTTGGTAAAAGGTGTCTCCTCTTGAGTCATGGGGTGGACAGGATGTCCTGAAAAAGCTGGTTATCTCTATCACCTTAGGGTTGTTATGCACTTGCAGTGTTGCATCTTGGTGGCTGTACTTGGGCAATTCCCACTTCTGAATTAACATGGGTATGAATTTACTTTTTTATATTAAGGAGCATCAGTGAGTGATTAGGTACAGGCTGCAGTGATTTTGCTGCAATAACATGCACACATTAGTCATCCAGATGGCTTAGTGCTTTCTGAAAGTACAGCAAGAGATAGTCTGTGCCCTTGGGGCACCAAGGCTGCAAGCTATTGCCCTGCCATGCAGACATGGTTTTTCATGGTGTCATGGTTTGTGGGAGCTGAAACGATAACTCACAGCCTGCTCTGTGCTACAAGTGTGGTGAAGATCTGCCTCAGGACTCTCCAGAACCTGACACAGCCTAATGCACCCTCAGGTAGAAACTCAGGTGGCTGCAGAGACCATTCCTTTAACATCTCGATGAACTCAGCCTGCCTTCACAAAAGGGGCGCAGAGATGTTGTTAAAGTGGAGCATCACCTGGGCCAGTGCTAGACTTGGAAGAGACATCGAAGCCTCAGCTGGGAGAGCACTGGGAGGTAGTCAGGAAGCAGCACAAAAATCTGTTGAGTCACTTTCTATTTAAAAGATTTCAAATCCCTGCAGATGAGTCTGTCAAATGAAGCGAAGTGGCACACTTTACTAACTCACAGAAAAATAACATGGTTCCTGGGTTTTGTTTCTGTTGATAGTTTCTGACCCGCCTCATCATTGGAGTTGAGACCAATAATATGAGGGATCGTCTTGTGATTTCTAGCTTTTCCATAGGGCTGAAGCATTCGGCTGGTTGGGGGAAAAATCACCGAGAAAGAAGAACCGGTTCTCTAAATCCCTACCTCTCACAGTAGTTGCTGTAGTCCATAACAGGGGAAATACTAAGAGACTGAAAGCTTTGTCCATAGAAATTCTCATCAATGTGTTGAAAATGAGATCTGTTGTTATGGATTCACTAAAGAAGTGGCTGGGTTTCCCAGCCAGCATCCAAACCCAGTGTAAAATCCCATCCATTCAGGCCAGCCCTTTTTACAGTGCCTTACTCTAACTGTTTCGAGTCTTGCATCTTTTCTGCATTCTTAGCATTGCTCTCCTTAGAGAGGGAATGGTAGCTTTTGCTCCATAACTCTTATGAAAGCATGAATACACTTTAAGCAAACAAAACCAAAAATCAGCATAAAGCAGCGTCTTGTTTGGGAAGCCATCAATGCTTGAAGTTATTTACAAGATAGAAGAGTGATGGAAATTGAGCCAAACCTATCGTCTTTTGAATTTCCAGGTAAGGAAATCTGGCTATTCCCTTTATTTTAAGCAATTAATAATTTGTATGAGGTTGCTTTTAGTATTTTTTTTTTTATTACTGAATGGCCATGCTCTCAGACTCCACCAGGACAAGCTAAACGTCCCATCCTTGGAGGGCATTCACCCGTTGTAGCTCAGTTGACAATGTGTACCTTAGGTTTTAAGTGTGCAAGTTGTTTTTACTCTTTTACCTTTGCATTTCTGGAGCAGCCTCCAAACTGAATGAGAGTAAAAGGGCTTGCAAACTTTGTGCCATGGCGTGCACAGACAATGGGGTTGTCATGAAATGGTGTAAATCTCTCGCTGCACTGCTGTATGCTTGATACCTTTTACCAAGTCAAAACAGGCACAGGACTTCCAGCCAGCCAAAATGGCACTTAGGCTCTGGGTATAGTTTCCACCATGATCAGTCATTCACCTCATAGTCCTCTTCCAGCGCAGGTTGGTTACACCTTTAGGTTAAACAAGCTGCCTGTAGTTTCTCTTCTCTTTGAAGTGTGTGGGTTCTACTCTGCTGTGGCTACCCAGGACTGTCTCTGTTTTTGCAGACATGCCCATTAGCAGGGCTTCTCCTCTTGCAAGCCTCGGTTTCCACTGAGTTGTGTCAGTTCCTGGCTTGTAACATAACATGCAGACCTGCAAGTATTCAGTCTGCCTTTTTGTTCTTTTTTGTTTGAGTTTTAGATTGAGGGATGTTGCTCGGTTCTCAGTGATAATCCCCACCCCTCATTTTCCATTTTAGGAGACAAAATGTTACAGAATGAAAAGTCAGAAAAGATTGTAGAAAATCAAGAGGATGCAAGGGGAGCACTCCAGTTCACCACCTTAAAGCAAGGGAAGAGCCCCTACAAGCGCAGCTGTGATGAGGGGGAATCCCACCCTCAAACAAAGAAAAAAAAGATTGATCTAATCTTCAAAGATGTCCTGGAGGCTTCTTTGGAGTCTGCCAAGTTTGAAGAGAACCAGTTAGCAACAAGTACACCACTTTCCCTCAGAAGAGCATCTAAATACCAGGCTGAAGACATCTTTGAGCAGTGTGGCAGTGCCATGCAGCACGGCCCCCTGAGCCTCAGCAGAAACCAGAGCGAGAGGGAATGGAAGGTCCCTCACAGTTCCTCTTTCGTCTCAGCCAAGGAGATGAGCATCCTTGAAGACGAGGAAGAAGAGCCCTTGTCACTTAAAGCAGACAGCCCAACCGAGCTGTCACTGGCCTCTGCACAAGGCAATTCCCATGAAATCCCCACCACATCCTTCTGCCCCAACTGTATCCGGCTGAAGAAGAAAATACGGGAGCTGCAGGCTGAGTTAGACATGCTGAGATCTGGGAAGTTGCCTGAGCCACCCGTGTTACCGCCCCAGGTACCTGAGCTCCAAGAATTCTCAGACCCCACAGGTAAGCCTTGCCGAGTTAGAGCGTTCTCCAAACCCTGCCTAAGGAGAGTAGTGAGATGCCTGTGTGCTGTGTACCCATCTAAAGCATTTTGCTCTGAGTATTCAGGTGAACCTGTGGTTCCATGGAAGGTTCTTTGTCAGGTTTTGTGACTGGGTGGGCCAGGAGCTGATGCTGTGGGTACAGTGGAAAACACTGTCTGGGAAAGACTCTGTATGACAATTTGCTCTATTTGTTGCCATTGTAACTGATAATGCACTGCCAATAAAAAAGACATTCCATTGCAGACAGTTTGTTTGCTGTATTTTTGATGCATTCTTTTTCAGCGGAAGCCCCTCCACAATGCCTCACATGCTACCAAGAAAGTACGAATGACTCTGTGGTAACGCTGAAATGTGCTCTCTTTGTGTATGAAATTATGTCCTGCTGTGTCCCTTGTTGGAAATCTCTCTCCCTTTCCTCCACTGCCTTAACAAAACCACGTGCCCCTTTCTGAAGATACATTTCATTTCCTCCAGGAACATACTGTCAGGCAGCCAGGAGCCTTCAGTCACACAGTGTATTGTTGAAGTGACCAGGATGTAGTGGCCTTTCTTGCTGTTCATTGTGGCATGTTGTAGACAAAGATCTTATGCAGAAACATTGATTTCTTTTCCTTTCAAAGTCATGATTCAGTTTCTATCCATGATGTATTGTGGGCAGGAGAGGAGAGGTTGTGGTCAGCTCTTTGGGCAGTGCTCTACTGTCACCAGTAGGATGCTTCTCTAGCTCAGCAACTTTGTAAATACCATATTTTTTTCCTTTTTTTTATTTTTTTGTTACAGCTTCAGAAAGCATCATCTCAGTTCCCACCATCATGGAGGACGATGACCAAGAGGTGGATTCTGCTGATGAATCAGTTTCCAATGACATGATTGCTGCTACAGATGAGCCTTCCAAGATGTCTTCTGCGACAGGCCGGAGGATACGGCGGTTCAAGCAAGAGTGGCTTAAAAAGTTTTGGTTTCTGCGGTACTCCCCGACGTTGAATGAGATGTGGTGCCACGTCTGTAGGCAATACACAGTGCAATCCTCGCGGACTTCAGCCTTCATCATTGGCTCTAAGCAGTTCAAGATACACACGATAAAGCTTCATAGCCAGAGCAACCTCCACAAGAAGTGCCTGCAGCTTTACAAGCTCAGGATGCACCCAGAGAAGACAGAAGAGATGTGCCGAAATATGACCCTGCTCTTCAACACGGCCTACCACCTGGCCCTGGAGGGCAGGCCCTACTACGACTTTCGGCCTCTGGCAGAACTACTGAGAAAGTGTGAGCTCAAGGTGGTGGATCAGTACATGAATGAAGGAGACTGCCAGATCTTAATTCACCATATCGCCCGGGCTCTCCGAGAGGACCTGGTTGAACGCATCCGGCAGTCTCCCTTCCTCAGCATCATTCTGGATGGGCAGAGTGACGACTTGCTTGCAGATACGGTTGCGGTCTATGTGCAGTACACGAGCAGCGATGGGCCTCCAGCAACTGAATTCCTGTCTCTTCAGGAACTGGGCTTTTCTACAACAGACAGTTACCTCCAAGCGTTAGATCGGGCTTTTTCTAGCCTGGGAATACGACTGCAGGATGAGAAGCCAACTATTGGCTTGGGAGTTGATGGTGCTAACATTACCGCCAGCCTGAGAGCCAGCTTGTTCATGACAATCAGAAAGACCTTGCCCTGGCTTCTCTGCCTTCCCTTTATGGTGCACAGGCCCCATTTGGAAATTTTGGATGCCATCAGTGGGAAGGAACTACCATGTCTGGAGGAGCTAGAAAATAATTTGAAGCAACTGCTGAGTTTCTATCGTTACTCTCCCCGACTCATGTGCGAGTTAAGGGTCACTGCTGCCACTCTGTGTGAGGAGACCGAGTTTCTGGGGGACATTCGAGCAGTGAAGTGGATCATTGGAGAGCAGAATGTGCTCAATGCTCTCATCAAGGATTACCTTGAGGTTGTGGCCCATCTCAAAGATGTCAGTGGCCAGACCCAAAGGGCAGACGCTTCTGCCATTGCCTTGGCCCTCCTGCAGTTTCTGATGGACTACCAGTCAATTAAACTCATCTACTTCCTGCTGGATGTGATTGCTGTGCTTTCACGCCTTGCCTACGTCTTCCAAGGGGAGTACCTTCTTGTGTCGCAGGTGGACGATAAGATCGAGGAGGCCATCCAGGAGATCAGCCGGCTAGCAGACTCCCCTGGGGAGTACTTGCAGGAGTTTGAGGAAAACTTCCGTGAAAGCTTTAATGGCATTGCTGTGAAAAATCTACGGGTGGCTGAAGCCAAATTCCAGTCAATCAGAGAAAAGATCTGCCAGAAGACCCAGGTGATCCTAGCCCAAAGGTTTGATTCCCGCAGCCGGACATTTGTGAAGGCCTGTCAGGTATTTGACCTTGCGGCTTGGCCCAGAAGCACTGATGAGCTCATGAGCTATGGGAAGGAGGATATGGTACAAATATTTGAACACCTGGAGACAGTCCCATCATTTTCCAGAGAGGTTTGCAGAGAGGGGATGGACACCCGAGGGAGTCTGCTGATGGAGTGGCGAGAACTCAAGGTGGATTATTATACCAAAAATGGTTTTAAAGACTTACTCAGTCACATTTGTAAATATAAACAGAGATTTCCCCTCCTAAATAAAATAGTTCAGATCCTCAAAGTCCTTCCCACCTCTTCGGCCTGCTGCGAGAAGGGGCGCACCGCCCTGCAGAGAGTGCGCAAGAACAACCGCTCTCGGCTCACGCTGGAGCAGCTCAGTGACCTGTTGACCATTGCTGTTAACGGGCCACCCATTGCCAACTTTGATTGCAAGAGGGCACTCGATAGCTGGTTTGAGGAGAAGTCAGGCAATAGTTACGCGCTCTCAGCCGAAATGCTGAGCAGGATGTCATCTCTTGACCAGAAGCCGATGTTGCAGAGCATGGACCATGGCTCTGAGTTTTACCCTGATATTTAGGAAGGAATGCCTCAGATCAGATAATTTTTTTAATCTATACTCTAAACTTTGATATATTATATAAAATATATATATTATCTATATTAAGGAAAAGCCCACACTGAAAATTTAAAAGTTAAGACGATGTGCGTCTGATAGAAGCTAAGCAGAATTTTAAAGATTGAGACAATGTTTAGACATTTACTGGTGTCTCCAACCATGGCAGCTGCAATGTAGGTGGCAACATTTCATTCTTTAGAAGCATGTGCTGGGGCCATACTCTACATGTTCAAACCTAACAACCTATAAGCTAGACAACGGGTCTTTGTCAGCCTCATCCTCCCAGCGGTTTCCTTTGTATGTGTGTTGTTGGTTTGCTGGGTTGTTTTTTGTTTTGTTTTGTTTTGTTTTGGGGTTGTTTGTTTGTTTGTTTGTTTGTTTGTTTTCCCCTCAGTTTCAATCTCTGCCTCTCTTTCCATTGTTCAGCCCAGTTATTGAGCCATTTGAGCCTTTTGTTGGCAACCATCAGATTTCTGACTTCCAACAGAGCATCCTTCATGTTTATGTTGCCCCCAGCTCCACCCAGTTCTCTTCAGTTGAGTGGAAGATTTCTTCACTCAGGAGATTACTGACCGGAGAGAAGGGCTGGGGGCATGATTTTGGGGTTTTATTCTGATTTGGAAACAAATGCCTCCCCTAAACTGTGATACCCCTATCTCAGTTCTCCCTACCTTTGGGCTGTAGAGTAATACTTGGCTTTCAGCTCCTTTTATGATAACCGTAGTACCAGTCTATCATACGTATGTTATAACATGATGTCATGTGCAGACTATAAAATAGCAAAATAGAGAAGGCAGGGGGAAATTTTTGCATTTATATTTTTATATTGTATGAGATAAATATATATATATATATACAACTATTCATTCAAAACCAGGGCTGCTGTGGAAGCTAGACAGCCAATGAGTCGAGAGCCACCTCTGGGCTGAGATTCAAAGGCTTAAAAAATTATATTCTAATTTACATTATTTATACTATGTCTTTATAATCCTAGATTGTTGTGGGGTTTTTGTTTTGTTTTGTTTTGTTTGGAATGACTGAAAGAAAAACCTGCTGCAGTTTGGTGGCAGGAGCTATCAATGCAAGATTATCTTGGATTATATTCATGTGTGATGTCCTACAAAGGTTCACTTATTCTCTTGTGACCAAGGTAACATGTTCCACAGCACAGCAGACTGATGACAGCAGGAGGAAGGGATGCTCTGCTTCTTCCTGCAAAATATTTCTTCCTTTCTTGAAGGAATGCAGAGTCCAGCTGAAATGTCAATGGGGGACTTGCACCTTCCATCACAAAGGTTTTGTGGGCTTGGGGCTCTTCTTCATTTTATCGTTTTAAAGTAAACAAGCTCCAGGCATCCATGCAATATCATTTCAAGTTAGAAAAGAGAAAAAAAACTCACTAAAAAAGCCCCAACCAACCAACCAACCAAAAAAAAAAACACCACACAAACAAAAAAGGTGCAAAAACTCCACAGATGCTAGTGCCTTGCCTTGCTGATGTGGCATGGACAGCACCAACCTGACCAGACCATCATGGGAGTGAGATGTGTTGACCAAAAGTTGTCCAAGCCAACATGTTCTCACTTCCCAGAGGGATGAGCTTTGTGCCAAGCTGTGTTGTTTGGAAACATGATGGTGGTATCAGCAACACTGAACCTTTCCTTTCTCCTGTTACCCCCCTGCCCTTGGTCTTGGTGCTAAGATATCTCTAGAACCGTTGCTGCTAGTTGATAGCTTTTCATTTATATAAAAATATATATATATATATATATTATATTATTTTATTTTTTAAACTTTTTTGTTTGTTTTCAATGGAGATGTAGCATGTTTGGAACCGATCTCTCTCTGAGTCACTTTCACTGCCAGGGTTCACGCACTGTCTTCCCCGGGAAAACACACACTTCTACCTAGGTCTCACTCACCTCCTGCTAACCCCTTTGCCTTCAGCAGAACTTCACAGCCAGCACTGGCAGAGGTGTGCAGCCAAGCCACTACGGACAAGTTCAGCTTTCAAACGCCACGAGAACAGCTAGACTGGTGTTGGTCGGGGTTTTGCAAGTGTTTGCCTCTGTCCCTGTGGGATTGAGGAGGGGCTGAGCCCACCCAAAGCACGAGTCAGGTGGCTTGTCCTCGTGTCCTGGCCCTGCCCCTTCGCTGTAAAATGGGGCCTGTCAGTCAGACGGTCCGAGCGGAGCAGAGCGGACCCTGTGAATTTAGCAGTGAGGGCTGGTCAGGCCAGCCGGCGAGGGCTGGTCAGCACCCTCTGTAGCACTTACCCCTTGCCTTACCTCTGACAGCACGTGCAGCCTGAGGCTGGCTCAGGCAGGAGAGGGCACCTGCGCCAGGGCCACCCACCTGCTGCCAAACTGCCGCCAGGGGTGCAGGCGCTGGGTGCTCTTCCTTGTGACCCTCATGGAAACGTCACAAGCTAGGTCAGGGCATCACACAGTTGCAACACAGGGGCATTGATATGACACACCTAGAAAGCATGAAAAATGGCTTTGTTTTCATGTTTTCCTGTATTTCCATAGAAATGATGTGATCAAATTGATGCATTCGTCCAGAGGAGTTAAAATTAAACTGGAAACCCTCTGCCAGCTGTGCAGACCTGGGTGGTTGTTTGCCTGACTATATCGGAGGGACCTCTATATACAAGGTGCTCATAGCTCTCCAGGCCTGGTAAATTGGCTTTGCTCAGGGTGCTGCCACAAAGCTCATGGAGCCGCTGCCTGCTGGGGAGGTGGCAGGCTTCCTCCCTTTTTAAAACTTGAGGAGATGTAGAACGATAAAAAAGAGAAAAATTGCTGCTCTATTAGTTTCTGACTGGAGATGGACAAGGTGAACATAGATCATAGAATCCCCAGAACTCTATAGCTCTTCGTGGGGAGGGGAAAAATCACCTGCCTTCCTGTTTGCAGTAGCAACAGCTCCTTGGCACTGAGGCTCATCAAAGTGCCTGGCCCACATGGAGGGATGGAACATTTGGGGACAGTCTCCATATACCTTTGGAGAGAGGAATGCTCCCCCAGGGCTTGTGCTGAGCAGCACAAGAGGCCTGTTTACAGCTCCTGATCCAAGCCTCCTAACTTTTGCCACTGGGGAGAAAAGGGCAAGGTAAGAGCTGCCAGAGGCCTGTTAGGAATTATTCTTCCAATTTGTCACTCCTTCCCTTTGGTTCACTTGCAAATCCTGCTCTCATCAGTGACACCTTTCACTGGCAGCTCTTATTTCTAATAATGTAGTGAAATGTGTAGCATGTGGTGTTTTCTCTCTGGCAGCCAGCTGACACAGGCAGAGCATTTGTTTCTTTAGCAAATAACTTTGCTTGCAAACGGTAATTCCCTGCCACTGGATGTTGTGGATGCCCGTGATGGGAAAAGTCAGAGACCCCTTACATTGGTGACAGGGATAGACAAGAGCTTGGCAGAGCAGCTGGCCCAGCCCAGCCCAACCCATCTCATCTCCTCCAACACAATTCCCTGTTACCCACATGTCAGAAAATAAACCTGACCTTTCTCCTAGTGTAATGCAGGTGCTTTGCAAGCTTTCCCTCCAGGTTTACCTGCCTATCTCAGATCTGTAGCTCTTACTTTCTTGGATAGTCTGTGAATGGAAACATGACTACCAGCATAGACAAGACAGGGAGGAGGGAGGAATACCAGTGCAAAGCACCCCTGGCTTCCCAGGGCTCCCCAGCCTTTCCCAGAAGCAGGTGCATTTCTGTGCCCTGTTTACCTGGGCCCAGCCTGGTGGCAGTGAGGCCAGGAGGCAGCAGCAGGCATGTGGAGAGCTCAGCGGGGTGCTGCGGGAGGCCTCCATGGCTCCAGGATTGCCATGCATCAGGTTTAATCAATGCCTTTCCTGCTGTGCTGAGAGAGTGAGAGGAGTTTTGAACGTGTTGCTCACAGCATCTTGAACTGGTTAGGCTGCAAAGACAGAGGGTTCCGTTTTTCTCAAATGAGCTCTTTATTGTCTCCTTCCTCTGCATCATAGCTATGGCATCTGACTGTGAATAATGCACACTTCTCCAGACCCTCGGGTTTGTATTTCTAGCCCGTGGGATTTTTGGTTGCCAATTTCCCTTCCCCACTTTTTGCTCAGGCTCCTTGCCTCTTTTACCCTGCTGTGAAGCAGAAATCTGTGAAGCACATTTAGACATGTCCTTCTGCAGGGCTCACCAGTGTCCGCAGGGGTCTGGGCCCTCCAGCCACGAGGCCGACCTCAGAAGGGACAATCCTCACAAGAGACCAAAGCTCTTCCCATACCAGCAAAAGCACACGCAAGTTACGGGGGCTGCGAGGCGACGCGGTGAGCAGGGCCCTCGTGTTGTCTGCTTTGGGTCTTGGGCCAACTGCAGCGATGCCCCCCGTGCTGGTCACTCTTTTGCTGGTATGACTGTTCAGACGTGATTCAGGCTCAGTCCATCTCTTTCTCGCAGCACAAACTCGGGACCAGATGGCCCGCAGGGTCTTTGGAGTCCCCCTCCTCTCTTATCTCATGAGGATTGCTGTTTGTTTGACCAGTGCCCAGACCGCTGGCTTGCAAATAAGCAGCAACAGCCTCTGCTTTTGCAGATTCCCCTCTCAGCCCTGTCAAAAGAGGTCTTAAAAGCAGAGAAATGGTACGTTAATCCCCCCGCCATTGTATCCAATGCAGTAATGCCTATGCAATTCCTGTCTCCCTTGGAGACACGTATGATGTGTGTGCATGTAAGCTAGTGTATGTATACAGTACATATGCATATGGTCTATATATTGTATATACGCACATCCCAGTACATATACACACAGTACAAAAGATTAAAATCACATGCTTATATATCTATAAATGAAATCCTATATATTTATATATTTCTATGTTTTCGATAGATATAAAGATATAATATAGAGATAGACTCAACCACCCTTGTGTAAGGCTGGCCCTGTGTTCTAGCACAAGGCATGTAACACTGAAGACTTTGGACTTTGGGATGGTTTTAGCCATACACTGAGGCCTACATTTACATGTATAGCACTCTATGGAGAGGGGCTTGGCTGTGTTCAGGGCGAGGGATTTCCTTGCTGGCGTGTTAACCAAGTGATAAATAAGGTTTGTTCAATAGGGGAATGTCTTGGTAGGGGAAAATGCTTGAGTGTCCTTCTCCCAAGAAAGCCTCTTGCTGAGGTCCTGTGTGTTCACACTTGGACAGATACATATCCCACCCTCACATGCACTTTTGTCTCTCTGCATGGGTGCAGTTGGCAACTGCGGGCACTGGAGCCGTGGAAACGTGGCTTTTTTTGCTGTTCTGCCTGGCGTTCCTCAGCAGTCGCCAGCACACTGCCAGGGAGACTCTGCGCTGGCCGGCGCTCACGCAGCACCAGCGGGAGCGTGGGTGTGCTTGCAGGCGTCAGTCAGCGGCACAGCCTGGCGCTGGGATAAAGGCAGCAGGAGAGCCAGGGCCACTGAGTGGAGGAAGGGTTACAGCCACGCAGTTGGAGGTGGCAGGGATGGTGTATGGAGCTGGAACAGTGCAAACGAGAAGAAGCCGTGAAGTCGGAGTGATAAGGATGAGAGCGTGTGATCCCCATTGGGAAGGCACACTCAGCTCTGTTGGGTCAGGCTGGCCGCTGTTCTGCTGCAGGAGCCACTCCACTCCCTCAGGTCTCACAGCCGCTCCTCAGCCCATGAGCAGCCTGCCCAGCCAGGGGCCCAGGGAGGCTTTCTGGAGGAAAGGGAATGATGTGATTGTATGGAAGACATGGTCAGTGTCGCATGTGTGCCTTTGGGCCCCAGCATACAGCGTTCGGACCTTGCCAGGCTGCAGCACCAAAGAGTGCAGCCCTCTTACCCTGCCCGTGCAGAGAGACACTTGTTTTCCCATGTCCAGCATTTCCATGCTGGGATGGGAGTGGATCTGGGCAGTGGATCAGCCCTCCTTGAATATCTGCTGATGTCTGTGGGATGGACAGCTGTCTTATCCCTCCACCCCTCCCTTTACACAGCCAGTCGTAGGACACTGGCCCTGCTGCATCCTGAAGCCTTTGGCTGACACCTGAGAGGACCTGAGAGGTGCCTCTGGCCGGTGTGGCAGCAGGTGGTCAGTCAGCGAGCTGCTTCCCCACAAGGGTTGGAGGGAAAGCATGAAGGTTTGCCTTTGCAGCTCCGCTCCAGGCCTGGCAACCGCTGCACTCCTTGCCGTTCGTTTCATTTGTTGGCTTCAGTCGGGAGGAGGGTGAGTTGTAGTTCCGACATCCGAATGGCTCGTTACACTGGTATTGCATGATCAGACGCTGTGCAAGCTGCCCCCAAGCCCTGTCACACACCTCAGTGCCCTCTCCCAGGCCTCTCTCCTCCACACAACTGGTAATCCACCTCAGCCGCCCCTGCCCGGCGGCAGCTCCCCGCTCTGCCGCAGCCCCTCAGCTGCGCAGCACGGGCGGGGAGCTCTCGGCACCTGTTCCTCACAAACCTCAGAGACAGTTTTCTCACTCCCAGCCCCTCCTTCCGATGCCACTGACACTCGCGTAAGCCCAGGCCGCGGCCTTGCCTCACACCTGCCCTGCGGGTGGTGCAGCGGCCCGGCGAGGGGCTCCCATGCACTGCACCTCATGTCGAATAAGCTCGCTGGGCTACACGGGGGAACCACGTCTCATATGCTGTAATGTCCCAAATGCTACAGGAGGGCTACGGAGTTTTCCGCCAGTCATGGCATCCTCATAGACTCACCCGACGGTTAGCAAAATGCATTTCTACTTCCAGAAAACGAGGTCTTGTCTCAAACCTCTCCGTGTCCACATCCAAGCACAGCCCTGCTGAACTGTTTCAAACAGTCTCTCACCCACCCACTCACCCACCACACACACATATGAAATGAGAGAAAAATATCTAGACGTCTATTACTACATATGTATTAATATGTTAATATCACTCTTTTGGAGACATTAAAATGTTATTACTTTACAGACTATGCTTTATAGTACCTGTGTGAAAGGACCTAGGACACTGGATACGAATAGAGCTATGTTGATATATCATAGTATGTACACGAGAACTTTCCTTTTGTCATATTATCCTTGTAATGTAAAATGATTGTTAATAAAAAAAAAATTTAAATTTATCAAGTTGGGTTGCTAATTCTGTAAATTGTTTTTGGAGGTTAATGTCATTTTCTCAGACCAAGGGCATCTAAGCTGATGCACTCTCATTTCCCCCAGCCCAGGACTATAAGGAGCAGATCCAGTGCTGATAAATCCAGAAGGGTCAGATGCAGCCCCCTGAGATGCTGGTGGTTCTCCCTCCTGAGTGACTGGCTCCCTGACATGCTGAGGGTCACTGCAGCCCCTCGACGTCCTCACCTTGGTGAGCAGGTCCAGCCTGTCCTGTGATGGAGCTGCATCCTTTCCCCGTGGGCTGGGTTATCGTGGTGCTGTGCCAAGGCTGCAGCAGGCAGACCAGGAGCTGGTACCTCCCAGCAGCCCAGGGCTGCTCTGGGTTAGCACTGACGCAGCTGTGTCAGCACATGCTATTTTTGGGTAGGGATGCAGAGTGGGTGCCCTTGAGGCTCTGTGCTCTCTTTCTAGTCAGGTACAGTGCCATTATCATTGGCTTTGGTTTGGTGGGCTGGGCTTGTAATGTGCGTTGATGAAACTTCACCTGTGTGCCTGGTTTGGTTTGAAGGATGGAGAGACTTTTCCTGAGCTCTAAATGCTCTAAATCCAGGGGTAGCTGGGCTTCTTCTATCCTTAGGAGATAGGGTTGACTTAACTTTGGATTCTTCTTCTTTGACACTGAGCTTGAATTGGTTAACTAAAGGTGCAAGTTTTAAAACAGTTCAGTGTAATAAGAGTAATTTTGTACATGGAAGGTCTTATATCTGCTAAGTCATTATGGAGCCAACTTCTGAAATAAGTACACATGTCCATGGATTAGCCCTGGGCTGTGTGTTGTGTTTGCTGACCAAACAGCTGAAAACATTGCCTCTGTGGGCTGAGTCAGGCTGCTGCTGGGGATACATCTCACAGCAAAGGCACCGCAGGGTCTATGATCATCCTTCCTTCACTGTGGCTCAGGTTTGTATGGCAGTGCAAGCAGAGACAACTTTGTAGAGGTTTAGTCCATCCCTGGGTGGCCACTATAGCTAGAGAGAAACACAGGCAGAAAACAAAGCCCTTCCAGCACAAACAATTGCTGGCTCAGCTGTAAATGTGTCCATGTGGCAGTGGAGGGGAGCAGAAAATGCAGGAGCAAGCTGTGCAGCTGACAGTGTGGATCCTGGGTGTGGCACTGCTTACTCTGTGTTGATACTGATGGTGCTGCTGAGCTTCAGTATGTAGGGATGGAAGCATCAGCAGGACTGGCTCTTTAATCAGGTCTGAAGGAATCCCGGTTTTCCAGTTGGTCCTGGGAATGGATACCAGTGGATAAGCAAGTGTTAGATGCAGTGGGTGAGCAGTTCATCCCTCTAGCAAAGGTTTAATGCAATGGGCACTTACGGTATGAAAAGGGGTTTGCTCCCTGTGGGGCTGCACAGTTTTGTGGGTGCTCATAGTCCTGGGCTTTAACCTGATGCCCAGCTGTGTTGCCCTGGAGGCTGTTCAGGTTGCCAGTGCCACACCATTTGCCACTCCTTGCAAAGGACGGGAAATTTGGGTGGAAGTTCTGGCTTTGAGTGAGGTCTGGGCTTAGAGGGCTCTGGGCCCAGGGGAAGTGTGCATGTAGACCCATCAGTCACCACAGGTGAAGGGCTCTCCAGAAGTTTTGGGTTCAAAGTGAATGCCTCCAAATTTTAATGGAGAGTAGCCACAGGGGCTAGAAGTGAATGTCAGCTTCTAGGCTGAGAAGTGCAAATAGCCCCAAATTAGTCATCCAACAGGTCCAATAGGAAAAGGTTGTTTTACTGACTTCTTCAAAGTCCATTTCATCGAGCAGTCCACATATTGCACACAGTTTGTCCTTTTCTGGCATCTTTCACTGTAGTGATTTAAAATTGCTTATTTTTGAGCAGTAAGCAAGCCTAGAAAATCCTGATGGTTGTCAGGGCTTAGCTTCAGTTGGGTTTCTTGGGCATCTGTCAGTCATCAGTGAAAACCTCATCTCTGGGGTTTTTGCCTTTCCTGGTCAATTGACAGCATGACAGCAGGACAATGCTTCACTTTCAGCAGCTCAACCAGGTGTAAAGAGTCAGAGCTGCTTGTGAAATGCATTGCTGCATTGTAATTCATTTCCTACAGGCTGTTTTGTGCTGTGGGCTCTTGTTAGTCACTGTTGGCAATGATCAGCCTCCTTGCTGATAACTTCAAGCCAAGGACTTAAAATCAAGATGCTTTCAAGCAGATTGCATGATCTGAGCTTTTGTCAGGAAGGGAAGCTTGCAGAAATTTATCTGATCTAGGGCTAAAGGTGCCCTTCATTTTTAGGACCACTGATTCTCATGTCAATATGAGTATAAAGGAAATTGAAAAATTCCTCTGCGATGGTTGTCATAGCACTAAAGCCTGACACGCACTTCCCCAGCTCTGCTGGTGTGCTGGATATGCTCCATGGAGATGGCTGTTGTTAGCAGCTGGTGCTAGAAACTTCATTTAGCAGAGAAACTGAACATGTTTCTTCCTGGAAGCAGGAGGTGTAGAGCCTATGATGCCAAGAGCTTGCAGGCATAACCAGAGGGGGTTTGCAGCGCTTCCTGGGGCCTGTCTTCCCTATCTGACTCTCCTGAGGAGGACGGAAAAGCGCAGGCGGCTGAACATATGGGTGGGTTTAAACATGTGCCCCCCAAGATGTTTAAATCAGAGGGCAGAGGCAGGTGTCTGGGCAATGCCAGGTGCAGCTCTGCGGTGGCACAGAGCGGTGGGCACAGGGGACCAGAGGCTGTTTCTGGCAGAGCTGTCGCCATACGCCACACGAATGGAGCCACAGCTCATTTGCACAGGGCTCTAAAAATATCTGCAGGATAATCAAAGGCTCCCACAGCACGGCATATGTGCTAGCTAGACTTTTTGACTCTCTGAAGTCCCCTGTTTGAAGTTGTTTTGATCACGGAGAAAAACAAGTGTGCTGTCTGCATGGCTGCCAGACGCCCCATTTCTGGGGACACTGGTCGTACCTCTGGAGGCACACGGGGGTGGGAGAGCCTTGCCAAGGTGCCAGGGCTAGGATGGGGAGCCATGTGCAGCAGAGGGTCAGGGGTTTGCAGAGCTGCACTGCAGGCCACCGCTGCACTTTGTGGTGTTCAGGACAGCTGTCTGGAGAACTGGGTGTTGTGTTGGGTTTAGGTGTGACCTGTTTTCTCAGGGGCATCCCTGTCCTCACTGGGTTTATTCCACATTCAGTGATCACCAGGGGTTCAGGGAAGTGGAGGAACCTGCTGCAGGCGTTCAGGACCAGCACTGGCAATGGCAGTAACATAGCTGCTGGATTAAGTGCTCCTCTCTCTTGGCAGAAGATTATAGGACAGCCCCGGTTTAATTTTTAAATACCGTAGGGGGAAAAAAAGCGTCTAATAAATCTGAAGTGACAATGAACAGCAGGGTTAAGAGAAGAATGGTTCTGTGGCAGCTATTGCTGCTTTTCAATACACTGAGCTGGGAATTACTGGGTAACCCTGCGTGAATCCCCCAGGCAGGAAGGATTGTCCCTGGCAGATGCATCACCCATATTCAACTCACTGTGCAGCAGAAATATGGCTTTTTCCTTCATCTCTACAGCAAAATCTTCAGTGTCATCAGCCTCGCTGTGCAGCTGACAGGCACCCCTCTTTTCGAAGCCAGCAACAGCCTGGGGCTCTGCAGACTGGCTTTGTTTTTTCTCCTTGTGCTTTAACACTGCCTGTGATGGGTGAGAGAGTGCCCCCAAACTGTCAGTGAGGTAAATACTTCCCACTCCTGCTCCAAAAGTCTGTTTTCTTTTACTTTTATCTTCAGGTTTTGATCTGTGTGTCTTGTTAGGAACCAGCTAATTCTGGTGATGGTATTAGGTCAACCAAGTATGTTTTCCTCCTTACAAATGCATAGTTTACAGAGTATTATCAACTTGAAAGAACTGAGATAGGCAAAAAACAAAACAATAATAATAATAAAAAAAATCTAAATTCACTTCTTAGTTTTGTTTCAAAGGTGGAGCCAGTACCTGGGAAGAACCTGGTTCCCAGATCCCATTCTCTAATCTCCTTGCAGCTGCTGGAAAGCCTTTAGAGCTTTGTTTAGCTGCCACCTTGATGAAAAAGCCAATAGATTCCCAGTGCTTGCCCAGGATAGGACTCTGTTGCTGACTGCTCCCCGTCTCATGGTACACCCATCCCTTGATGACACCCTTCAGAGCATCTTCTGTTGACTCATCCCAGCACTCTGTGCCCCTGACATGAGCTGCAAGCAGCAGGGACTTGCTGTAGAGTAAACAATGCAGACACAGTGTTGGTACAGCTTGGAATTATTTACTTGCAGTGTTTTACATGTTGTGCTGTGATATTAGACACAATGGCTGAGCATCTTGCTCTGTTTTTGTGCTTTGGATTGTGAGAACAATATAGAGTCTTGACAAACAATATCTGGCTCTGTACAATAAACACACTGGGACACTAAAGGACCAAGTAAGCAAGAAAAGCCCCCTCATGCTGGAGGCCACAAATCACTATTTCACTTTGCTACTATTCTTGTGCATATTGAAAACAGAAGAAATAATATCAAGTGTCGAGTGTTACTATTTACTCATCATGCTTATCTTTCAACAAATGAACCAAATACATTTTAATACCTAGTTAAATTCTGAAACATAAAAATACTGTCAAAGCTCTGTCCTTCAATTCAATCAGACATCAAATTGACCTTCAGAAGAGTGCAAGAAGCATGGTCCAAGCCACTTTAGCTTCCAGTTCTTATTGAATGTCATTGTAGTCAACTCATATATCAGGAAAATCTGGGCAAACCTTGGGCTGTATTTCTAGAGCCCAAACTACAGCCTTCTTCATTTTAGAAAAAGAAAAAAAAAGTGGTTTTGAATGCTACTGCCAGATAATACTGATGACAGATGCTAGCAAAATGCAAGGTACAGCTGATCAAGGTGTTGAAAGCCCATCAGTACCGGGGAGAATAGTTGAGCCTGAAAATTTTCCCAGTCCTGTTGATCGGAATTTTCCATTACTTCCTGATGTATGACCTCTTCTGATGTGTTACCTTACCTCTTTGCAAAGCAAACACGTTTCTTATCACCATGCAAGGATATTTGGGACAACAATTGACAGGAATACTCTGCACTAAAAAAATGTTATCCTTACAGGGCACCAGCTGTAACCACTCCCCTTACAACTGGGGAAGGGTGCTGAGGATAGTAACGAGTCTAAAATATCCCAGATATTTTAGTGACTATTGATGATTTGTGCTTATTAATCCTTCTACTCTAGGACAAATTGCTTAAAATCAATCTAGATAATTTTCAGGGTGGAAGATAGCTCTTCTCAACCTGAGGGCAGGTTGAGGTAAAACAACATATGGCTACAGTCTGTATTTTAACGGAGGAACTCCTTGATGTAGTAACAGGTCATTTCCTCTGGCCTCTCAGTCCCCTCCTCTGAGCAGAGGCCGCATCAGGAGACCACCTTTCCCAGGCAAAGCTGGATTTTTCAGGCTATTTAACAGTAATCAGGTTGTTTCAGTTTTCTCACTGGATGAGGGACTGTGAATCCCTGTCCTTAAACTCATAACTCTGGCCTTCATTGAAAAGGATCATTTATTCTAATCAGGTAGACCGCCCCACACTGTCTTTTTTTTTTAATCTCCTTCCTTCCTCTCTACAGTATCTTAGCTTCCAGCTTCTTCATGTTAATGGTTATAGCAGGCAAAATAATTAGTCCAACCACTGACTAGCCCCCGGGGACACTTGTGGCTGTGTTTTGTCACACATATAGCTTAGGAACATTAATTGCCATAACTGGGGTTTTTTTGCTTCTTTTCTTATGATGCAATTTATAAGCAGCATCCTTTAATTTCATACAAAAGGGTGCCTGCTGATGCTCCTGCATTTTCAGCCTCAGGAGCCAAAAACCCTGGGTCTGTCTGGCTCCATCTTTACTGCATTTCAGTGATACTTTGACAGCTCGAGTTGCTGAAGCTGATTGCTACAATAGCATTTCCAAATTCTTTGTATTTATCTTCATGCCGTTGTCACCTACCATTGCCATTCCCAGGCATTTGTCTGCTGGGACAGTTTAGCACCTCGTCCCTTGGGGTGCTGGGGCTCAGGGACACAGAGGGGCTGCTGCACAGGCTGTTCGGGAGGGATGGACGAGGGCAGGGCCCGGACAGGCGCTGGAATGCGATGACACACAGCTCCTGTTAGCAGAGTTCAAAAGGCCGGGCTGGGCGTCCCTGCCCCTCGGGTACCACACGTACACTGCATTCCTTGTCCCCTTTACGTGCCCGCTCTCAGCCCCAGCCAGCGTCTGCCTCCTCCCAGGGGCACCTGGCAGCCTTTGTCCAGCCTGTGCTGATGGCGAGGAGCATTCTTTCTAGGCTAAAATGCCAGACAGCGAGAATAACCCATCCGGGAAAGATGTATGCATTTTCACTCTTTCTCCCTTTCCCATTAAATCCCATTGCAACAAAGGAGGAAACAATGCCATTCATTAACACCGATGGCACCACTTTGCTCCTAAGACAGATTTGTGGTTAAGTAGTGTGTATACAAGTATTTTTCTGCTGTAAAAGAGGACATTGTTTTGCCATAGCTAAGTCAGATTCTGAGGATCTATGCTTTTAAATTCCATAGGATTGATATCTATTACCGGATGTGCCAGAATCATCAGGGCACAGGCAGATAATGCTGTTTACTATCAGTCATCAAGATGTTATAAAAGGCTCAGTGAAACAAGCAGGATGCAGAACTAGAGGAGTTGGCAGCAAGGCAAATATTTGTCCCTTCAGGCTTTCCAGTGCCAGCCAAATAGCATCATACCGTGAAGTTATCCTTCTTATCATTATCCCCCAAAATATCACAGTGCTGCCTGGAACCTATATGTGGACTAGGCCAACATTCCAATAAATTCTGCACTTATATGGAAATAATTATTCCAAACCTGTAGGTATGTCTACAGGTGAATCAGGATCACAGTAGGCATTAAGAAGTCACTATCAACTAGACCCCTGTGTCCAGTTTACTCACAGTATGCTACAGCTTTTTGTTAGTAAACAAAATCCCATAGAGCAAAACAACAAACCGGTTTTCTTTTTTGTTTACTTGCCCTCTAGCCAATGGATCAATATCAGAGATTAAAACGTTGGGTGTAAGATTCATGGATATACTTAGCTTTTCTGTATGTCTGGTTGCTTAAAGCTGATTTCATTTCTCTCTTCAAAATAATCCTGTAACTCCTGGCTACACCACTCACAATGGAAATAGTAATGTAAAGAGAAGAGTTTTTAGTGTGCATCAGCCTTGTCAATATCTTCACAGAATCATTGCTGAGGATTGAAAGGTTGATCTCTGGAGATCATATTGTCCAAACTCACCTCTGCTCAAAGTGGAATAATCTAGAGCAGGTTTTCATGCTGCATCGCATCAAATTTTCACTGTCTCCAAGCATGGGGACCCCAACATCCTCTCCTGCCAACTTGTTCCAGTGTTTGATTATCCTCACAGTAAAAAACCACTTTTTTTCCTTGGAATTTTTCATGTGTTCAAATGGAATTTCCTACATTGCAGCTTGTGCCCTTGACTCATGTCCTGCCACTGGACACCAGTTACAAGAGTCCGTCTCCATCTGCTTTTGCCCTCTCCCAGGTCAGGTATCTGTACATATTGATCTAAAGAGTTCCAGCTCTCCCAGCCTCTCCTCTTACAGAAGATGCTCCAGTCCCTTAAAGGTTTTCATGGTCATTTGCTGCACTCTCCAGAAGCTCCATATCTTTCTTGCACTGAGGAGCCCAACAACAGACACAGCACTCCAGAAGTGCCCTCACCAGTGCTGAGTTGAAAGAAGGATCACTTTTGACCCCTTTGACCTGCTGGCACTGCTGGTCCTAATGCAGCACAAGGCACTGTTGTCCTTCTCTGCTGCAAGACCACACTGCTGGCTCATGTTCAACATGGTGTCCACCAGGACACCCAGGTTCTTTTCTGGAAAGCTCCTTTACACATGATCGGCCCTCACCCCTGCACTGCTGCATGGGATTGTTCTTCCAGGACGCTCAAGGTGCAGGGCTTTCCACTTCTCCTTGTTGAATTTCGGGAGGTTCCTGTTAGCCCACTTCTCCAGCCTCTCAGTGTCTGTCTGAATGTCAGCACAACTGCCTTGTGTTTCAGTCACTACTCCCAGTTTTGCATCATCTACAAACCTGCCGAGCCATGCTCTGCCCCACGGTCTAGGTCATTTATGAAGGTGTTGAACAGTGTCAGTCTCATGACCAGCCCAAGTCACCACTAGTTACTGACTTCCAGCTGGACTTCATTTCCCTGTTCACAACCCGTTGTGCCTGGTGTTTCAGCCAGTTTTCACTGGTTCTGGTGTTTTCCCTTCACCAGCAGGATGGCAGCCTTCCCTTGACAAGCTGCTAAGCTTATTTGACCTCACCATCAAAGTGGGGTGGATACTAGATAAAGCTTAGCTTAATAATTTGGTCTAAACAAGGGGCAATCTGACCCTGCAAATATGAAGTCCTCTGAGATTTCCAGGGCTACAGATTATATGGTTCTGTTTTCAGATTTTTTGATGCCTTGTTCCCATGGAAGTCCCTAAAGTTGTGTCTACTACTTGAAAAAATGTAGTAGGACAAGAAGTGTGCTTATGGGGTCATGACATCATCACTACCAATGCCAGACTTTCCATCCATCTAGACAGAAAAAAAAAAGGGACAGTCAAAAGTAACATTTAAGCCACATCAAATCTTGAAAGTGCACACAAAAAACAAGCCCCTGGTTGGTGAATACCTTCTGTCTGGAAGTGATGGAATATATGGCAGTTAATAAGGGTTGCCTTTGACTAATGCTGGTAAGAGTATTTGAGTGCAATAGTTAACTGTCAAACCAAAATCATCTATCAGCTGCTAAGGTGTGGAATGATCCCACTTGTTTTGCCTAATTTTAGATGTTGCCTGGAATATAATTAGCATATTTGAAACTTGGGAAAAACCCAAACAGAAAAGATGGCAGTAAACAGAAAGATTTGTTTTCGGAGGTAACATCAACAATAACTTTTTGTCCATATTTAGGGTCTTCCTGGATGACACCATAGAAAGATAGAAGATACATTTAGATTCTGCTAAAGGGTCCTGAAATGTTCATATTTTCAGCAGTTTTCATTTATCTTAAACACAAGGTATCAAACTCTCCAGGAAACAAAAGTAAGGAAAAGCACTTGACTTCTTGCTCGGCAGTGTTTGCTTCAAAGGCTGCACAGGATGAGGGTGTTGACTGTCTCACCCTTTCTTCTTCCTCTGCTCTCTCCCTTAGTTGTGTATCTTTTTCCGGGTATCCATTTACTGAACTTCGACTTCCCTCTCTCTTTCATACTGATTCTTTGTGCCTGCCATGACGGCACTGTGATCTTAATTTCTCAGTCTTACAGAGTATTATGAAAAGCAGGGATTGGTAAAACAGTTGTGTGTTTGTGGTTATGGAGCCAGCACTCATCAAAGGACTTGGGTCACAGTGCTAGATGCCAATGAAGGGCTTACATTTCCGTGATAACTTTGCTCTTCTTCTCTCCTCTCTTCTCCTCTGCAGAAGCAGGGACCTCTCAGAAGTGACAATGGGCAGGTAAATGAAATTAATTCAAACCATCCAGGCAGCCAACCCCTTGTTTGAGACAATCACTTGATTTGGTGAGAGATTGTCCTTTAAATACATTTTCCAGACAGTTCCCTGGGCTAGAATGGGCAGGAAAATCAGAGAAGGGTGGTGTAGTAAGAGTGCTGTGCTGAGCAACTTTGTGGAATTGAAGGTGGGAGGTGAAATCCAGCTTATTCCCCCAGGCTCTGAGGCCTGGTGGTAATCTTCTTGTCAGTAATCATGATGAGCCTACATGTGGAGCTGGTGCCACATGGCTATCTGTTTCCTGGGGTTCCTCAGCATTTCTTCCCAGTGGTTCCTCTCTGTGCCTGTGATGTGTAAGCCCAGACTGCACTTGCCAAGCACATGGCTCTGGCCAGCTCCATCCTGGCTCAGCATTTCCAGCTCCACACTGGAAGCAGGCAGGAGCTCATGAGGCACCTCGAACATGATCATCTCGTTCCACACAGGGTTGATCTTGTGTTTTGCACGTTTGGTCTGCTTCTTCTTCAGCTTCAGTGACTGATGCCTCAGTGTCACCTTGACAGAAACATCTGTACAGGGAGTGGAGAGACACACCATATCAGTGAGCATGCAACACACAGACTAGACTAGACTAGACTAGAACATGCTGAGATGGAAGGGACCCATCAGTATCATTGAGTCCAATTCCTGGCCCTGCACAGGACACCCCAAAAATCACACCATGTGCTCAAGAACATTGTCCAAATGCTTCTTGAACTCTGCCAGGCTAGTGCTGTGACCATTTCCCTGGGGAGCCTGTTCCAGTGCCCAACCACCCTATGGGTGAAAAACATTTTCCTAGTATCCAACCTAAACCTCCTCTGGCTCAGCTTCATGCTCTTTCCTTGAGTCTTGTCCCTGGTCATGGGAGAAGAGATCAGTGTCTGCCCCTCCACTTCCCCTTGTGAGGATGCTGAAAAACACCATGAGGTTTTCCCTCAGTCTCTTCTCCACACTGAACAGAGCAAGTGACTTCAGCTACTCCTCATACGGCTTCCCCTCTGGACCCTTCAGCATCCTTATGAGCCTCCTTTGGACATTCACTAATGCCTTAATTTTTTTATATTGTGATGTCTGAATCTTCACCCAAAAATGCAAGAGAATTTACACTGGTGGCATCAAACTGAGGGAGAGCACATAAGAAATATTGATTACAGTGGTATTCGCTTTTCACTTTTCAGAAATTATTCAAATCTCTTTGGCTTTCTAGTCCAGACATCTAGTTCTTTTCCTGCCAAAAATCACCCTTCCCACTTTCTTTCTAGATTTACAGAACAGCAGAAGCAACAGTCTCTGTTTCCTTACTGTCACACTCACCACTGCCAAGTAGATCTTTCAGCTGCTTGGAATGGAGGTTTTTGGCCTTAATAATCACCACCAGCAGGCGATTAGCTGCTGGCAGGTAGCTAATAGAGAGCAGAACCTCCCCATGGCCCGTGGATGGCTCCTGGAAATGGAGACACAGAAAGGGTTAATTTTTTATATAATCTTGGCCAGAGCATTAGGAAAACAACAGTAGAAGACTGATGGGAGGAAGGTCATGGACCAACCAAGTTGTCTCTCTGTCTTTGTACAGGAGATCTTTCCAGTCACACTGGATGAGAATAAACCTGACAAAGATGCCTGAGAGGCTCCTCCACTCATAAGGCTCTGATAATGTGAGTTACTGAATCCTTATGTCACTGGAAAGAAACTGCTTCCTGACATCAACTTTTAGTGGAATATTTAGTCAGAAGAAGATTTGGGGCTGACATACAATGGAAATAGTCAGATATTCCTTTTTTGAGAGACCACTTAGCTGCCCTGTATTTACGTCCACTACTCCCTTTACTGCTTTTCATAATTCACTTTTGGTTTCAGGTGCTCCATTTCCCAGAAGGCTCTGACTGGACTCAGCCTCCAGCCTGCACTGCCCAGCAGGAGTGTAGGGCTCCCTGGGCAAGCAGAGGTGATGCTTGGGGCTGAGTCTGACCTGGAGCTGGAGCTACACCTTCTCTGACACCCTATTTGGTATGAGAAAAAACCCAGCCAAGCTGAAATCCTCCACGAGCTGGGCACAGTACATTACTCTTCCTTCCCACCTTCCATCACGACTGTGAGCAGCTCTCCCTGCTGCCCCTGTGGGAGACTCCCTTTCCCTTTCCCTTTCCCTTTCCCTTTCCCTTTCCCTTTCCCTTTCCCTTTCCCTTTCCCTTTCCTTCCATTTGCCCTGGACAAACAGCCCTTGATGGGGAAGCCTAGGGACACAGTCACACCACCACTGCTCTCCCCTGGGAGAGTAATGCCCTTTCCTTCTCGGGAGCCAGCAGGGAAGGAGAGAAATCCCACACCATTGTGTGCAGAGCTGACAGCCCATGGCAAGGGACAAAAGGGGAGCAGTTATTCTCTCAGTGAGTGGGAGCTTGTGACAGAAATCTGGTTTAGTGTGAGGTTAATGACCCAGAAGAGTCCCAAAAAGCCAATGTCAATTCAACAGACTCCTTTTGGGCTCCTCAGCATGTTCTACATCCTCGAGGACAGACAGCCCTTCTCCAGGCTGTTTCTGTGCTCTGTACTGTCGTTACTAAGTGAGCCATAAATATTTCAAATTCAGTTTTCAACCCATTACTTGGAACAGGCAAGGACAGGCCCCTGTAAGCTCCCCACGAGCTGATTGACTCTCCAGAAAACATGGCTGTCATCGCTGTCTGGTTCAAATGACTAATTTGTCCTGCACAAATCAGGTAGGAGGCCATTAGCAAGGGAGCCTGAAATTCAATCCTAAGTCAGCCCAAGTGAATCTTTTTTTCACGCACTCAGGTAGCACTGAAGGGCTCACATGCATTTCACTTACATGAATCCTGTCTTAAATTTAAGTGGACCTTAAAAAAGCCCACACATAAGAGGCTGTTTCAAATGCCTGTATGCCTACTACAAAAGAATTGTACACTGAGAGACAAACCCAAACACCACCTCAATGCAAACCCAGAGTTTAGGCATGTCATAAGCTGCTTTTGTTTATTAATCCCCAGTACATCTCAGCAGGTCCCATTCTATAGCTCTTGGCTAGAATTTGGTTCCTGTAGCTGCAGGCACAGACAGATGTAGTGGAGATTGAGAGGGGGTGGGGCTGTGTAGATGTGCACACACGCACAAACACACACATTGTACTCAGATCACATCTTGTACTTAGGACTTTCTAGCTCCTAGTGAGCTGATCAAATTTTTGGCCAGCCGGTATCCACATGAAAACAAAACCTACAATGGTTGGTCTCTGCTGGAGTTTTGTATGAAGGGACTAAACCAGAGGTACTTTTCCTTCTCCCTTCTGGGCTTTGTTTTCTTTGTTTCCTTTTTCCTATTAAATCCATAACCTACATTTTGTGCTGCAATCCTGCAAATCCATACAACCATCAGAGCTTCAGTCTTTCTTTCTATGCAATATGGATAAAAAGCATCAAGGGGTCATCAATGAATTACGTGCAGGGTACCACGAGATCACAAAAGGGAAGTTGCTATGCAAGCACACTCTGTCATCAACCCACTGTTATCACTGTCATTAGCAAAGCAGTGGGAGGGAAGGAAGACAAGATAAGGATATCAGTCGACAGTATCTACGCTTTGCATTGCTCACAGAGCTCAATGAATTCCTGAATGCTAATTGCACTACCTGGTTAGCTGTAGGCTCTGCTCTGAGCTCCTTCCCTTGTGTGTGGGAGAATTACTGGGAAGGTAAGAAGGAAATTTCTGCCCTTCCTGGCATTTCAAGGAAATGTCACTCTTTCGACAAAGCTCAATAACTTTGTTCCTGGATGAATGCTGTCAAAAATAGCTCCTCTTTTTTGATCAGCTCTTCCTCACTCCCTCCCTCTCTGGTTCTCAATGAATGATTCAGGATCTGTATACATAAGCTATCTGTGCAATGGTTGGCTCTCTCAGGTCCCAGATGACGCAAATTCAGCTTTCACTGCACATCCTCAGCTCAAACTGGGGCACTGTTCAGCAGTACTGCTGGTGTTAACCTTGTGCTGTCAGCCTGGAGAAGAAATGAATGCCGTCCCATTTCTGTGTGTGGTTGTGAAGCTGGACCAAGGTATATCCTGATATACCAGTCCAGCATATCAGGACTCCATCAGGTGCACTGGAGTAACAACTTATCCTTGCTGTGAACAGGCTGTTCCTTGGTTATTGCTAAAAAAGCAGATGCTTCAAGATGGAGGGAGAGGGGGAGGGTTACAGCTATCAGACAAATATTCAGTCTCGTGCTTGAAGTTTATCAGACTCATTCAGACCACCCATTTGTTTATGCTGCCTCTGTCCCTGACAGATTTTTTTTTCTTCAGTGTGGACAGTCCGGTTAGTATTCAGGTGGTTAGCAGATAAATCAGCACTACTGGAAATTGGAAATGCTAACTCTGTACTCTGTGTCTGTGGCCAACTCAGTGGAGAGCCCTCACCCCTGAGGGTGACAGGCAATAATTGATTTCATCGTGCTTAGTGACGGTGCTTGTGTTGTTTTGCATTGCTCAGCCATGCCACAGCAGACTACAAGAGGTACCACCTGTTGTGATGAACAAGCAGCAGCAGTAGCAGCATCCTGCTGCCATGTTAAGTGAGTTGCTGCTGCTAGGAGAATAACCTACTTCATGGCAGGGAAAAGGCTCCTGAGGAAATGTGCAAGAAATTAGTGCACATGAAGCATCCCCTGTACCCACTTTAAGAGCTGTTGGAACCCTTCCCTCCATTTCCCCTGTCTGTGAAGCTGGCAAGACGTGGATAAGGAAGGAAAGGAAGGTTTTGATGTTTAAGGAAACCAACACAATGCAATGAATGATATTTTGACATCTCCCAGAACAAACAGCGCTGGATTGATTCCAGTAAGAATAAGTGTCCTTCAGCCCAGCATTTCAGTCCCAACAATGTATTTCACGCCTAGCTTAGGGCTCCCTGGGGTGCCACTGCACTGTATGCCCTACGCACACCCAGCTTTGCGGAGCTCCTCCATTGGGCTCTGTAGGCACTCTGGTATTTCAGCTCTTGCCGCTCTGGTCCTGTATCACTAATTCTCAGAAGCTCACGCACCTTTTTCTAGACATTGCATTTGAATTACGGATGCCAGTGTCAGATTGTAGTTGGGGAGGAGTTGAGAGAGTTGTGAAACATTAATGGCTGGGAGCAATAGATGGAAGGGTTTCTGGTATGATGAGCTGCAGACCAGCACAGAGCTGTGCTGAGTGATCTCTGCAGTCACACATCACCCCTCTAAACCTGCTCCAAACAAATAAAGCCTCCCACCCACATGCAGCCATCTAGGAAAAGGATTTCTCTTTTCCAAACTCTTAGTCATTAGGGTGTCTGAATGACTGACATAGACTGAATCCATACCTTCTCTGGGCTCTTTAGCCTTTCCCACTGGGCCTTCCCAAAGGATTCCTCCATTTCAGCAAGGTTCAGTTTGAGCTCCCCCACAATGCTGTGCCTGGAGAACTTGTCGCAGTTTCTCAGGGTGAGAGTCAGTGTGCCTTCTGGTATCTCCTCCTCTGTTAATGGGAATTGCAGCACCTCCTCCCAAAGGGTGTGAAGTACCTTCTTCTTCAGCTCTGTCTGGGCCTCAGCAGTACCAGACTTGCTCGCCAGTGTGCCCAGTATGTAGCAATGGCAGCCAGCATCTTGGTCCCCACTCATTCTTCCATGCATAGCTGGAAAAGACGGATGGTAAGGACCTCTCACAAAAGACAACCCTGGGATATCTGTGGCTAAATCGCTTGTTTTATGAGAGCCATAAAATAAAACAGCTGCATAGACATTGACCCCAGTTCCCGCCTGCATTGGGGCAGATTAAGCTGAGAGCCCATGCTGTGGTGTTTTCCTCAGGCTGCACAATGTCCCTGTCCTTCTGCCATTGCAGAAGGATGCTGCCAGCGTTTGGGAGAGCAACAGCTGAGTTAAAGGAAACACATTCTGTTGAAAGATGCAGAACAGCATTGAAATGAGGGAGCATGAAACCGGGATTGGCAGTTCTCATTTACTTTTACCTTGGCACACAAAAAAAGCTTCTTGCAATAACTTTAAAAGCAGGAAGTTCAGTCACAGACATCAGAGATGGATAGAGCTTCCCTTGGCACCCATCCATCCCTGCAGGCCAGTGTGGGATATGTCCAACGGTTATTGCATTCTGCTGGTCCAACTCTGGTGAATGAATCCATCAGAAGCCTTCCCACAGCCCAAAATACCTGGGTCAAAAGACATTCATCCCTAATTTTATATCCCTTTTCTGTTGAAAAGCCTAGAGTGAGAATGGCATTTCACACTCCTCTTCAGTTGCATCAGCAGAATTGCACTGCCTTCTCCACAGCAAGAGGAACACACCCTCCTCCAAGGGGTCATTGAATACCATGGCTGTGAGGGCAAGACTGCTGTCCTTGCTGCAACCAGTCCAAGGACAGCTGCTCCTGAGCTGCCAGGACCCGTGGGTCACAGGGCTCTCCTGGCTTCTCAGGGGAGCAGAGCCAGGTCCTGTGCACTGGAGTGCCAGGGTGGCAGCCAGCTGGCATGGGTGTCCATCCTGGAGGGGAACTGTGGGCTGGCTGCTGCCAGGAGGCCCACAGCAGTGGCTGCCATTCAGCACCCTTTCAGTGCTCGCCTCAGAGGGTGATTTGATTAAGTTTCCACAGAGATCTACACTGTGCATGAATTATTCAGTCAGCTTATTTTACTCTCCCAGAGGAACCGATGATGCTCCAGCCTTCAGTGGAGAAGCTGTTACAGTTGTCAGAGAGTGACACAGAGCCTGGCTGCCTGGCCTGGCACTGCCAGAGGGACTTTTCTCAAAATAAGTCTGGTATCTCCAGCTCAGGCTTTGACTTGACTTGAGGAAAAGTCAGTTGTGAGTGTATCGGGTTGAAGAATGAGCGGTACAGAGAGGAAGGACAAAGTAACCCCATTCCTCCTGCCCCCCAAGAGAAAAATAAAAAGAAGAGGTTGCTTTGTATCATTTCTGGGACTGTAGGAGCCCATCCTGGCAAGCAATTGTCCCCAAGCTATGCCCTCTCTTCACGCAGTGACATTGTCAGGTATTCCTGTTCTCCAAGGCCAGAACCAGTGAAACATCCCGTGGTCCTGAGGGCACCGCTTGGTCTTAGGACAGGGGGGCAGTGTCTGTAAGCACGGTCAGCAGGTGTGCTGTCCTGCTGAGGCCGGGAGACGCGTGCTCTTACCTTGCAGAAGGGCCACGCGCAGCTGGGCGTGCTGCCGGTCGAACAGCAGCGAGTAGTGCAGCTCGGGGGCCTGGGTGCCGCTGGCTGCCCCCTCGGGCTTCAGGTGCTCGGTGACACACACGTCCTTTACCACGCCTGGAACTGAAACAGCCCCTTTAGCAGGCAGCTCTGCCCCTTCCCCAGACAGCGAATCTGCCTTCTCGTGACCTTACTGTTCTAAGTGTCTCACTATTCCTGCGCTTTGTATGCAGGACTATAATTTGCTTTCCTTCTTCCTCCATCGTCATACAGCCTTTTTGCTCTGTTTACTTGCACTTTCAGCTCTTTCTACAGCATTTGGACAAGACTTCTGCTCTCCACCACCTTGTGCTCTAGGATGGTTCACACACTTGCTCTTTTACCTTACGACTAGGCCAAGGTATCTGAATGACACTCATTACTTGTTATATTGTTTTATATGCTTTTAACTGGCATTATTAAATTAAATTTATATTCTCTGCAATGAGAATGTGAGTGTTTTTGAGCTGCTGTGCAACTCTGCTTTAGGTCAGACCTCTCTAAATGTTTTGGTTTTTCCTTTTTTTATTTTTTAAATTTTAACAATGAAGTCTTTATCGTGCAAAAGACATCTATTTCCATAGCACCTGATCAGGGTGAAGGCAATGAACTTTGGAACCCATAAGGCAGTTTCTCCATGTGTGATTTTAGAGTTGAGTATGTATTTCATACTGAAATAAAGGAAGTTGCATGACTAGAAGAGAAGCTAGAGATTTTTGTCATCCAAAGTTGTTATCTGCAAGGTCAGTTCTGATTCACGCAGAAAACAATAGTGGGACCAGCACACCCTCATAAAAATCTCAGCCACAGTTCAGACCAGTTCATTGTGGCATCAAAAGGACAACACAACAATTCTTGCTTAATTTTAGCAACACTCAAGCTCTAAAATCAGGCACAGCAGGAAGGAAATTTGCTTGTGCCATTAGCAGTGCAGAGAGGCTCTTACACCAACACTTATATAAAGCTTTAGCCTAAATGCAGCCATCATCTTTCATCCTTTCCACCCTATAATCTTTTCCCTGACACCTAAGGATGTGGCTCAGACAGTCTCTTCCTCCAATGCATCTGCTTCCCATGGTAGTTTCTTTTCCAAACTCCCAAGTCTCAGGGTGGAGGGGTGAATGTAGCAATTGAACTTCCAGAAGGGCAAAAAATATAATCTCAAATGATTAAAAAGAACTAAAAAGAGTACTCAGTAAAAATAATGGCAGATGGCATTGTCTCGCTGGCAAATCTTCAGGAAGGTTTTATTAAAGTGGTAACCATAAGGCTAAATTATCCTGTTAAAAGACAGCTGTGAAATTAAAAATCAGTATGGAAGAAACCAAGACATGCTGCCAGATGCATATAATTAAGATTGCATTTTCTCTCAAACTCCAGAAATCTTAGGTTTCAGGATTTGGAGTGTTACCCTTTGGGCTGGCTGGGAAACAGAAGTTCTGTTTGGCAAAAACCTTTGAGATGTCAGCCTTCAGTTTCACTGCACATTAAAATAAGCCAAGAACATCTCACGAAACTAGTGGAAGAAATGGAGCAGAGAAAATGAGAAGCTTCAAACCCCACTTTCCCTGACAAGGACAGTTGCTGGACAGCTAGCATTTTACCTGGAGGAGATACTCTGCCTAATTTTGGCCAGATATTTCACACATACTCTGGCTACTGCTCTCAGCAAAATCACTAAATGTCCTTTTCTACAAAATGTCTGCTACCAGAGAGCCACATTCTTCAACACAAAAGATGTTTAGATTAAAAAAAATTGCAACAAGATACAGCCACAGCTTTGTTATCAGAATGTCCTGATGAGCTCCAGTTACCTTCTATTAAACAAATGAATTGAAAACAGAAATCAGAGTGCTCCTGATAAGAAAGTGAAAATCATCTCATGTCTTCACTTTCACATTTATTTCTTGAACAACAATCACATTATGCTCAGAAGTATTACAGATGTACACCCAGAAAAGCAATTGTTATTCTGAAGACCAAAAGCTCCTACCGTTTTGAGGGAGAACAAACAGCTCTTCATTGACTTGTATCTTCATCCTATTCTCATCCAAAGCAGTATGTTTTCCAGTAGCTGGTTCTTCTGTTGTCTTCAGAGAGTACTGTGTGTAGTTAACAATTTCAGGTGAAGTTACTTCTGGTTTGGGGCCATAAATGTTGGGAAACTTCAGAAGTGCTCGAGGCTGGACTGGCTCTGCAGTTTTCTTAACGTTGAACTGAAAATTAAAACCTTGTTTATTACTTTGCACTAATTACACTAACTCCTCCAATTCTGAGGAGAGACAGGATGAGCTGAGACAAGAAAAAAAAGTGCCTCTGGTCAGTCCTACCATCATTTTTTCTTGGCTAGTAGAAACCCCTGCCTGTATGTCTGGAGACTTTCTCACCAACCTTCTACTTGGTGTGTGTCTTTCCAGATTTATTCCTCTACAGATGTTTGATTGCAATAAGAAAATGATATGTTCTTATAATTTGATTTTTCCTCTGTACTGGTACCAGTTAATCTTTTCATAAGTTAATCATTTCATCTCAGCAAAGAAATTAACCATTAAGTTAATTTTGCTATGAATGAGGTGTGGCAATTTTTACCTTGATGTTGTAAGTCAAATACAAGAGCAAGAGGATACAGCCATCTCAAAGATTCCAGAATATTTTATGTGAGTATGCAGAAAGCATGAGGAATGCAAAGACACAGATTATATAGTCACCTGGAGCAATTATGACTGTGGTGCAATAAGACTAAGGAGAACAGGTTGAACAAATGAGCCCTGGACTGGCAAAGGAAGAGTAGTTGGTTCAGTGGTCATCTCAGCCTCCTCGTTCTGTGGACCAGAGCTCCATCTGACCCTCAGACACACATTTGCCCTTTATTACACTGGGACTGAAATTGGATTTAAGTCTGGATTTTTGTTCTTAACACTTCAATTACCCACTGAATCATGAGCAAGGGATGAGCAGAAGAACTTGCAAGATGATGCAGTGCTCAGGCAGTCCAAGCAAAGGTTGGCAAGAAAGGCATTACTGTTCTCCCAAAACAAAGAAAAATATTTTAGTGGAACAGAACAGTCCTTATGTCTCTAGAAAGAATCTTGTCTGCTTACAGCTGAAATAATTCCTGATTCATTTATGTTTGGATTCATCAATGTGGGAGAACAAAAGCTGACTAGCAAATGACCCCAACCCTTGCAACAGGTTTATAAGTGTTTCCAAAACACGAGAGACAAAAAGAAGTAAAATAGTTTTGGTTGATTATTGTGCAGTGGGATGGTCTCCAACCTACTGCCTGCCAACATATTTTGTGTCAAGACTGAGGGTGAGACAGAAAAGGTTGATAACTGTAATTAAAGTTTTTCATTAGTCTTATTATTTCCTATTAATAATGAATGTAGATGATGCCCTGAAGCACTTTCTGTGTTGGGATTTCCTGGTCCCAGCTTGTATGTCCAGAGAAAGCATACCTATCTCTCAAGAAACAGCTGAAGAAAGAGAGCAGTCTTGGATGATTGCTTAGTCACATTCTGCTTACGGAGATTCTGGTTACATGCACTTGGCAATGGCTGGGAACTAACTAGGTCAGTGACTCCGTTTTCTCAAGGCAGCCCATGCACCAGTGTTTAGGAAGTCTACTTTGCAACATAGCATTTTGTCTTGTCTGATTCTAAGGGCTTCGAAAGAAAAGTGGGCTGAGAAAGAAATGTCGCTGTGTGCCATCCTCACCTAGCATTCAGCTGAGTTTGGATATTATGTAAGTTACACAGTGTGTGGCTGTGAGTGAGATCCCTGTTTTAGAGATGTGAGCCTCATCAGTCCTAAAATACCTGGGAAATGTGAAGTTACTCATCCAAACTTTAAATGCAACTTTCCATTCTTCTAAAATTAAAGCAAACCAACCAAGCAGAATACGTGAGGAGTCACTGGACAACAGCTAGGAAAGGCAGGTTGCTTTTGTAGTGCAGAAGCATTATATCCAGCACACACACAGAGCCTGACATGGGGGTCAGCCTCTGCTGATGAAGAGGTCAGTCTCTCCTGGAGCTGCTGTGTCAGGCTGCTGTCCTACCACTCACTGGCCACCCCACGGAACCTCTTGCCTGCATTGCTCTGTGCTGCCAGCACACCAAGCACTTCGAGATCCTCTGCGATGAAAAACACCGCACAAATTTGAGGTATTGTTAGTACAATCTTTTCTTCCTCTTGCTAAAAGCCAGGTATTTAGGCAGGAAATCTATCAGCACGCAGCGTCCAAGAACTCCATTGGGTCTAAATATTCCTCTTGTCTGTCTGCTCTGCAGAATTAGGAAAGAGAGACATATGCAAGCACAGTGGGACTAGCCCACCCCCTCTTCCAACTGCATCTGCCTCTGTTTATTATTTTGCTGCCAGCTCTTTTCCCAAGTGCTGTCTGCTAATCCAGTTACATAGCAGTGCCCTATGGAAGTTCCCTTTGCAACTCAGCAGTTGTGTCTTAAATAAAGACATGAGCTGAAGGGTTCACATAGTTCTGCAAAAATGCATGAAAACAAATAACCCAAAAGGAGCAAGGGGTCTGCAAGTGACCCTTCTGTGTCCCTGCCCAGTGTCACTCAAAGCACCAGATTGTTGGTGATGTGCTTAGGAATCTCCATTCTGCAGGCTTGGTTAAGACTCTGCAAATTTTCAGCAGTTTCTCATTGTTCTCATTGTCAATGTATGTTTGTATTTGAACTCTTCCTCCTCACGTATGCAGGGCATGTCCGTGGGGAGCCTCTGTCTATAGCAAATACGAGCATCACTGTCATGGGAGACATGCCAAGTGAATAAAATGCAGACTTGCTACATCTTTCTTTTGTCATCTGTGTTTATCAGAATCAGTGGCCCTGACAGGCTTCAATAATTAAGTGTGTCAACACTGACTAGGACATACTGTGTACTAATGCAGTCACAAAAAAAAGTCCCGACAGAACAATTTATAAACATAGAGATAACAAAATTTCACAAGCTCAGAACTCAAACTGAGATTAGTTTCTTGAAGGTATAGAGACTGATTCTGAATCAGTGACAGCATAGGAGAATTCATGTTCCTGACAAGAGAATTATTTTAGTTGGAAAGAATTGCTAAACATATGGAATATGCAAACTAAGAACATTTTGCACTTTCTGTGACAGAATGTTCACTCGGCTGCTATAATATGGCCAGATTTCTTTTAAAAAAACCCCATAGAGCCAGTAACATTGGAAATAATACTTCAAATTAAAAAGTCTACAATGCTGAAAGAATATAATCACTCAGGTAATAGTGATACATTTAGGTTGAATAATTTGATCCCTTGTTGGTCAAATACTGGATTAAGTCATGGCAAAACTTGATGAATGTAGAAATATTGTGAGGGCCATAACTGAGTAGCTGCTGGGTACTGGAGGCTCAACTGAACAATATGGAGACTTAGTGCTTATTTCAGTCCTGCAAACAAGATAACATCCCCATGGACAAGATCCAGGATGGATTAGCACTTTCCCAAGATGTTTCCCAAAAAGCTGTATAAAAGAAAAAAAAGCTCAGTCCAAGGATGGAGTTAAAAGGAAGATTTGAGACATTTCTGAGCATGGAGATTACAACATCAAACTGTCATAGAAAGAGCCTGAAGGTAAAGATATCTATGGGTAGTGTTGCTGCAGACAACAGCTAGAAAAATTGCATTGCAAAGTGATATGGCTGTGAAAGTTACACATTTTTCATTCATGTTAACAGTAAACATGGGAAAACCTCCTCATCATTGTACATTCTTACATACAGGTGTTAGCAAATCCTCTGTTTTGCTACAGAGACACAAGAAAGGAGCCTGAAAGGGACATGACTAAGCCATCAAACAGAATAGCAGGTGGAATTCAGCCTAGGAAAATGCAAACATGTACTAGGAGTTATTTGCCATGCTCATGGAGGGAGGCTCAGAAATAGCAGCAGTCTCTTGAGAAATCCTAAGCTCTGTGCAGATGTTAATCCATGGTCAGTGGAGCCATCCTCCCACACCTCTCCTCCCCCCTCCAGCAACGACAAGATCTGCTGATGCCATTCTCTCTATGTGCACCAGTTCTTACAATACTGTTTGTCGATTTGGTCATCTTTCCTCAGAATAAACTGCAACAGGAACATGAGGATGCCAAGGTTCTTTTCTACTAAGAGCCTAAGAGTGGAAGCCAGAGAAAAACTGACTATTACCAACATTACAGAGAAGTTCAGTTAGGACTCCTGCTGCATTCTTTAAGAATACAAAAATAATAGCTCAAATAATTAAAAGGCAAACAAAGACTGTTATACAATGGATCACAGGCCTGTGGAATTGGCTGCTGTGGCGAAACACTTGGTTGAATGGCTAGGTGGAAGTGGAAAGGACACTGGCACATACAAATATCAGGAGCTGACAGGTAATAGTTCCAGAGACTGACCGGTGCTACAGCTCATGCTAAAGACCATATTCAACCGAGGAAATCACCAAACATTTCCCTTTGAAAAAGACATTCCCATTAATAAGTACATGCTATAATTCCCCTAGCTCTCTCTTACACTGAGCTCAGGAGTAAACCAGTTTGTTTGGATTCTAACAAGACTGAAAAAGCACACAGTGATGCCTGACACTATCCATACTACACATTGCTTTTACAGTAAGTGCAGAAGAAATTCACAATGTGATGAGATTGTCCAGTCATCACAGTCTAGATTCTCACTTGCTTTTTATTATGATTTCAATGCCTTATTCTAACTTCACACATAATTAATCCCCTCAGGGGCAGAGGGGCAGAGGGAGGAGGAGGGAAGGTTTTCACAGGAAATCAGCTGTTGACAGGGAACTATCCTGCAGGAACTATGAGATACTGTGAATAGAATTAAATAGCTGCTATACGTGATCTCAGCAGGAGCCATCTCCTCTTCACAATGCTGCGTGCCACCTGGTACAGTCCAGTCTTCTCTTCTTAGGAAATTATTTCTCTTTTGATCTATCTTAACAACTAAGCAGCATTTCCAGTCCTCATCCTCATGTTTCTGCCATTAGCAGCTTTCTTTTTGGCTCCGTGGCAGCTGTCTCCTGCTCCCGTAATTCTGTGGTACCCAGCTCATCTCTGTTTTTCCCTCACTCCTCCTCCCACTGGCATGTTGTTATATCCTGAACACAGAAAGCAGACAAACAGGCAGCTTAAATCACATGCTGAGTAGCCTAACAGGGAAGTTGCATTCCCACCCTCTGCATTTAAAGAAAAATCACAGAGTAAATTAGAGACTGTGTCTTACTTGCTGGACTGGCTGAAGCACACTGGGCTTAGTATTTTCCGTCTCCTCCTCTTGGTCCTTTTCTGAGAGTCCTTTCTCAGGTTGCTTGCATTTGCAGAAGCAGGTGAGACCGCAGAGGGCAAGGATGCTAGTTGCAGTCCCTAAGGTAGCCCCCAGGGCTATAACTGGAGCAGACAAAACCATTGTCCTGCGCTGCACGGGAACAGAAAGCACAGAGACTCTCTGACTCTTTCTACTCCCTGGGAGGGCAGCTCTCCCACATCCACTCTGATTTCTAGCCTGGCTTCATTCTCCTTGGAAGTCTGAAAGCAATTCTCTTGTGCAGCAAAGAAAAGGGACCAATCTAGACACACAGATAAATCATCCCACCTTTGCTAGGCAACAAGGCTACCTTTCTATCCTGATGATGGAGTTGCTGCTCCAGGTCAGGGAGAGGAAATAGTAATTGTGGTGCCTGCGATCTCCATAGAGCTGCAAACAGGCAGTTTTCATTGAAGCCTGTTCTCCAGCTCCACTGGGAAAAGTCTGATGTGTGATAGAGAGGAAAGACGTCAGCAGAAGGGGCTGGCCTTGCTAGCTAACTCACAGAAAGTGCATCCAAATGTTTGATCATCTCTCCAGCAATATTTCTTGGGGCTGGCTTGCTGATATGCTCAAGAGGTTGAATTTTTTTTTTGTGTTAAGGCAAAGATAGTGACTGCCAAAAGCTGCTGGCCTGAGAAGCCCTGTTATGATAGCACTGCACAATATCTCTGTAGTCACAGTAAAGCCTCTGTATGTCAGGGAAAACTTTCTCCTTCTTCAAAGGCTTCAGAACAAACACAGGCAAGAATTAAACCCTGTCCCATGCCTCACCACCCATCCTTCAAAGCACAGGGTCTGAACCTTTTGGAGCTACTTTCTGTAGGATAAATGCAGAGCAGCACCTTTATTTAAAAAGAGAGCAGAAAGTCCTACCAAACAAGACACACTAGTGCATATGCTGCTTCCTCTGGAGGGAATGAGAAAGCAAACAACATATGCTAGATATTAGTCATAGTGCTTACCACACTGGTGTCAGGCAGTGGGCTGCTGAGCACAGGAGAAGAACCTGCAAGAATAGACTTGAAGAGCTGGATGTCTGTCCCAGTTTTCTCTTGAGGTGACAGAGTGATTATCTTTCTCTGACTCATTTATTTTTGCCTTATTTCTCAGAATGACCAGCTTGGGGAAGAGGATGATAAATGCCATTGATGCCTTAGGTTTTAACTTTTATATTTTTCAAATCCTGTACTGTTAGTGTAACTCTGAAGTTTCCTGTAGCTCGTTAGCTGCCACTCTCTTATGCCAAGATAGACATAACAAAGCTTCTCTAGTCTGCTCTCCAAGGACACACAGACTGTCCTAGGCCTGAAAGTGTAACCCATCATCTTGGGGAGGGGAGGAAAGCTTAGGGAAATTACATAATTAGCTAAAGTTTTAACTGGAGAATTTATGCTGATATGGACCAAACCTATAAAAGGGTGAAGAACTCGTGACCTGTCGTCCTTCTTGGGATCCACTGAGGCAGGAGCCTCCAGACCCCCAGAGTGTACCTTTGAAGGCCTTTCTATTGCCTTATTCCTGTCTAGTCTCTGTTTTTATGTAGCCAGATAAGGCATCACCATCATTTGATATGTTTCTCATGATGTGTACAACCCTTTTCTGGGTACTTCACAAGGAGAATCTAATGGCCAGAAGGTGATTATTATTCTGATCACTGAATCTCAGGGCCAAAATGACACTAGTAAGCAAAATGCAAAATATTCCAAAAAAATACCCATTTCTACTGATTCTGCTGGGAGTTTGTCATTCTATTTTGGAATAGAGTTGATACCCATGGAGCGGGAAAACAAATTAACTATGTACAGAGAAATGTTTAGAAATTCAGGGGTTTTGATCTTTCTGTAGCTCAGGTTTTGCATAGATTTTTCTTGGCTTTTTTTTTCTTTGTTGTTTCACATCTCACTCATGACAACTCACTCAGCCTTTGTTCCTTGATGATATGTTCACCTCCTTGGTACAAAACTTCCCTCACTCATCTGATTCTCACTTTAATTGTTAAGATTCTTTTGTAGCACTGCAGCATCCTAATGGCTGCAGTGCACATTTCCCTTCTCCTCACCCTACCAGGCTTGTCAGTCATGTCTCATCCCCTCTTCCAAGCCTCCTGACCCCCCCATCAAGAATCAAGTCCCAATGGACACCTTAAGGAGAGACAGTTCCCTAATAAACTGCTGAGCCCGTGGAAACTGGTCTTTCAGCTCAGCCCCCAGAAGGAAAACCTAGAGCTTTGTCTTCTATCTTTACAAGAAAAAAAAGTTGGGCACACCAGGCTGGACCACTGGCACACCTCTCCCTGTGCTCAGCAGTGGAAAGAACATCACACAGAGGAGATTGAGAAATCTCACTAAATGATCCCTTTGCTTCTTGCTTTTTGTGGCTCAGGAGATTCCAAAGCCTTGTGCAGCACCCTTGTGCTTACCTCTTCTGATCTGAGTTTTCTCTGTCACAGACTGTTCCAACCATTTGCTGGCTTAGAGACTTCATTCAGCCCACAGTTGAACAGGGATCATTGTAATCATGGTGCCATGAGGTCTCATCTTGAGAATGAAGAATTAACCATATTTTTATGGACTTCTACCACCACTCAAGAGAAACAGAAGTGAGGAGAGTGGGAAAGATGGATGGACACACTCTTTAGATGCCTTTGATTTCCTCCACAGGATGGGTCCTTCCTAGAAGTGCTAACGAAATCTAACACAACTGGGTCAGAGACCCCTGAGATTTCGAAACCACATGAAAAGGAAGAAGGTTCTGTTAGGAGCAGAATGCAGTGAGAGAGATTTGAAGTGGAGAAGGCATTCAGTCCATTCATGAGATGCAATCTTGATGTGTTTCCCACAAACTGTTCTGAGAATTATACAAAGACTGCTTACAACATGCCGTAGAAGGAAGGCCACACCAAAGTTTCTCTGCAAGACAATGATTTAATAACAAACTCTCTGAGACATTTTCTGCCTGCTTATATATGAAGATTAAGTTTTCCTTGCCAGAAATTGTATTTGCTGTGAAATGTAAGAGGTACAGAATCATTGTCAGATATCATATTTTAATAATAACAGTCAGGCAGTAGCCTTTTGCTGCTATTGCTAGGAAAATAAAGAATCTCCCACCAAACATTGAATATTATCAGTATGTGAGCTTCTACAAGTGACAGGCCAAAGATTTCAGATCTCTGTGTCTGTACTGATGCATGTACAGCTACATAATTTAACTGTAGCTTTGGCATGTACTGCCACTGCATCTATCTATCATAGTGGCTTATTTTTAGCACATTCTGTTCTAAAAAATAATTGGGCCATAAATGTGCTTCAAAGCAATTTTTACACTTGCTTGTTTCAACACCCAATAATTAAATCACTTATTTTTCTTTAAAACAGTAGTAGCATAAAATGGGGTCAGGCTAATGACCTTTCTCACTGGCCATCCACACTGATACTGTCCAGAATCACATAGCTTTTTTATCTGTCACATCTGCCATTAGAAAGAGACTCTCCGAGGTAGAAAGATGAAAGCCTGTTTTTGCAATCCAGACTTTAGGGGCAGGTTCAGGCCTGACAACATATTTTACAGTCATCCTATCCACATATTTTCTCTAGATTCTGATAAAAGACATGTATAAGAATGGCAAAAGCATATACATGGTTTTCAGCTTCTAGTATTTCAGACAGGAATACTCTGTGATGACAAAATATAAGGTACCAGTTAACCTTTGGTGCCTATAGAATTTTTGTTCCTGCTGTGAGTCCTTCTGCTGATATTTTGGGCCTTTCTGCTCATTGGCTGGATAAAAGAGGCTTACTCTGAATGAAGGCTTGGTAGTACAGATCACATGGAGAATTACAAGAGCTTTTGCATTGCCTAACTGTAGTTCATGCTTTAACAGAAAAAAAAAAAAAAAAAAAAGCCCTTTAATGTAATTGCCAGCCACTTGAATAAGCAGGTGGGATTTTCAACTTTTATTTTGACAATTGAAGACACAAATTAAAGTTCTAGAATCCAGAAGGAAAAGCTGACATACAGCTGAATGAAAGATGTTTGCACACTAGTTTCCCTGACTCAGCCTACTCCACTCCATCAGGGGCTGGTATCAGAAACACTCTGTTTCTCACTGAGGCATTTCACCAGGCAGAAGTGTGAGTTAACAGATGGAAATGGGAAAGAAAGTTGTTTGGGCTTTTTTTTTTTTTTTTCCCCGGGAAATCCTTGTGACAGATTTAGCCTGAAGGTGTAAGCTCATGTTTTCACTTGTATTGATTTGTTATGTGATTCTGTGCTACAGAAATGGGACTGTTTGAACAGAACAGTGGTCTGAAATAGCTTTCCAGATCATTGCAAGGTGTTTATATCATCCGGCTTCAGGCACTGAAAGTCAGTTAGTAACAGAAGAGCATATATGGCTGTCATGCATTTTGTTTAAGAAGTAAATGAAACATTGTGAAAACTAAAGTGAAGGTAAAAGGCTTGTGCTTGCAATGACTGCATCTAACTCTTTATGCATGTTGTGTGCTGTTGCCTCAGGTTGTGAAAGCTTTAGGAAAGAGATTGTGTCTTCCTTCAAGTGGTGTAGTATTCCTCCACCAGATGGTGAAGTATTAACAAACCAGTGAAATAATCCTTTGCAGCGCTCTTAAAACAAAGCAGTTGTCTCTAAATATTCATATGGAAACAGAAAATAAAGAAGGAAGATCTGTTAGAGGAATGTGGGCTTGGTCTCTCCATCACTGTCACTGGAACAGACCTATAGATATAAATCAAGTAAATTAAGTAATTAAGGGAAGAACAAAGAATCAGTTTCTAAAAGGAAGCTATACAATGATCAACCTCAACAAAATGAGCTTCAGGGTGTGGTGCTTCATCTGATGTTAATGGATATAGAACTCCTGGAACCTACAGATTTACAGGAGTACCTTCTATCTCTGTATCTTTTGCCACATTTCTACCCTCAGGATGAGGATAAGGATTTAGCACCATGGAGGGTCCAGCTAGTTGCATGTATGCAATGTAGGGTTAATGATTCTGTATTGGGACACTACAATGTCCTGAGACCAAGATCTGTGGAATTCAGGAGATCTGTGGAAAAAATATGGCTGTCTGCATGTTTCAGGAGGCTGCCATGTACCCCTCCCGTCACCAGCAGCCGCTGTAAACCTGACTGTGGCACATCTCTTGCAGCACCATTGGATGAATACTGCCAGAGGGTGGAAGACTCAGTACTAGGAAGTAGAGAGAAGGGGCCAAAAAGCAAAAATGGCCAGGAAGAATAGTGTGATTTACAGGAGGGTAAGAGAAAAAAACATTGGGTAGGAATAGGAAGGGTCTGTAACGTGAGAATTGGGTATTGGTGTGACTGCTGTAGCAGGATGCTACACTACTAGAAAATTAGGAAAATTAGAGGGAGTTCAGGAAAGCACCACATGAATGAATTAAGGGGTGTGAGGCAGTGGATCATAGAGTGCCTCAACAAGATCAGTCTATTTACCAATGAAAAGGCTAAGCAGTGTCTTGGTCAAAATCTCTAAGGACCAAGTTGTGGAATAAACCTTTGATGATAGAGGTTCTCTTCTACTGAGCAAACAGTGTGTTACCAGGAGCTGGTGGCTAGAATCTGATGCCAGATAAACTCAGAGGGGAAACATATTGCAGATTTCCAACAATGGGCATAATTTCTGTGGGAGCAATCTCTGACGGATTGCGGAGGGTCATCCATCATGAGTAGTTTTGAAATCAAGACTGGTGTTGTGCAGATTGTTTTTATGGGACTATTTTTATTCAGTTGTGATCTACGCTGATGTTGAATCACCAATGACACCACTGATGTGCTGTCCTGTGTTGTTCCATGTGTATATGGGGCCCACTTGGGATGTGAAGAGAGTATTAATATGTGAGGCAAGCTTTCAAAAAATCACAGTTCCTCTGTGAGCATCAACGGGCCAACTGCAAAGAGAAAGGCAGCTTCAGAAGGTCACATCATATCATGAAGCCCAGCAGAAAAACAGTATCTGTTTTAGATGATAAGGTGAACTGCTTTAGTGTGAAGTCTTAGCACCTCAGTAATGGAGACTCAGAAAGAAAATGTCAGCCCCAGCTCAGGATAAACCCAGGTGAACGAAAGGAAAACATTTCTCTGGAAATGCAACTGAAAGGAGAGTGCTGTTCCGTGGAGTGGCAGACAAAAGGTTGGGTGTGAGCCAAATTAGCAGGTGAAGTTAAGCAAATGAGTAGATGCTTTCCTATATGGGGGAGGGTATCTTGCTGAGAGCAGATAACAACTCAGATAGATATCCTGCTTCTCCACTGAACTCTGCTAATTTGCTATTGAAAATCCAGGAAAATAGATCTCGTTTTGTGCCTCATTTTAACCCGAGAACTGGCTCTTGATTGTCTGGAGAAATAGAGCTTATTTCTGGGCAGGTAGTTCCACTGCAAGTGTATGTTTATTTCCACAGATTTTTTTTTTATAACCACAGGAGATTTGAGAAACTTTAAAACCTTCCGAAGTGCCAGCCACCCGGTGCACGTTGTGTATTTGCAATAAGCTGGTGCCTCCTAGAGGTGACAGTGTTTTCCTTACAATTTCTGCTTAGAGTTGGTAACACGCCAGAGTTTCAACTTTTTGCAACGCCAGTGTTGTAAAGAATTCTTTGCAGAGAAAAGCTTTGGGATCTCGTGCTTTTAGTTAAAATTATATCTCCAGCTATGTTAAGGCTGCAAAGCCAGGGAATTCAAGAACTATGGCTGCCTATAAAGCCTTAGCTCTAACCACTTTCATGTTGGCCTTGTCTTTAAATCTTTAAGTACAGGATAACACCATTTTATTTGCAAATGAACTGTAAATAGTTTGCTGATAAGATTCACTCTGGTAATGAATCAGGGTTATATACTGAACACATCTGGGTTTTATATGTGTCTCCCTCCAAAGAAGGAGTAGATAAAGAAAAATATGGCTCCAAATTACTGGCTGATATTACAGTTTAAGAAGCTGGAAATATGCACAATAATTACATGGGGTTTTTTCATTTAATTTCCACCCACCCTGGCACTTGTGGCCTGACTTACACAAGAGCTGTTTCCTCATTTCCATGGCAAAATTCCATGGGAGTTGTGTTGGAGAGTGTGAAGCACTGTGTGGTATTAGGCATTCTGAAAAAAATAACCTACAACAGGTCTTTAGGAGGTACCATTGTGTGAGAAAGCCCGAGCAGGCAAGCAGTCCTTCTGGACTTGCAGCAGGGCCTGGAGGCCCTGTCTTCCACACCTGGCTCCTCATCCCACTGCCTCTCAGACTGCAGATATCACCATCACTGCAGAAACACTTCCTGATAAAGACAGGGAAGGCCCATCAAAAAAGGCTGTTGTGTTTTTCACTGCAGTTCAAGAATCAAACTAGCAGCAAAATGGCCAAAGCAGTGTCTGCTTTCGTGTTAGCTAATTCCAGTTTTGGAGCAGATTGCTTTTCCCGTAAATGTTATATGCAGCTCTTGCTTTTCCAGTCTGAAATAGGATGTCACCAAACAAAATCAAGTTTATGGATGGATCAGAACAGATGGTTCAAGGTGCAGAACTGGTTCTGTGTAAAGGAATGAAAGAGCAAATTAAGCTCCTCAGCCCAGAAAAGAGATACTGCAAAGGAAGAAGAAAGAGGTCTCTCAAATCCTGCATGCATGGGGGAAACTGTCTAGGGATCAACTTCCCAATTCCTATAAAAGAACTACAGGGGAGATTCAAGTAGGACTGACATTCAAAGGAAAGGGAAAATATCCTATATGTTTGCCCTGTTCTTATGTGCTTTTCTAGGCAGCCTCTTTTGGTGCATTCCAGAGAGAGGACACAGGGTCAGAGAGGCCTGTGGTTATTTTATCAGACATCACATGCCATACAAATTGTATTTCCTACATCTTTTTGGTAAAACCCTGAGAGTCAGCTTGGTTTTTGGAAATGTTGGGTCACTGACTGGTGTAAAGTTGCAGTTTGTCAGCAGCTATTGGTCCTTTATTGTTTCCTTCCATATTTCCTTTGGGTTTCAGTGAAAGCTTTCATGCGTCCCCTCCCTCTGTCAAAGAGGCACAGGCAGAAAGACACAGTGAACGGACTGGGAACTGATCTCCTTCATGTAGTCACTCACTACGTTTGTTGGGGTCTTTTGCTGGGTACCTCAATCAGTAGAAGGTGCAAGTACCTCAGCAGTGGTATTCTTACTGTCTAATGGTGAATCACTTTCACTCCTTATAATATTAAGAAAAATACAGAAACATTTTTCCCTAAGATGATGTTGTTTGACCCCGTTCCTTGACATAGAGATGTAGAACAAAGAGGAGGAAGTAATTGAAGATAAGAAAGATTCACATCTTCTAGTTCCAAACTTGAGAAACTATATTCTGTTCATGTTCACCTCTAGCCATTCCTTGTGACCTACAAGATTTTGTCTGGCTTTGGGATATTTCCCATGACTCTGCTATTATACAAATTTCAGCCAGCACTCTGATAAAATGAGCTGGCACATAAGATCATGAAGCCAGACCTTCCAGTCAAGAGAAAAACACCCTCTACAGAAACAGCCTTTTCAGAAAACAGCCTCTAGCTATCAGGATAGACGCCTTTCACCGAGTTTGCTGACACTAAGTGCAGGAGTGGTGGGGTCTGTGCTGTCCTTACTCCTCTACTGCTGGGATCTCTCTGGCCTCCATGCCTTCCTTTGAAATAGTTCTGACAGGGAATTGGTTTTGTTTTTCGCAAAAATATATGCTATGTTTAGCTTTTCAGATTGAGATCACAGTGAGATCTGTCCTCGTCCTGGTCAAGTTTGGCAGGTAATTGCTGCTCAGAATCGATGTTGTCCAGTGAGAAACAGAGCAGTAGGTCTTTCACATTTTACACTACTTACTGCTTACAGCACCGTTATTGACAGCTTTGCAGTCAGACCTAATCTAAACGATCTTGAGATAGCCACCACCTTCAGGATTTAGGCACTTTTGTGGTAGACACCACAGGGGCATTGCTTGTAATCACCCCAGAGGGCCGTACTTGCTTTGTACACAACTTTCAATCTCCAGACTTGTTGGGGCAAAACCTTCCCCTAACATAAGACTCAAAAAGTTACAAGATTTGAAAGGAGCCCTCTCGTGTGCTCCTTTTGGTAGCTGTAGGAAATTGTTTCCTTAATTTTCACAAGTACCCCAATTATGCTTCAGAAGACTGTCCTCTCCACAGTGGGCTCCCTGACTCGAAGCCCTGTGTCCTCAGCTGTTCCTTAGCTGCTGTCAAAACTCCAAAGTAAATCATCTTGGAGTTGCAAATCTGCAAAGTGGGTCAGAGGCTCTTCTCTGGGTACAGGAGGAGGAAACCTGACACAGTTATGGTGAAGAGTAAAACCCTTAGTGCAAATTCCCTCACTTGACTCAGTTGTTTCTGCTCTGGTTTCCACAGTCTGTACTTCACTGCTTACACTGGCCTGCTCCCTCTGTCCTTTTTTCCTGGACACGCTTGTGACTTTCAAAACTCAGTTATATGCTCTCTCTGCTTTTGTAAACCTTTCCCTCCTCTTTCTCTTCTTGCTTTTATCTGTTCATTTTGTAGGTCTTCCCTTTCCCTCACCATATGAGAATCCACTGTCTATTGAGAGGATAGATGATTCTTCTTTCTCTGTACCTTATCTCCACTTAGTCTTTTCCTGATCCATTCCCACTGTCATATTTCATAAACAGATTACAGATCCCATACCAACATCTGACTGATCTGTTTTCTTACAATGTGAACTCTCAGGCTGACACTGATATCTTCTCCCAAAAGACTTCAAATGAGCTTAAACCTAACACGGTCATATTAAAACTCATGACTTTCCCATGCAAGTTGCCTTCACCATCCAACATCTTCTCTCACACCACTACGTATCAAAAGCCCTCATTACCCAAGCCCATAACATCTTGGCTGTCCCCAGCATGACACACACATATCACATGAGCAGCAGTTTACGCTTTCTTGGTCACTGTTAGGCTTTTCTTGACCATACAGCCTAACTCCTCTGAAGTACCAATTCCACTGAAGGTGTTTCGTGACATTATCAGACAAAAATATCTGATAAAGTTTAAATCACGCAAAGCTGTGCTTTAGGAGAGAAGGAGGTTTTGTTCCAACAAGGTTTAAATTTTGCATTTCACCTAAATTATGGCAAAATACATGAATCTTGTGTCAAAATTTCTGTTCAAAGTTGAGACACATTTGGTACCAGACAGTAGGAGGGAAAGGTCAGCCCCTGTCTCTGGAACAGGAACAGTTGTGTAATCTTCAGCAGTTGCTTGGCAGGTGTGTAGGAGAGATGGCTGCCTACAACATCTTTCCCAGTCTGGCTTGCTCTGCACAGATCAGGAAATGATGGGGGCATGGAAACCACACCGTGATTCATACTTTGCTTCTTTTTTTTATAACAACAATGTAGATGGTCTAAACATCCTGAAAATCTAGGTAACTTTGTTCCAGACACAGTGGAATGCACAGTGCTTACTGGGTCATACAAATAACCCTGTGAGGAAGATCCTGAACCCACTTTGTGTTGTGTCACAGCCAGAGAAAAGACAAGGCACAAGACCCCAGTCTCTGCCAAATGCAGTGCCACATACACACACACTGCAATGCTGGATACTGCAGCCATGCCCAGGTAGAGTAGGAGCTCAGACAGACTCTCTTCACCCAAAGCTGCAAAATTTGTAGCTTTATTTTCTAAACCTGTTTCTGTTTTCAGGTCTCAGGCACGTCATGAGAAAGGAGAAAAATCTTTTGCCTCTGTTGCCACAAGAACAGGAATACTTCCAGTCATGGCAACAATCTTTGTCTCTGGCAAAATCAGTAATTCAGCTATGAGAGTGATCAAAAGACTAAATGCATCTGCAGTTACAAGACAGCGAATGCTCCCAGCCCTTTCTCTTGGTGTGGAACCAGCCCATGGCAGCCTGTCAGCACTGCCTCTGCCCAGTGATGCTGCTGATGGGCAGGACAGGGTGCAGAGCCCAGAGCTCAGTTAGGAGTAGGTCTCCCTCCCTCTGCCCTGCAACATGAGGAAAGGTGAGGGGCATGGAATGCAGACGAGAAGAAGTTATTCAGAAGCAGGAGTTAAGGAGGTGGCAGTATTCCATTTTGTCCCTGCCTTTTCTGTCACTCCCCTCTGATCTGGCCAGGTGAGCACATTTAGGCACAAGTGGAGGGCTGCAAACCCAGACAGAATCCAGCAAAAGGATCATCCTTGTTCTTCCCACACCTCCCCAGTTTTACTTAGCGGAGGGCCACACAACCAATATATATGGTCCCAATGTACTCAGACCTTCATTCTCAGCTGCTCTTCCTGCCACCAGGAAGAAGAGCTGCAAGTCCTTGACAACTTCAATGGCACAGGGCAGGACAAGCCTGGGAAGAGGAGAAATGAGGGAGTCCATTGACCAGCAGCAGGAACCTGGGCTGGGACAGGAGAGTTGCCTGGTGTGAATGGCCATTAGAATGGCCCATTCTAATGTGGTCAGAGGGAAAATGCACTCGAAGTGTGATAGTCTCTGTCTGCCACTCTGGTGAAATATTGGAAGATGTGATTCCCTTTTCCTAGGCTTTTTTTGTTAATTCTAGCAAGTGGCTGATAGCAAAAAGATATCCATAAGCAGCAGAGAGTGAAGAATTTAGGAAATACTGTTTAATGAAAGGCTACTTTAAATCACCCTAGGATAACCATGTGCTGCAGTAACCGTACACTGGAGTATGGAAAAGTTATCATTGCCTATGAGACAATGTTATAAACAATGCTATGAACAGCTCATAATTTGGGACAAGTGTCTTCAGTGATAGCAAAGAGCATCCTCATTCATTTCAGTCTGTGAATGCTTTAATCAAGTACACCCATGAGCAGAGATGCATGTGGTCCTGCTCCTGTAAGGACCAGTAAGTCAGCAAGTCTGCTGCCCACTTAGTTTAATGACTGGGCAAAAAAGTGAGTTTTTCTGGTTTATTGGGTAAAAAGGTTGACTTGATCATTTGATATATATATTTCTCTTTCTATTTGCATTTTACTGTTCTTTTTAGTTATGTCATCACACAAACCAGCACCTTAGTCCTTGTTCTTTCAACAGATCTTAAGATACCAGAATTGCAATGGTCCGAGGCTACAGCCATAATTCATTTAACGGCTGGCCACAGAGACTGCCTCTATGGCCCTCATAAATTCTTGGAGAGACGAGCTCTACATTCTCTTCTCCTTTTTATGATGGTCCAAAATGAGTATCACATGGGCCTCTCTCTCTTCAAGATCAGAAGAGATTATCAGAATAAAGAAAGTAATAAATACTCCACCCTTCTCTCATTTGCAGAGACTAACCACTTTGAATATTCCACATCATTCACTACTTCAATTTCCTACAAAAAAATTTACTTATTTAAAGGAGGAATACAAATGCCCACACAGAACCTGTCTATAACATTCTTATCAGAGATAGAAGGCAAATACATGTGCAAAGGATGGAAGCAGACCTCTAAGTAGAAGATTTCTCAGAGTGCCTTGACCTTGATTTGTTGCTGAACTCACACTGCATCATGTGCAGATTTACAAAAGAACCGTCCCTGTAAGAAAACAGAGCTGCAGTTCAAATCTTCCAGTACAAATAAATGTTTTTCCTGCATGCAAACCTGTGAACTGAGCCAAATCTGAGTTCACTGAGGAGAATTGAAACCATTAGCAAAGATGAATCTAAAGCCAAAAGGCTAGACTCGAAGGCACTCAGATTAAAGTTTGGCCATGCATGTTTCTATCAGCTAGTTAGATAAATCTAAAATAAATTAAATTTGAAAACATAGATAGACTTTTCTCTTTAGCAGAAGATCCCAAGGAAGCCTCTCTAATTTATTTCAACTGAATGTAATCTGAGTAGAGGAATATGTTCACTGAGCAACAGAGCCCTGGTAAGGGCTTGAGAAATTGTAATTGTAGGTAATGTGTCAATGTGCTTTTAATGTTTTCAATAACTAATGGGATAGTCACTGCAGATGAATGGAAAAGAAATGTCCCTGTGGCAGCTTTTTCTTTAATGTAATCACAGCTGTAAGCCAAGGTTAATGTAGCCACAGCTCCCTTGGGAAGCATCAGGGATAGATAATTCATGTGTTGGGTAGAAGCCATCCTCTGTTCCCTGTTAGGTCCACTCTTCCCCAAAGGAACTGTGAAAGTAACAGACTGGCATCCTCATGCTCCAGGATGCTCCAGACCCCATGGTGAAAAATCCTGAAATTCCTGGTGACCTAAATAAAATCAGTAGTGGAAGGGGGAGAGAGATGCAGACATATGTACACGCTCAACTCCTCCTGCTGCAAAATGGGGGAAAAAATTACTTTCTTTCCAGATAGAATTGCTGGAAGGGCAAATCCATGATGGTCATTTTTTGGTATGTGCTTTTAGCAGGAGTCCTAGCACAGCACAAAGAAGGAGGCAGGAATGGGTAGCTCTCAGAAACTGGGAAGAGATGAAGGGTGGTTTTCCTGTTAAATGGTTAAATCATGAGTTGCATTTGTAGATTTTGAAATGCGAATTGTTTCGTTGTAAAAACTAAAGCACAGCAGTGAGGGGTGCCAGGGTGGTTAGCCCGGCTGAGGCTGTGCTGTGCAAACCACCCCAGCTGCTGTTCGACAGCACAAAGCAGGAAAGCCTTCGGCCTCCCAGCCTTCCTCCCCTACCCACTGCAGCTCTGCTGGTGCTGCTCCAGCATCCCCTGCATCAAACCTGCTTGTCCAGTCCCTCTCCCTGCTATCCCTGGCTCTGCTGCTGTCCGACCTGGTGCAGTGGCAGACCCTGCTGGTCCAGTCTGGACCCTCAGCCCCCAGGCCAGACCATGCCCCTCAGTCTGGACCCTCGGCCCCCAGGCCAGACCGTGCCCCTCAGAGTGGCTGTCTGAGCCCCACCAGGTTTTGGTTATGTGCTCACAACAGACTCTGAGCAAAACACACTGCTGGCTGTCCTGCATGCCCGGGAACCCATGCTGCATCAATTACTGTGGTCAAAGCTTCAGAGATCACTGGCTTCTCCTTTGGAGGCAAATGCTCTCTTTGGCAAAAGACTCCTGGAACATGCAAGCGGATTCTTTGTTTTCATAACTTTGAAGTTTATTATCAGGTAATCTTTCCAATGTTAATATTTAGCCACTAGTATCTGCCTGGATAGCAACTCGCTTAAAACAAGACAGGGGCTGTAAGAGCTGTGCTTTCTTTTCCTAAAGTACTTTTCTGTGGATCCAGATAAAGTCAGAAGTGGCAGAGTGTCCAGACTCACCTGCTCAGGAAACACAAGAGGAGCTACAAATCATCCTCCCAGAAGAGGAAGCAAAGCCGTAACCTGGTGAATGGGTGCAATTCACATTGTGCAGGGAACTGGCATTAGACACGGACAGTAAGAGCAAAACAGACTTCTCGAGACTCCCATTGAAATATTAAAAAATCCTGCTTAGAGGACAGTTGGGAAGCCAATGTGTGAATAACAAGCAAAGGTACTGAGACACATATTGAGACAAGCAGTACGGTCAGAAAGCACAGACAGCCTTTGTGATGAGGAATAAAGGAAGAAGAAGTCAGTGCAGTGATATTTCAGTGAGGGACAATACCCAATCACCAATGGACTCCTTATTGGGCAGGTCTGTGTACCGCAGAGGCAGAGATGTGCTTTCCACTTACAACACACACAGGCAGCTCCCATGCCCTCACTGGAGAGGTAGACATGAGAAATTTCCTCTCCTTTAGTTAAATTACCAAGCAAGCACCCACAAAGGTGACTTTCATGGCATGGTTACTGTAAGCAAGAGCTTCCCTCTAAGCAAAAGGATACCTTTGCTCACAGGAGATCAAACCAAGCAGAGGAGCTGGCTGGCATTTCATAATCTGTCACAAGGAGATCTCCTGAGCTGGGGCAGCACTGGGTGATGGTGTGTCTCCCTTCAGAGGGCAGAGAGACCAAAAATGACCCCAGGCACTGCTCAAACAGCTTGCACCTTACCCCATCACACAGATTCCTTTGCAATCAGCATAACATTGCTCTGCAGGCTGGAAACATCGTGTAAACCCTTTGATCCATCCTTTCTTCACCTAAGGGCAGCAGACAAATCAGATAGCTTCTCCTGATAAAAGAAAGGAATTTGTTGTTTTTTTCAAAGCAATCAGAAGTTCATTACTAGAATTGTCCAAATTAAAGTTCCAGTTTCATCACTTCCATTCCCCATCCCTCAGCCCAAATAGCCGTTGGATCATACATCATTACAAATGCTAGTTTAATTGCTAAATTATGCTTTGCTAAATTTGGCCTTGAAATCAGATTTTGAAATTAAAATCAACTGGTTTTCAAGTTTTATTTTAGAAGTTACAATGTTTTGACTATTCCAATTTATTTATTGGGTTTTTTTGTAACTGCATATTTTTCTTTTTAAAGAAGAATCCATCACGAAAAAGAAATATATTTTTCTTCGTTGTCCTTCTGATGACAAACTGAAGTTTAAAGTATCTAGGTTTGGCTCCTTGAATAGAAAAGTGGCTAACCAATAGCAAGCCAATGTTCATCATTTTAGGTTTGAATTCTTTCAATAAACAGTCAAGGTTAGGACTGCAGCTGCAGCTTGCCATTAATATCATGGAGGATGTGTTAGTGTTTTGCTAAAGAACCTGCAGACCATGTGGATTCATTGCTCCAGGTGGTGTTAGCAACGACATGGAAGCCCTCAAAAATGGAAAGTGAAACATAAAGTGTAACAGGAACTTGAACAACTCCAGGTCTTCTCTGGGAGGTAGGATCCAAAGAAGAAATGTGGAGAGGGACACGAAGAACAAGTAAATCTATGGATGAAAAAAGTATGGTCCTGGGCGCTGGAAAACAGCTTCTAACTCCACTTTGACTTGTCTAGATCTGTCTTTTGTAGCACATGTCAGTCTCCAATATAGGAATTTGAAGTCTGTGCTGGTTGCTTGTGAAATCCTCAGGAGCTGCCAGCACTTCAATAATACTCTCAACCAGAAAAGTGTAGTACTGGCTGACATGAATTCCACTGAACTTGTCCACTCCTAATCACTGCACTACTGTACTAAGAAGGTACAGGGAACTTGGAAGGAATTGCAATGTAATTGTAGAACCAAGAAGAGTGGAATTATTAGACTAAAGGGCTGAAAGTCCTTTAAGCCAGCACAGAGAAAGCTTATGTGAGGACCGATTTATATCTGAAAAGTATATGATCATAAAGACACCACAAAAACAGAAGCTATTTCTATCTGATTAGGGCACTTGAAATTAGTGAGAGGGAGACAAAAAGCACTGAGCTGAAAGCACTGCACAGGAGCAGATTTCTGGCCAGAGGACAGGGGTTCAGAATTCATGAACCCAGAACTCAGTGGAAACCAGAATTCCTTTTCCAAATGAAAGTGAGCCAAAATACTGAAATGCTGCACGAAGCAGGCATTCCTGGGAAATGATACTGAGCAATTCTATCTAAAATAATATATTCCTGTTTCAGATTTGTCATTAGCCCCAGACTGCATATGTGATTGTGTGGTGTTTATTCATGTGATGCCAATCCACAGCAACTTCAGTTATGAGTTGAGGTCCATACCATTGCTTCAATGGTTGGTTTTGGTGAAGCTGGATGATTTTAAACTTTCAAGATTAGTTAGTATCTCACCATGAATCAGTTATGGTAGCTCTCATAACTTCCGCAAGCTGTTCAACGTAAAGGTTTCTATTAGTTCCTGGAATTATTTTTTTTCCTGCATTTTATGACACAGCCGTTAGTAGCAATTAGAGCAATTTCTTTCCATAATTAAATCTCGATGGTTTACATTATATTTTGGGAGCTGTTTACAGTGAAAGATTCCAAAGGAAATAACTGTATTACACATATGACTAAATGACATATGACTGAGCAAAATCTGAAAGATTTCTACAGAAGTGTTGTAGCTTTTATACATCTGCTGTTTTGATTTTGACTGTGCATATTTGCAGTGAATTCCCATATCAACAGAAGGGAAAATATATATATTTTTAATTGGTATGTCTGTATATTATTTTCTTGGTTATGCCTACAGATTTCTGAAAACCAGCCTATGTCCTCAGGCATAACTCCAAGTTTTGTAGTGGTCATTTAGGAGCAGTGCTGTTTTTGCTGAAGACTTCTTGCAGACTTTGACACTGTCCAAGTGCTTCTTGACATTTTGTTGTTGGATTTGGACATCTGCTAATAATTGTTCACGTGTTCAGAATCTATGGAGTCCCTTCTGTCCACCAGAAACTGGGATATACTGACAGGAGAAGTCAGGCTTGACAAAATTTCCCACATGCTTTTCTTGTACACATGCAAAGACAGCTTCTCTTTGGGAAGTCCTTGTTTGGTCTTGGTTCCTAAAGGTTCAAAACAATTTCTGTGGTACTTTCTCTACTAGAGGTACAAACTTTATTGTATCTAGTAAAACTATGCCCTATTTTTGCAACATCCCAATGAATTAGAGTGTTTTTTGACTAGTGAAAACAGGTCTGCTGACAATTCCTCCCCCATGAATACCACACTTTGGAAAATAACCAAATATTGGATCTAAATACCAGGCACAAACCAAAGGTGATAAGATCCTCAGAACTGGCAGGAGTGCCAGCACTCCTCCTCGCTCTGTTCTGTGTACTTTGCCAGCTGCAGCATTTACAGTCACATCCTTGATCCCGAACAGCCATCTCCCCCATCAGCACTATTTATTAGCTTATGGAAAAGTGTGGCATACAGCAATCTATTTCATGGACTGTTTAGTCTGTCAGCATAGTCACATATTTAGGATAACACATGCTGCGTTATTTTTGCCAGCCCAGTTCCCTCACTCTTTCCTGAGCACACACAGCTAATCAGTCATTCAGGAGTAGTATTTTCCTAATAACATGATACAAAGGTGCTGAGCTTACCAACCTTCCTAACTTGCTTTTAAAGTTTATTTTATGCCCTCACTACTTCTGATCCTTCCTTTTGCTCCTGGACTGGTTTTCCCTGAGAGTGGTCTGTTTTTTCCTGTTTTCCCCCTGAACTCTAGTGGAAGCAGATTATGTGCAAGCCCCATTTGGCAGTGTGTTTATGGTGCGGTTTTGGCATGCCAAGGTATCTGGCATCATGGACTTTTGTTTTGTCCTTGTGTTGAGTGAGAAACATGAAGAACCATTCTCCCACTGCAGACCAGAGCTGCACAGCTTTGCTTCATCACAAGGAAGATTTTCATGCCTCTGAAACACAAATATTAAAAAAGACACTTAGCATTGCTTATTGAGAACATTTATGTGCACAAAGGACACACAACAAGATTAGCATGCTGACAATGGCTGCTTGATGCTCTTTCATGATCACAAGGACCATGTGCTACCCTGCTGTTTACTAACCTGTGCCTAGGGCATACATTCCTTCAGGCTGTGCAGAGACAGAAAAGGAAAAGTAATATCCCCCTGTTGTGCCTCCCTGTGGGGGTGATAAAAGTCTATCCCTGGACTTTGCCAATCCAGACTTTCTTAAAATAGCCAGCAGTGTGCACTGTGAACTTTCCATCACTAAAAGAGTAATCCCCTCCAACACAATTCAGACTGCATTTCCATATAACTCCTTCTCTTGACTGGGTATGATTTGGAGACAAATAGATGGAAAGCCTTCTGCTGCTTCTTGATTCATCACCAACACGGAGGATTTCTAGAACATTTTATTCAATATAGAAATAAGGAATAACAGTGAGAGTGGGTTTAAAACTTACTCTGAGGGTATATGGGCACTTGCATGTTCTAGAGACAGAATCAGTGCATTTTATAATTCAGGTTCCTTTTCTGTGCATGGAAAATGCACTCTGACACAAACCAAAAATGTATCAGAGACCAGACTCTTTCCCAGCTACAGCAGCTTCAACAAATGGTTCACTAAGCAAAGCTTTGCTGTGAGAAGATGTTGCTGTGATAAGAGGCTCAGTGGTTTTTGGTTTGCCTCCTACAGGCATTTCTAGCTAGATCTGCTCACTGCTCCCTACATCCATTTCTGGACAAGTACACTCCAGCAAAGTGAATCTGTTAATCATTCTCAAAATGAGTAAGTGCTGCTTATGCTGCTGCTATCTTTTCTCCCACTCTGATTGCTGGTCAGAAAACTTGTAAGGGCACCTATAACTGTCAGACTGCCAGAAATAATGGAACACAGGAGGCGTTCTTGATGTGGTGAAACATCAAGAAACACACAGGAAAAACCAAAAATCTCTACTTATAGAACCATAAGGTGAGAAGGTGAAGGGTACCTTCTCAGGGAAGACAAAGTCATAAGCTCACTGAGTAACCATGTGTTGGATGTTTCAAAACAACAAAATACCGTCATGGCCTCCTGTAATCTCAGTGACATTAAAGAAAAGAGTCAACTACCCTCTGAAATCCTAGCAATCCAGTACTCTGGAAAGCTATCCAGGAACAAGGGCTTCCTATGAAGTAAGAGTCGAACTGGACATTTCAGGAAAGATCCTGCAAGGAGGCGAGGAAGTGTCCAGCAGCACAAGCAGGAGGCTGAGCCAGCGCTGGCGAGCAGCGCGAATGACCGTGGGAGGCCAGGGATGCTGCAGATCACGGTGACACCGGGAGATGCCCAGAGGCTAAAAGGTGCAAAAGAAGTTTGCTTCCTGCTGAGATTCCCATTGGCTGGGGCAGGGTTTCTCAGGCTGGGCTGAGCAGGCTCTGCAGGTATATCTAGCGGTGGCACTGCAGGGCAGGCACAGATAAGGACTCGCACGGGTGGTCTGTCCCCACTGCACAATGCATCTCAGCAGGTCCCTGGTCTTCGCTGCCCTTCTGCTTCACGCTGCTCTGGGCTTCCCTATTCAGGTGAGTGTGGCTCCATACAGTTGTGCTCCATCTTCTAGCTGGTCTGTTCTTCCTGAACTGAAGCTGTGAAGGCCCAGTTTGATAAATTTCCTGCAAGAAAATATTAGTAATATAATAATAAATAAAGGCAACCTAATAATTTAGTTCCTCCCTTCATCCTTATTTTGATGCTATTGTTGCTGCATTTGTAAACTATGGAAGAATAATGCCTTTTACCTGTTGGTTTTGCAGGAGAACTATGAAAACAGCACTACAAGTAAGTAGAATTTATACTGTATTTTAAAAACAACTGTTTTCTCTTGACTGTTTGTTACATACTTGGTTTTTACTTGTTTTTAGAGCATGTGAAAACACTGACACAGGCCTTTTGAATAAGGCTATGTTTCATAACTTGTTATTGAGCTGAGTGCAGATGTGTTTTCACAAAGATGTGCTTTACATAGACTTTTGGGGTATGGTCTATTAGGTTAATTCAGATGTGCTTTCAGAGGCTTGAAAATAAAATTTTAATTAGACATCTTGATACCTTTTCATTAAGTTGAATGTTATAATAAGACTGCTAATCATTTGCTTCCTTGCCTACCTCGGTGCAGCTGTAAGAGAAAGGGATGTCAGGCATCAAAGAAAGCTTTGCTTTGTTCTGCTTTGGAACAGGCTTAGCTGAACAGCTTTTGTTAACTTGCAAAATACGAGGAGATAATTGCAGACCTTCAGAGGTCAATGGAAAGAAAACTGGAGGCAGACTAACTACAGCAAGAAACTAACAGGCTGGGTGTGATGTGTGTAAGAAGTAGACATCTTGGAAAAATTTGCTTGACATAGAGCAAGTGACAAAAGAAAATTGACAAATTCTTCTTTTGAAATGTCATTTATGGCATGGAAAAAAGGGGTGTTTTAAAATTCCTGCTTAGTATATTTAGAAGAGACTAAGGGACACGCTTTCCCAAGTTCAAGGTAGTCAGTTCCTCAGACTCAAAGTTGCCAGTTTATTGGGACAAATGCATACAATGAGTTTTAATGTATCATTGTTACTGCTTTTTGTGCCTTTTGAGACATCTTTCAGTATTTACAGTGAAGGGAAAATGTGAGCTGTACAATTTTGAAAGCCCTATCACACCAGATGTTCATTTCATCAAGGAGATGGCAGATGCCTTCTCTGGTGTCTCATTTGGGTTTTAAAAAGAAGTTGCAGGCTTTATGTGCCTAGGAATCTGGAGCCTAATTTCCATTGACTTTGACTACTCAATTAATCTAGTGCCTCTTGGGTGCATAAATTCTGAATCCGGTCAACCCCTCTCAAAAATGTGCTTCCCTGCAGAGTGTTTTTAGATGCCATGGATCTCTCTGGTGCAGCTGGTGGGAACTGGCTGAACTTTTCTCTAATAAACCATCATTACGGTGGACTTGCATTGCCATATAACTGAAGTAACAGTCTGAAAGCACAGACTGAAGTATTTTTGGCTCGATAAAAGCAATTCTGTTGTGGGTGCTAGATAGAGTCTGGAAAGGAAGACATCCCCTCAGTATGTTTGAGCAATAATTATGAAAGGGAAAGGTGCTGCAAGGTCTGATAGAGCTTGGCATATCTTTTATTGAAAAAAACTCCAAAATTGGGGCACAGATGGGCTTGGAAATAATAACTGTTTACATGAGTGTTCTCTGTTTCAGTGTTGAATAGGAAAAACAAAATTGTTTCATACTTTGATGAGGAAGACTGCAATTATTAGGAAACTGGAAGAGATTGCCAGATAGGCTTGCAACATATCCATCATATTTAAGAACAGGTCAAACAAACTATGGTCAGGAATAATATAGATAAAATTCTTTCTGCCTCAGGGAAAGCAGACAAACTGATGACCTCTGGACGTCCTTCCAATTTTTAAACTTTTTTGATATTACAACAATGAAGTTAGAAATGTATACCTCAGGTCAGATTTTCAATTCAAATTTGTATCTAGAATCTGATATTTGGTAAAAATCAGAAGGCATCAGGCTCAGAATGTTACCAGGCTGAGATTATTTTCCCCATGCTAAATTATAGCCTCCATCCCATGTTATAACTTTATTCTTTGACACTGTGAAACCAGAGGATATTGTTGAGCTGGTTAGTTTGCACCTGTTGCAGAGAAATCTGCAGACAAAGCATTTTTTTGTTACTGGTTTCTTTTGTAATTTTCCACACTGAAACTGATAAAATGCTTTGCTGATTCTTAGATGGCAAATGACCAGGCCTCTGTCTCTCAGCACAATAGAGTAGGAATTTTCATAGCTGTTTGACTAAATATCTTTTTAATTTCTGTGCCTGTGCATCAGCTAGTCCGCTCCATTCCCCTCCATGCAAAGGCATTGGAGGGGAATGGAGTGCATTCCCATGATTGAGGAGATCCATGCTATTGAACACTGTGAAGTTGCATTCAGAATCTAATTTGTCCTTTTATCTTGTCTGTCTTTTTTTTGTTTCCTTCTTCTTTTTTTTTTTTTTTCTTTTTTTTTCAGCAACAGAACCTACTGAGGTAAGGAAAGCTAGTTCAGCTCTTCTGATCACTTTGGGGTTCAACATTGTGGAAAGTAAGGTCAGGATTCTTGTACTCCACCTGTATCTACACCTGTGCAGCAAAGTCTTCTCTGCTTACCAGTGCATCAGAGTGTATCTGAAACTTATTCCACACTTCAGATTGCATTTCCCTTTATGATATCCCTCTTTGCCAAGGTACCAAAGAAGAATATGTACCACCCCATGGTACTTCTTTACACATGGCACAGTATATAAAAGCTGCATTGGTGAAAGAGACTTCCAGTGGTAGCCTGGATGCTGTTGATAATTTATGTGTTTTATTATTTAATTTAATGTTATATTACAAGTTGTGAGATAATACTAATGTATCATTCTTGCAGGTTACTACACAAGAGGATATATATGGTATGTATTACTCCATCTACAAGTACCTATCTGACAGGATATACTGATTGTCATGTACTCAGTTACTCCAGAAAATAGCACATGCTTAACACAAATTAACATTTATGAGGAATTTTAAATGAATGCACTCACCACAGTGTTTCATGCAAAGCAAAGTCTCTTTGTTTTGGCTAATTGCTTGGCCTTGCTAAAAACCTCAGCTGCTACTTTTACTAAAAATAGCTCTGCTTAAGTAATGTCCTGAATTAAGTCACTTCCAAAGGTTTGAAGAAGCACAGAGCTCATGTGTTTCTGCTTTTTATTTGTGTCAAGACTTGTTGCATAATGCGCAGAGTTGGCTGATTTGGCTAGCAAGGCCTAGGAGTCACTGATGCTGGGCTTAGCTGGGGACATCAGTCTGACCCATGGAACAGGAATACAGTTCCAATTTCATTGATTTCAAGGGTTTTTCAAGATGTCACCATGTCCAGTAAGAATTAGCAGGACTGCTCTCCATCCAGTTTTGCTTCTGGTATCTTATCTTTGGAATTTGAGTCTGAGTTGTTCATAAAGAAGTAAAACTGTGCTGCCTGAGGCCTTAGAATATGATGGCTGGGGGGAAAAAAAGGAGGGAATGAAATAGTTGAAGGAGAATGGCTCCTAGGACTAGATTAATGCCAAAATAACCACAGTTGGGAGGTTCTCAAGATTGTGTCACTGAACATCTAAGTGAGTGAACATCCTTTCAGTCCCTAATAATGGTCTGAAAGTTTTACATGCATCACTGGAAAAATCCTGCATCATCAGATTAAAAATCAGGACTCATATTTTCCCTTGGAATGAGAAAGTGATACTCTTGTATTTCTGCACAGAATCTCCTTTGCCTACAGAGACTGATGAGGAGGACGACGATATTTTTAACAAAATTCTGAAAGTTAACAAAGGTAATGCCACCAAATCCCTGTCTGTAAGGGGTCAGTCTTTGTTGCTTTTTGGGGGCAATGTGGGAGGTACAATGTCTTACCACAATCTGAGCAAATATTGTTCCCATCTTACACACCACCATGTAAGAGATACCACTGGCATTACTGTGTGGCCTGCTGAAACCTGATAGCATCTTAATACTGTTGTGTCAACACTGAAGATGCTCCCAGATGTGAAGACAAGTGAAAACTATTCAGACAGTTTCTTCAGCTTTAGCTTTCAACATCTTTGTCATTCCTTGGACATAAAGAGAAAATGTGGATATTTGGATGCTTTGTTATTTAACTGCCTTTTTCTTGAACGAAGTGTTGCTTGCATTCAGCCATCATATGGCTTTGCAGTACAGACCCCTAGATAAGCTGCAGTCAGTTCCATGCTCCTTGCTCAAGACTTCCTCTTCCTTGATCCTTCCGAACATTCTCTGATCTATCAGCTTGTCTTTCTCACATTTTCTCCTCCAAGAGTCATTCAAGTAGCTTTACTTGAAGTAAAGTAGTCTGTACAAAGAGCCACCAGATATTCCTACTGTTTTCTCCTGACAACACTCTTCTTTTTGGTTTGCCCACCTCCTTGGGTTTCCTTATTGGCACCTCCTGCTCTTGCCCAGCACCTTTCTGGGGAGATATTTGATGCCATTCATTCAGCGTCACATGATGGATGATTAAATAGAACCAGAGTAAAACATTGCTCTTACTCTGGTGAGTGCTTGCTTTTCCAAGTGTGCTTAGCAAGTGTCCAGCAATCTATGGCTCAGATGTTTCCCCCCTTTGTCTCTCACCAGACAGCTCTCAGTTCCTGCAGGAAGGTGACATAGTTCCACGAAGGAGTCGCAGTGCCATCAACTGTCGCCATTGCAGCTGGCCCCAGTCCAGTGATGGGACTGTTCGTATTCCCTATGTGTTGGATCCTACTTACGGTGGGTTTAAATTTCAAATTTTATTTTTAAAATGGATTTTAAAAATACGCTTCCGAGAGAAACTTGCGTCTAGTGAGCACACAAACAGTTTAATAAATCAGTTCTAAGGTTTTACTTGTGCTGTGCAAGCGCAGATAAATTTCAGGTTACAAGGACCTGAACCAGAAAAATTCCATTGAGAAGTTTTGCATCCATTATGTTTTGGGACCAGCCTCTTAGAGACAACAATAACCATTCCCTCCAGAATATCTGCCTTTGTAAGGTTCATGCCTATTACACTGGGACTTCAGTGATCTGCTTTTCATCAGCAAAACAGCTCCCTGTAGTTGTCTCCAATAAGGAGATGCATCAAAAATCACTGCTATAATTAAGCTGAAAAAAGAGGCCTGAATACATTTGGTCAAATATCTGGATTAAGGGGATCTTGTGCCAGATTGTTAAAACCTTAAACAAAATTCAGCACTGAGCAAAAAACAAGAACAAACCTAGGCTAATGTTTCTGTCCCTCTTTCGCCCTGCTTTTGAGAACATGTAAGATTTCAGTGGCATCTGCTAGTGTCCTCTTGTGACCCGTAAAATTAACCCTTTCTTCCCCAGAGGAGAGCCATGTAAAAGGGATTCATGATGCCATGGCAGAATTTGAAGCACTTACTTGTATTAATTTTGTGAAGCGCAAGACAGAACGTGACTACCTCAGTATCAGATCTGCTGATGGGTGAGTTGAATGATAAATTAACAAGTTATTTCTACACTGTTTTTCAATCCTTTCCTACACTGATTCTGTGTGACCTCAGAGAGGCTTTCGTTTTATCATAGTGCCAAGGTATCCTCCTTGGATACCTCATTAGTGCAAGGGCTCATCAGGTACATCAGGAACTGACTGTAATGCTAATCATGGAAAAGCACCCTTAAGGTGGAAAGAATATCTAAACTCGTGTTTTCTGTGTGGTTTAATGCATACTTGTGCACAACATACATTGATTACTGTTGGTCCTATTTATGAAAGCAAACCAATTTTAACTTATGGAATAAACAGTTCTCTGAATCACGCTGTTGGCCATCAGAATTGAAAGCTCAGAATTAGAGCCTATAAGGAAATTGTTCAATGTGTGTTAGCTTGAAAGTGTTATTCATCTTAGCTCCAGCTCTGATTTTTAGTATTTTTAAAAAAAAAAGTTGTTATTTCAAGGGAGTTAAAGTCACAGTAAAGTCAGAATTCAGGAGCCTTTGTGCTAACAGAAGTCTTCTAGAAAGATTTAGCAATGATCATACACTTTGTTCTTTTATATGCCACAGTCACTTTTGCCTCTATACTCACTTGTGCCTCCCCACTCTGGCTGTCACAGTGGAGAGGGAGGAATCCTTCCACTCCCACAAGAGGTGTGGGAAGCAAGGTTCTCTATTCTGCCTCTTTTCCTGCCTGCCAATAAAATCCCATGAGTCTTCTGTTGTTGTTCAATTCCTCTCTCAGCTGCTGGTCCAACTATGGGAGAGTAGGAGGTGGACAGACTGTCTCTGTGATGAAAGGAGGCTGCATGTGGAAAGGAGTAATTCAGCATGAACTGGAGCATGCTCTGGGCTTTTTGCATGAGCACTCTCGAAGTGACAGAGATAAACACGTAAAGATCATGTGGGAGTACATCAGTCCTGGTGAGTACTTTGAACTCCTCAATGTAGGAAGTGGTGTAGACACATCCTACTGCTCCTAGCTCTCCTTTCTTCCCTGAAGGGAGTTCGTAGGAAGCATACTCAAAGTACAATATAATATATTACAGCTGACAGACCAGACTTCAAGAAATTTGAACACTCCAATAACCTGGATCTTCCATACGACTATTCCTCAGTAATGCACTATGGCCCGTAAGTAGCAGCATGGCATTACTCTTTTCAGAACTCAGATCTTACATCAGAATTAGTTTCTATCATAACTCTCTCGTAGCTACCAGTTTCTCCAATTGCCCTTCTGAGAAAAACATCGTCAGTTCAGACAAGCTGCTCCCTAGGATTGGGATACACTCACTATCCCTTAGCTTTCCACTAGGGACTACTGAGCTTGGGAACAAAGGAGGGCATCTGGACATTGACTCTGCTTACTGCTGGACATCTCAATGAGACCTATTTAAACAGCACTGTTAGTCACAGGAACAGCTTATGCACCATTCTTGTTCTACCTCCAAATAATGCCACGGAGTCCTGAAAGAAGTTATGGTACTTAGAGAACATAATTTCTCATGGGTTTTTTCAGATACACATTCACCAATACCACTGGGAAAGCAACTATTGTTCCCATTCCTGATGGATCAGTACATATTGGACAGAGACAGGGGATGAGCAACTTGGATGTGGCCAAAATCAACAAACTTTACAACTGCAGTAAGTATCTCAAAGCCACCCCATTATCTTCAACTCAGATTTGGGCATGTTACAGAGACAGCAGTTTTTCCTCAGACTGTGAGACTGTTCTCATAAATTCCTGATACCCACCAGGGTTGCTCTGGGAGGAAATGCAAAGGTGAAGCTGGAGGCACATTGTGATTAGTGAGAAAATGAAAACTGCCTCTAAATTAAATCAAACACATCTGCTATTAACATAAGTGGCTGCTGTGCAACCGGGCTAACTGCAAACACATTGTGAACTTCAATGGAATAATTTGGTTTCTTACACTTCAGCAGACAATTATAAATCCCAAAAGAGGCAGACATCACCATTTCTCGTGGCAGCTGGTATTTAAGACCTGAGCCAAACCAAAGCAGTTGTATGCTCCTTTGAAGTAGAACAGTTTCATATTGCCTTGTCCAGTTTTCAAAAGTTTGTCATTCTAAGTTTGTATGTTTAAACTCTTTATATTTAACCTCTGCTAGAAAAAATTTTGTATGCAATTGCTGAAATTTATTCAATCAAAGAGAAAAAACTGATGAATAAAGTATTACCTCTTGCACTCCAAGTGCTCCTCCTAAGCTTAGAATTTAAGCACTGCAGAGGCATCATATTTGTGCTTGACTCTTCTGACATCACTTCCCCTTCTCAGTGGAAGACAGTGGCACCAAGTGCAGTGAATTGAAACCTCTCACACTCTTTACAGAGGCAGAGAAAGAGATCTCTTGCTAAATGACAGATGTAATCGATAAAAAGTAATGCTTTTCAAAGCACTATTTTCCTCTTTGATGCATTATGTGAAAATTAGGAAAAAATGATTCCTCATATTAATCAATACGTACCAGTACTCTGAAATGAATGCTGACAGATCAGAAAAGAGAAGTCAGTCCATTCTGAAGAGACTCTAGTTGTGAATGACTGAAAGCTTCTGCAATCCTGATGCTGAAGCAAGCATTTTTTCCCTCAGGTCGCTGCAGCACTATTCTTGATGGACCCTCTGGGTCACTGAGATCTGCCAACCACCCAAGGAATTACTCAGATAACACCAACTGTGTCTGGCTCCTCCGAACTAGATCCAAGAAGGTAATCACAGGTTAATAGTGATCTTGAAATAGGGCTGAACTTCTTTCTCTGTTAAGCATCTTGTGCTTTGTCTGTACAGCAGTTACCAGATGAGCTCTTCTCCATGAGAGAAATTTCAGACTAGTCTCTACTTCTCTGTACTTAAGCCAGGTATAGGCAAAGATGATGCAGAGTTGTGATTTTGGAAAACCTCCATATGTTGGGCTTCAGGTTTGCAAAATCAAGGCAAAGCCCCCTGAGCATGGGGGCATTCAGTGATTAGATCTGAACCCTGCAAGCTCAGGGTAAGAGAGGCAAAGCTGGGTAAGCAGTTCTAGTCTGTGAGTCCGTGCTTGGCTACAGCTTAGATTCTGTCTGTTTTAAAGGACATTCCATGAAAGTAGTATACTTATACACTTTCCCCAATTTTCTTTTCCCTTCCAGGTTTCCCTGCACTTTCAAGCCTTTCAGCTGCAGAAAACTAAAGGCTGTCAGGGTGATTATGTGAAAGTTTATGATGGATCCAGCAAGTCTTCTCCAGTTCTAATGGACAAGACCTGTGGATCAAAGATACCCAATGGCATAGTTGCTTCTAGTAATCTCATGCTCGTAGAGTTCATCACAGATGGTGCTCATACAGCTTCTGGTTTCCAAGCCACCTTTACTGCTGGTAAGTCTGAGAACAAGTTGAATGGCAAGGAAAATAGTCTGTGTCACTATACACTCAGGAAAAACACTGAAGAATTGCTCTCCACGAGGGTCATCACTTCCTTCCTTGCTTTTGACATAATGGGTCAGTTCTACACTGACACCATTTATTCATTCACGCAGATGGGGCCACGCTCAGGATGAGTGGTGTTAGCCAGGTGGTTCACAGTTCGCCTTCCCTCTCAGATGTGTGCCAGTCCAAAGCACGTGCCAATGAGGGCAATCAATTTAGTGATACTGATAGTGTTACTAACACAGTAGAAAGAGAATAAATTGTAATGCAGCATTTCAATATGCCGTTTCTCTGGAAAAGATGCAGTTTTTAATCACTCAGTTCAGAGGGAGAGACAGATCTATGGTGAACAAGGTCACCCAGCCCCATGGCAAGAAGAGAGACAGCATTTCTGTGGTCAGGATTCCTGGAACCTATCCAGATAGAACACATTTTCTTCAGTCCCATTTAATTAAGAACTGAGGCCACAGCTAAGCAATTAAGTGACCACAGGCTTGTGAGTTAGTGTGTACCAGCTGGAATAAGGGAATGCCTGTGTGTTACTGTTGCCTGCAGCAGCTGCACAATGGTGCAGCTTGTGTTGGTGGGAAAGGAAGCTCGGCTGTGTCCTGCAGCCTTGTATTTGCCATGGAACAAGAACAAGCACACAGAGTCTGCATGAATCCACTGAAATGCACTAGCTTCACTGTATACCCACACCAAACAAGCAATTTTGCATTGTGTCTTTGTAGTGTCTGTTTTTCTCCACTGTTGCCACAGAAGGAAAGAAAAGTAAGAAACTCGTCGTGCCACTTTGATGTGTCCACAAATATAAAGCAATCTTAGCTGCCAGATAAAATGTGATTTAGCATGTACATATTTTAGAGGTGTTCAGAGACCTCTGAAAGCTAAGTATTCTCTCATTTCACTTACAGTGAGGACCCAAAGAAGAGCTAGCATCCACAACTGACTTAATGAAGAAGAACCTATTCTGTGAATATTGAAATTATGTGTTTCCTACTTTGTTCCTATCCTGGCTTGGATCAGCATGAAATTTAATTCTATTAAGAATCAAAGTTTTCATCTTCCTGAAAAAGTTTATCCCCCAAGCCATATAAGTGTACAAATTCTCTATATCTGGTGTGTTCCTCCTTTTGTCTGCACAGTTAAGTTATTATTTAACAATTGAATAAAAAGCTTCATTAAAAAAAAAAAAAAATCCATTTCTCTTGTCCAGCAGTCACTTCCAGCCAAACACACTGTCAATATGGTCTGGCTTCTTAACCTCCTTCATTCAGCCATAGGATGTCTCTTAAATATACCACTGAGGTCATCATGGGTTTAGTTATTTGGCTGAAGAAAACAACTCCAAACTTTAAAAAATCATTTTATGGTCTTCACAGCCTTGAGCACGAAAAGGTCTTGGACAGACTCCTACCCCAACCTAACATTTCAGCTTTCAAAAATGATTTCTGTTATATCCTTAAATCACAACAAAGGTGGACAAGACAAATCTGCTTCCAGGAAAGGACTGGTACTTCATTTTGCAGTTTTCCTTGTACAGTTCTGGCAGGCAGGGGACAGCTGGGGGTGCTTGTTTAGCCACAAGCCATTTTTGGTTCCCCAGAAATGATTAAGCCTATCACAGGACAAGAGGTGGACCTGATAATGCTACCAGAGTTCATGCACATATTCAGAGAAGAAATTTTTTGTCACAAAAGTAGCTAAGCTCTTCTCCTGTGATCTCATGAGAGAGCTGCAAGAGTGTCACAACCCCCGGAGTGTTAATTTTATAGCCTTCCCTGCAATCACACTTTAAAAATTACATTCTCTTGACCAAGACAAGCCTGTAAGAGATCTGTGAACAAAATAAGCTACTATTTTAATCTGTAGCATAGAAAGATACTTAAATATATAACTAACCTAGGTATTTAACACTTGTATTTTTAAGTCTGAAAAAAGGAAGTATTTTTCTAGTTCTTATCTTGTAACACTAGAAACCCTGAAATTTTTGTCACAGAAATACTTTTCTAGAAAAGAACAGTGAGAAATAATTTGAATCTCAGAGTAAAATTTACATGGAAAATGAAAAATCATTTATTTCTTTTATTTTGTTAAAGGAGGCACCAAAAAGACTAAATCTGAAAGAGTTTACTCAAAGGCCTGTCTATGTTTATACTATGTGATGAAGAATCATTTCTTGAGAGAAATTTTAATTCCATAGAAAATTGCTTCCTTATCCACAGGGGCTGTGCAAATGCCTCTGAGCAAAGCAGCCTTGAGTCTGCATTAGAAGAGGCATTTCTTCAGTTCTTCAGACAGTGCAAGACGGGTTCAGCTTCTGATGCGTTATTTGAGTTACTCTGAGCAATCAAGTGTTGCTATCATAAAAGGAATAGTCCTTCTAAAATGCTGTTCAAAATGCAGCTTTAGAAAAAAAAAAAGTAGTTTTTGAAAAAATGCAGTTCTAGAAAAAATTTTTTGCCACTTTTGATTCAGGCCCCTACAAAACAAAATGGAGGAAATACTACTGCAAAGCCAGTGGGTGAGGACTAACATCCTAGCATTATTTTTTGAGAGGAATTTCAGGTATGATTAAGATGTTCCACACGATGATGAAAGGCAGTCTCAGGTGATTTATATACTTATCCTTGAAGGAAGAATAATGATTTCAGTAAGAGTTTTTTGTTGGCAACAGCTGAGAAATTAATAAAGCTGTGATCATCTGTATATTGCTAAAATTGCTACAATAATTAAGTTTTCTTTTTAGGGAAACCATGCAATCTGTGCCAAGACAAATTTAGACCCAGTCAACGTTAAGAGCCTGCAGTTTCTCCTTTTAATTCCATGGGAAGAGGAGCCACTTCCCTGCCAAGAGGCAATCAAAGTCCAGGTCTGTGTGGAGCTGGTCTGATTCTTATTCCACAGGACAGGGCTGAAGCTGATCACAGAGCCAAGGTTCAGCCCGAGGGTGTGACCACTCAGTTGCCCCAGGTCAGCTCTCTGGAGATACCAGCAGCTCAGGATGTGGCCAGCAGACCAGGACAGTCATTGATTCTACTGGACCTGGGTGTCTGGCCATCAGCTGGAGTGTACAGGGGCAGCAGTACCAGTCAGTCTGTCTGTGTCTGGAAACCATTTATATCCTGAGAACTTCAAAATCCCCTTGCTTGACCACAAAATGCCCCTCTCCCCAATTTCAACCTGAGGGTAGAAGCCGCCCTGTTCACTGGGATCACATCTCTACTTATTGCCCTGTAACAAAGTGTAGCATTTCCCTCAGGCAGGTGGGGGTCTCTGTCCAGCTCTAGGGACATGCACTGCCCCACACACAGGGCTGCAGCACTACCTGAGTGTCAGCCTGGGGATGGTTTCAGCAGGCTACCACTGAATGGGCCCAGTTCACTTCAGACACTCATTGTCACACACACACAAGCACACAGTTATGGCTGCATCCTCTTCCTCATCCTTGACTACCTCCAGAAGAAACATCAGATGATACAGCAACATCATTTTCAGAGACACCGTCTTGCTGAAGAAAACACCTGTAAGCAAGGGAATACTTCAGCAGGGAGAGCAGCATCCCAAATCACAATGGGAATTGTCCTGGACCCATACATAGACGTGCTCAGTCTCTTCGGGGGAAGCAGTGGGCATCTCCCTCAGGCAGCCCTAGTCTGGAAGCTATAGTGGCAGAACAGAGCACCAGGCACATTGTGAGGCTCCCTGCAGGTTTGTATTTCTGGGTGCTACCTAAGACGTGTGAAGTTGAGACTTCTGAACCAAAACCGCTTTGGGAATGTGGAAAACTTCACGCATGCAAAGCTTCCCAGGGATGCAGCAGAACATCTCTTTTAGGACTCCATCTCTTCCCCCAAATTACATCCATAGCAATCCAGCCAGGCCAGTCTTTGTGGAATGAAATATTCCAGGAATGAAATATTTCCAGGAATGAAAGATTTCCAGGAATGCTGTGGGGATGGAAATGTGCACGTGAGAGAAACCGCTGGAAGAAGCAGCCGAACAAGGGTTACAAGAACAGCCTGTATTGATAACAAAGGACATAATTCCCATGACCATGGAGGACCATGGAGGAACGCAGTGTTTATGGCATGACTACAGGGCCTATACCCCGTTCAGCAACAGCACAGAAGAGTTGTCAGTGGAAAATCCTGCTCTCACGTGCCAGCAAGTTTGCAGATTCTGGTGTGCCATTCCTTTTTCCCATTACCGTAGCAGAAAAAAAGATGCATCCTTTCAGCAATGACAAACAGGTTGTTTGAACATGAGAGGCTTTTCCACGAGGAGGCAGAAGGCTATAATTCCCATGCTTATTTCAGTGTGTTTCCCCCTCCTGGTCTGAATTCTTCTTCACTAGGCACTACATAGACTGGGAATTGTATGAGGGATAACATTTATTTTTGATTTATAGAAAGGTAGTAACTTTTAGTCTTCTGTTTTGACTACTTTGAATTGTTAAAAATATAAAATAAAAGTACCAATGACTGCAACCTTCCCTTTTCCCCTTCAATTACAGCTCATACAGTCATTCATAACAACTATTCTGAATCGCATTCAAGCTTCAAAGCAACTGATATCATTCTTGACCAGGAGAATCTAGGGAAATAGTTACAACTCAAAGCACATTCAGAAACATTAAACAGTAACATCATTCTACAACTTCAGGCAATGGTTGTCCTTTTAATAAAGTGATGGATATAAGAGTGGGAGACCAGACAATGGAAATGAAAACAAAGCATTTTTATTTGGCATTAATGAGCAAAATGGATTTTGCCTGAATTTGCCTGTTTTATATCTCTTTCAGGAAAATGGTAAAGCCAGTATCAGAAAGAATCAGGAGGAATGGGCAGATACAGCCCAGTGATCGCCAGGAAAGTTCACAGTGACGAGGTAGATCCAAGGTCAAACTGTGCAATCCACAGGCCAGGATGAATAGGGTTCATGGCCAAGCAGAGGCACAGCAGTGACAGCCCTGGAGAGGGACACACCTCCCATATGGCTTAATCAGAGGCTGAAGGTGTTGGTCTGAGCTGCAGGGAGGCTCCCAGGCCCATAGGTGGAAGGCTTGGAAGGAGTTCCCAGGTGAGGCTGATCAGGGCCATTAAGGTCTCAGTGTACTCAGGGATCCAAGAGCAGGAAATAAAATGGTGTTGGGAAGATTTCTGTCCCTTTGGTAGCTGGTGGTTTAGGACAGTCTTAGGATGGTTCTGCAGTAGGTCCCAAGGTCTCTGAGTACCACAGAGACTCATGAACATGGAACTGTCGAACCATCTACACAGTGGAAGGGCTTAAATCTTAGGAGGATGCTTAGGTAGCTGATTCATTATATTGCTTTCTGTCTTTCTCAAGCCTCAGTCTAAATTACAGACCAGAGCTGTGGGGCCTTGTTTTAGGCAGTAACTATATGATAGGAGTTATTTTTTATGACAGCTGAGTGCTCCATCCGTACTGAGGGTTAAAATGTGAACATCAGTAGGCCATGTCTGTTTCTTCTGTGGTCTTGCTGCTGCCTCGTCCTGCTGGCAGTTTGTGCCCCTGTCAGTCTTACTTGTTTTGACTCTTATCTCAAGCCACTTGATGGCAGAATCTTTTGCTTTTCTTTCCAGTCCTCTGTCTTGGTGTATCTGCAGGATGTCTACTTCCATCACAAAGTTGTCTACTAGAACACATTTTCAGATGCTTTTAATCTATAGCTATTGCCTTTTACATCGTTATGTTATGGGATTGTAACGATTGAATTCAGTTGCATTGTCTGTGCATAATCAATTTAAATTGAAAGAAATAAACTCAGAGAGAACATTCACACAAGTATATGCTATCTTATACTTCAGTAGCTGGTATAGATCCACATCTCAAATGAATATATGAGTGTTGCTGATTAGATTTCCTGATTTATTTAGATGTAATTTATCACATTTATAAATTACCACTTAGAGGAAAATGGTATGAGGACATAGGACTGTAGAGTAGAAGTATTAAGTTGGAATAGCTGCTGGACCTGGCTTGTGGAAACCCACAGTCAATATCTTGACTACAATCTCAGGGTTATATTATGTGAGAGAAGTAAAAGGAGAAGTGTTTACAGGAACATGAAAAGCTGTATGAGACCCCAAAACCTGATTCATGTAAGATATTACAGGTTAGGCTTGAGAGATATTGTTAGAACCTGAAACATGACTCATTCACTGGAGTGCTATGTTTTTTGCCCCAAGGGGAAAAAAAATGGATGCTGTGGTTACACTTAAACTCCCAAATGTAATCCATTTAATCTCTTGGAACTAAAACAGCTGTTCATAGGAATGCAGCTGTGCAAGAATGCTTTAAATATTCCTTTCTGAATGAAACCTAGTTGTAGTTTTTACGGGCAGTAAAAGCACTGGTCCAGTCCAGAAACAAAATAAATAACCCATCAAAACCACTCTAGTTTTGATCCTGCCTCTTTCCATGGTATTTAGCAAGATGTGTTTACAGATATAGCAGATATACAGATATAGTGTATTTGATACAACAGGATTCAGACTCCTCTTTGCATTGGTTCCAGAAGACATTACTAATTTCTCACAGCAATCTAGAGTTGTTTTTTGTACCTAAGCAATGCTAATATTTCAGCTGATGGACAACACTTCAGTTTAACTCATTAAGCAATTCCACAGTCTAACAGTTAGTAATGTTTATTTTTAGAATCTGTGTGTGTTGGATAAGTGTGTGATGCACCAGATATACAGGAAATGGATACCCAGCATTGTTTGGTTTGAGAATAAATATTTATAAAATAATGTAGATGAAAAAAAAGTAGCAGTCTACTTAAACATCTCCCCTCCCCCAGAATCTTTGGGTGTTACCCCAAAATATTTTAAGTTACGCCCTGCATATTAAAATGGAGCTGCCAGTAAATATCTTTGGAAAACTAAATGTATGGATTTGCTTTGATCTGAAGTCTGTCATCTGGTTCTCTTTCTGCCATTTTCTGAGAGGGTGGCCCACATTTAGATTTCACTCAATGTCTTACCTCAACTGACCTGTGAGAAATTCTACTCCAATAGTGATAATAGCATTTAAGTGGTTTTCAAAACAGAAAAACATCCCCTTCCTTACAGGATATACAATTCTTCTCTTCATAGAACTGTATTTAGGGCAGGACTGTCCCAGTGTGGTAATAATATACCCAAATCAACTGCGTAAAATGAGATAGACTTGCAAGTTACAGCAATTTTAAAATCCTTAAATTCTTCCATTTAAATAAATTGTACAATGAAATGTTAATACTCAGTTCCATTAAATTTTTTGTTACTCTTGCCAATCTACTCAGTAATCACAAAATAAGAGGCTATTTCTGGAGGATAATTTATTCAGTACATTATTTTCTTTCTTCCGTCGACAAAATGCTCAGAAAAATCCTCACAATAACTTTATTGCCTGAGTTTGTAAATTTATTTGGTAAACGTTTTCCCTGCGTGCATATTTTACAAACAATTTGTTGTGGATATTCATGATTCAAATTATAGCATTAATTCAGTGCCTAAGTAGTATGGTTTCTGCATTGTAATTGTCACTTGTGCAGCTTACCCACACATAGCCCATTTAGAATTCAAAGTGTGAATAATCACATTCAAACATATATTTTGTGACTATTTAAGCTTTCAAATTTAAATTTATTTTTGAAAGTTAAAGTAAGCTTTTTTTCCCCTCTAATTAATATTAGTGTGTTTTTTTCAATTGCTTATATAGCTCTTGTAATTGAATTTTGCTGACCTAGATTTCCCCTGCAGTTTCAGCAGTTTCAGTAGAGTACAGCCTTTTCCCTTCACTTCATCTTCTAGACTTTTGTAGTGTTCAGTAACTGAAAATAAGTTTTCTTCTTGTATAATACGATTTGGAGAGATTGATTACTTGATTTAGTTATTGATTACTTCACTTTGGGAATTTTGGCAGCAAAAACATCAGACAGTATCAGCACTGTTGTAGAGGAGATGAATGGGGTTTTTTAATCCTTGATCAAAATCTCTTCTTCTGACATCTCAACTGACATATGAACTGTCTCCTCTTCTCATTTGGGGGGATAACGTCGGTTTGATGAAAGGGCTGTTTATGAATCTCACATCTATCCAGCAGAGCTGGGCATGTTGCCAAGCTCCACACAAATACATAATTTCACTTCTTTTAATTTGCTTATTATTTATTCCATGGCTGTGGGAGCAATTTCTCGCTTTAACATTTTCTGTAAGTACAGAAGTTGTGTATTCTTTTCCAGAACAAGTAGAAATATACTGGTTTTTGTTGATGAGATCCACCTGCTTTTTCCAGAGACAGAACCAATCTTACTGCAGAGATTCTACAATGTCTGAAAAGCATCAATTCTTGGAGGAAGAGCAGCTGTCTTAAACTCCACTTGGGCAAAACTGAGGTGATCCAATACCCATTTTCTCCAGGGAGCACTTTCTTTTTCTCTGAGTCTAAAAGCCTAGCCTCTGAGAATTGTCCCACACAACAGCCAGATTTAAAGGGCAGAATACTGGGATATTGACTGAATTCCAAAATTCATCATAGGTCTGCCATCTGTACCCAGAATAGTGAATATGTACACCACCAGGGAAAATTTTTTGCTCATAGAGAGAAGGGTCTTTTTGGTGAGGATCTCCATAGCCCTTTTAAGAAACTAATTGACTGTATTTACAGAATGATATGACAGAATTTCTTACTGCCATTTTTGAGGGTCAGGATTTTCATTATGAGCCATTCTGTAACAATCATTTACACACAACTTCTCTTCAGATATTTGTCAAAGTCCCTAATTCTCATGCTCTTTATAGGAGTGTTAGAAGGAAGTTAAAACAATAATGTATGAAGAACTGACATACAAGAACTAATTCTACTGGTTCTAGAGATAAAGCCAGTACATTCACTACATCTGTGACTTATTTATTCAGCACTGGATATGCCTGTTTTTACCATATCTGGTCCAACATTGGCCCCAGGTTAGTGTTCTTCAGCACTGACTCGAATCTGGTTTTGCACCCTCCATTTCAATATACTTCACTATTTTTAAGAATTAATTCCCCAAAGTAGTACCTTGCAGTAATTGAGGGGTTTTTTTCGTTGTTGCTGCACTCCTGTGATTTCCTTTTTGCAAGTTCATTTCTTTTTTATGCATCTCATACTTCTCCTGCTTTTTTGTTTCTCTCTGTGCAAAACCCACAAAGACAGAAGTGAGAACTGCAGAGGTTGCCTAGGTCTTGCTGTCCAGAGCGATCTCATCCAAATACTGATGTCACTGGGCAGTTCAGTTTGCTGTTTAGGAGCACAGTTCTTACATTTCTTCAGGGAATGAGAAGATATTCCAGATACTTTCATCATCTTTTGTATGAGAGAAAAACTGAGGTCAAAGAGAGAGAAGCTGACAGCTGTATTAGAATGTGTCATATTAATGGTTATGCTGCTGGAATTGGTAAATGCCATCTGGTGAATAAAGACAATATACCTAATAAGTCAAATTTGCAAATGAAGATAACTAAAAGATAAGGAGGTATTTAATTAGTTATATTTAACCTCTTAAATCTGCTATTTCTTTTTTCAGTTCTGTGTATTCTGGAAAAAGTTCTGCAGTTGATTCAATTGATTTGTTTTATGGGTATTTTTTGATAGTGTTTTTATTGACTGAACAGATTATTAAGTCAAGAAAAGAATTATTGTGATTACAAGTAGCAGTGTAAAGAACTGCAAGTAGCAGAAGACATACAAACAGTGAAAGGTAGAAGAAACCTAAAAGAAAAATGAAAATTAAAATAAGATACACATGCTAGTTACTGTTTTACATTTGTATTGTATAACTTTCATTGTTCTTGTGGTTTTGTGTGTAGAATACTGGTCTATCTGGCAGAGCTGTATCTTCTCTTTTAGTGACTGATGTAATTTTAAAAAGCTACTCCAAAAAAGTAGTATTTTAAAAAGCTTAAGACAGCTCTTATTTTCACAACTTACAGCTTAAAATCTCAACACTTTTACTAAAATCCATGTAGGTTATTTTACAGTGTTTTACTACTAGTAACTCTTCTTCAAATAGCATCTTATATGGTTATTGGTGCTTGGCATGGTCTGATCTTTAAAGAATTCATAGTAACTTTGCTTATTTATGAAGAAAAGTATAGAACACCTGCTGCTGGAAGTGAAACAAAAGCAAAAATTTCTTCGTAGGCTGTTGACTTGACAGTTTGCACACATTCATTCGCTTGCTGTACCCGAGCTCTCCCTCCCGGGCCCAAAGCAGCACATGCAAACCCACCCACATTTCATCCTCTGGAAGTTGCACAGTTCAGTGCTCCATGGAAGGAGAAGTAAAGGCTGTATGTATGTGTGCACTGGTGCTGCACCCCCAAATGAAGCTGCTGTATCAATGAGTAGGTGAGTCAGCAAAGCATCTGCAGAGGGAAAAGCAGGCATGGCTGTTGCCGAGATACCACGTCTGCAACACAAAAAGTAGTACAAACTGAGTTTCCTTGTGAATTTACTGCAGCACATGTACAGTAATCCTGGCATGTATAAAAAAATAATGGACATCCTACATGTATAGCGAGTTAAGCTATGTAGTGATGTGAAGCAGGGCCACCCTGACGGAGAAAAATAGCAGGGAGAGACTAATAAAGTGCTGCCATGTGTTCATTTTGTTTTTGCTGTGAATGTGGCTGGTGGAATTGGCTTGAGACTTACTGAAAAACAATGGCTTGTGCTAGTATCTGTGTATGGGAAACTGTCCTAAACTCATTAATCCAGATGTAGATTTGAATGAACCACTGGATTTATTGAAAAGCATGCTTATTTCAGTTGACTGGAAGGTGGTAATTTCAGATCTGGAAGCGATTTTCAGCAAGAGATATTGTCATTTGCATTTGAAAGTAATATAAATAAGATTGTACTTTAGGAGCCAATATGTGATACTATTTCAGTAATTGAAAATATGTGAAATTCCCCTAACATACTCAAGCAAGCTACTCCTGCTTGAAATAGACAGGGCTTGTTCCAGTTGCAGAGATTGGAGAGTGGTCTATTTTTCCTGGATTTCTGGTATAGATTATATAGATACTAAAAATATGACTTACTCTTTAGAAGAAAATGATTGCTAAATAGTCTGAAGTCTTGAAAAGCAGAACTAAGATTATCCAGTTGTTTAAATTCTCTGACCTGACTTGCATTGTGTTCATATTGATTTTGCTATAAAGCATTAAACTCAAGCATAGAACAAATGCTTTAATTTAAACAAACCATTTAACATATTGAAGATGTCCTGGCTGCTGACTTGCAAAATGGAAAATGATTTAATTGTATTACAGCTTTTAAAGAACATAATGGAAACCTTAAGAAAATTCTTCAGAGCAAGAGTGAGCTACCTAATCCTGAACTTTAAATTCAGTTTTGTCCAGGAGAAGGTGTGCACGAGGTTGAACAATTAGCTTTTAACTGCCAGTTTATATATGGTAGTAGAAATTTGGTCTCAAGTTGGGGCCTGGATGGGAGTGAGGATGTAGATTTTATGCAGCAGAGAGAAAGCATAGAAAAATGAGGGTTCTGGAGAAAGGGACCTGGATATGGGAACAAATGGAACATCCTTGGATGTGCAGTTGTTAATTTTGTATGGATTATTTATCTGGGTTGCAAATTAAGGGTGCTGAGGATGCAGAGACACTAGTTCAGAACTTGTGAAGAGCCAGCTGAGGTCTATGGAGTCTGTCAGCTTTGATGCAGTGTGGTACAGAGTTCTGGAGGGGCCAGCTCAGCAGTGTGTGCATTTTTAGCAGCCTGTGCTTAAAACTCCAGGTAGAGCTCAGCTAAGAATTGTCCAAGCTCACTCTGTGTCGATCCTCCCAGGAATATGTCATGCTCCTCATTATCTCCTGTCATACCTAGAGTACCTGGCTTGTTCTAGGTATCCACCTCTGGGGCTAAAGTTTTGACTGTGTACTTATTCAGTTAATTTGTTAGCTGTGAGTCACAGTGTAGGAGGAAAAATATCTCCCTGCCTTAGAGAACTTGTTCATTGTTGTTTTAAAGAACTGCTAAGTACTGTTTAGTAATTTTATGGCAAAGATTGGGATTAAATCTCTTTCTCCAGAGCGCAGTTTTACTGCTGTGGTGGTGCAACGCACCCCACCCTTCTCCTCAGGCCACACCATGATCTCAGAAATGCTCATTATGCCTTGGTCTTGATGAACAGCACCTGTGCTCAGCTCCTTTGGAGCTTATCAGAAACACCATCTGCTCCCAGGAACTTGGGAGCCGGCTAAAGAGCTTCTGCTTTTTAACAAACAGCCTTGGAAATTTATTTTTCTTGCCTGAATAACAACCCAAGCAGAGCAACATTTTTGTTGTCAAATCTTCATAGAACATTATCCACCTGAATTGTGGTCAGGATGGAAAATTGCTACGACTAAAGCCATTTCTCACGGGATCCTATAAGCAGTGGTCCTGAGTGTGAGACCCTTTGTGCTCCCCTGGACTGCAGTGGGCTGCAACCAGCAATCTTCTCGTCAGTGGGACAACTCTTAGGGCCAGCTAACTCTCAAATTTGCTATAGTTGGAAGTGCTACCTCTGAGCACCCATGATGGAGCCTGAGCTGAAACCCTCACTCCCAGAGGCTCAACCCTTTGCCCATGGAGAAGGTGCAAAGGCATCTGATGTGAGTATTTTGCTGAATTCAAGGTGAATTTTCACAGGTGTATACCTTGTACATACTCCTTTGGGTCTGTGTGTGTGTGCAGGTGTGAATGTGCTGTAGCAAGCGTACTGTGAATGTTGCACTCTCAGCCTCTTTAATATTTTAAATCTGTAAGAAACTTAGGCCTATGAGCCTTACTGTTGTGCTACAGTAAGTTTTACAGGAATATTTTGCTAAATTGTTTAAATTGAGCTATCAATTGAGTGCCATTAACTTGAAGTGCTGTTAAAACCTTTAAACCTAAACTGCTGGTCAAGTTCAGGGCTAAGTTTAGCAAGGGGGTCCACTCTGGACTTTGTGATTCAGTGTGTTCTTGTTGCTTTTATCCTTCAGCATTTCTATCCTTACCCTTTTCCATGCCCAGCCTCTGTATAGATAATTTTTTGGTTGATTTGAGTTTTAGATTGATTGATTTTTAGATTTCAGTCCAATTTTTCTCTGTGTCCTTTAACTATCTAGTAAGTAGTAGAATGAACCTTGTTGTGCTTTCACTTTAATATTAAACCTGCTTTTGCTGACAACTTTGCTGGAGATTCTTTGAAGAACCTAAACCCCTCATTTATGACAGCTGCACAAATCATAAGACTCTTTTTCTTCAACCTATCTCCAGCACTATCTGCTTGTCGTTTTCTCTAACAAGTGTCGCACAACGCTCCACTTGCATTCATTCCTCTACTGCATAACCTTAGTCCGTCCCTAGAGAGAAGGGACCAGGAACAAAAAGCATATGAGTGGAAGTTAATTTTGTGTCATTTACAATGTCACTTTATGCTGTGTATGGTGGCAAGGTTTTGGTAGCAGGGCAGAGAGAGGCTGCAGCGGTGGCCCCTGTGGGAAGAGGTCAGGAGCTGCCCCACGCTGGACACAGACCCACAGCAGGACACAGCTGACCCCAGCAACCAAGCTGGTGGCACCTCTGTGGAAATGTTTTTTAGAAAGAGTATGAAATGTTGAATGGAAAGAGGAGAAGGAAACAAAAAAGGGTGAGGAGCAAAACAGGGGACACCAAGACCAGGGGAGATGCTCTATGGGAGAGAAGAATAGTCACAGCTGTCCGTGGAAGAACCACACCAGAGCAGATGGATATTCCTGAAGGAACTGCAGGATGTGAATCATATTTCAGAGCTCACTTTTAACTATGGTACAAGGTAACAGTTTATGGAGAAACTTGTGCATTCTTAGGGTTGAGGGCTTCAGAGCCAAACAAAGACACTTTAAGACTTATGTCAGTCACTTAGGAGCTCTAAAGTCCGTGTTACCAATACAGTGGAAACATTATGAGATTGGCTATGATTCCAGCCTTTTTTTTGAAAGCAGGTTCAAGGCTGCAGTGTCTAATGACTGTATCACAAAAAAAAAATAAAAAATCTAGAAATAAAATGCCAGTGCTTGTTTCTAACTCTTTTTAACCTCAAATACTTTCAAAACTGACGTTTGTCAAACACAAGCTGCTGTCACTGCTGTTCATGAAATCAATCATTTTAAGAAACAAACCAGTTTCCGAACAAGACAAATTTGAAGGTGATGATTACTTAAACTTATCTTTAGTTCACATAAAGAAAAATCTTGTCTGTCTGTCCTAAATATTTAATTATTTCTGTTATCAAAGTGATCTCTGATGTTGAATGTAGTACAGAGAACCCTGCCAAAAATAATCAAGAGGAATCAAAAAATGACCTGAAACTGAACTCTCCAAATTAGAACTTAATCTGTTAGATGCCAAAGGTAAGTCAAACTTTGATGGAATTAGCAGTAAATCTACTTGTCTCCAATGTTGTTGTTCAGGATAGGTAAAAAGAGGCTGACTCCTCAGGAGCCAGCACTTTCAGGAAGAAAGGTAGAAATTTCCTTAGTCTCTGCAAATGCAGGAGTGCGCTCACTCTATTTCATTTATTTTGCTCTTAGAACTGACATGTAGAGGAATCAAATCTGAAAATCATCCTCATCCTTATATTTGAACTCTTTATTTCCAGCAATAGATCTGTAGAATATGTGGTCCAGAGCTGTGGTCTGTATATGTAGAGAGAAGATATAAAAAGCCAAAGCTCAGTAAGAGTTGAAACTTGTCCGTGTTGTGTCAGATATGAAGGACTTTTTAAATCATGCTAATAGCAAGGGGGGGGTCTAAAGAAAACATTGTCCTGATTCTTATTGAAGATGGTCACCTGGCCAAGAGCAGGATTGTTCCATGTTAAGAAGCAATCACACCTCTCTTTATAGAGCAGAAGTTCAAATAAATTAATTTTTTTATCAGGTTCACCGACTTTTCATACTTGGTTAGTGACATATTTTGCCATACTAGAAATAAGCTCACAGGGATGGCATAATCTAATAAAAGGCAATTGTAATAAATTGCTAAGTGTAGACCCAATTTATCCTCTTTGCACCTTAACCTTGAATTTATTTGGCCTTTTTGGGTCCAAGTGAGGGCAGTATACACAGGAGAGCAGCCGTGGTGGAGCCTGACACGGACGGCAGCGCGGTGCTGATGGGGAAGTTTTCAGAGCGCAGAGTTTGCGGTGAAGGACAGACCCCTGCAGGTGGCACCAGAGCTTTAAACTTCAGCACCACCAGCGCAGTGCGAGGCGCAGTCCGAAACACAGCCCCTCGGCAAAGACGCCGATTCCCACACACTCTTACAGTGATATGTTTTGCTAGTAGTCAACATGTTACTGATGCCTTTTTTAAAAAGTTTTAACAGCTATCAAGTAGCAGAAGGATATTTTTTGTGCCTTTTGGAATCGTTCCAATTTCCCAATGCAGACATCTCCTACCACTCTATTTCAAATTTTGCAGATGGGGGGGGGTGGGGGGGGGGGTTTCCCTAAATATTCTTCATCCTTTAGGTTTGCAGCAAGAATTTGACCTAGCTGAATTGGAGTAGCATAGCCCACCAATATTTCTCTAATAGCCAGTTTAGTTGTAGCAAAATTTAACTGACTGTCAAAAAAAAACTTTCGGGCAGCAAATACCTAGTTCTAAAGACACTGCCTCAGAAACAGGATAAGCAGATGAGTTCAAACACATGAAAAGGTATCCCTGCTAACCTACTTGGATATGAAATAGTTTCCCTTACTTTTCATCTCTGTAGTCTTAAGGTGATTTCTTGAGCCTGTCATGCTGCATAGGCTATTTCTTCCTTGCTCAGTTGTCTTTATCTCCCCTTTTTTCTTTTCTCACTAATGCTAATCCATCTTGTCATTTGTGTCAATCATCTTTATATCTTCATCATCTCTTTTTAATTTATGACATTCAGTTTTAATAAGATAGAAACAATCCACAAGAGCAATGATCGAGTAGAGCCTTGTGCAGGTAAACCTATATTTATAATGTCTTTATTTTGTCGTTGTCCCTCTAAATAATTTTGTAGCCATTATGTTTTTGCTGCATTTAAATATTTTGGCTGTTCTTCCTCTGCTTCCACTGGCATTGCTTTATCTCTGTGCTTATATTATAATTTATTCAGGGCAATGACAGTGTCTTCTTACTTTATATACGAAGTATCTGCATATCATCCTTGGCTGAATGACTGATTGTTAGCAAATGGATGTCTATTTTGACATAGTTGCTGGCTGGTTCATCAAAAAGACAAAGTATGAAATAGTTTTCTGGCAGGTTAAGTAAACATAGTCTATGAAGCTTGAATATGTTTTTGTTTCAAAATGCAGATGTCTCAAGAGCCATTTTGAAGCATGTGGGTGGGATAGCTCTGTTGCGTTGTTCAGAAGGTTTATTTCTCCAAGACAGTAAATTTTTGCCTAGTCCGGGTATGGGATTTTTGTTAGTGTTCCATTTCCTGTGCTGAAATTTTGTATAGTGTTTACTGGATGATAAAGATTCTCATGTTTTAACAGTAGGGAAAATGGATCTCTGTGAAGGCTTTGGGATGCTTCTAGATGAAAGGTGTTATGGAAATTGTTGCCAGTTCTACTATTTCATATAGTGTGAAGTGATGAAAGACAGGGAAGGAATGGCAGTTACCTCTCAATATAATATATAACTTGCCTTAGGTAGGACCATTCTGTTTACTGAGCACTTCATTCCGTCCCAGTGGAAAACCAGTGGTGGCATCTGCTGTTTTCATAACAACCCAAAGATGATGCCGTGTCTCCGAATGGCTGGCTACCCCCGGTGGCAAAACACCAAGGAAGTAATGTGAGAAACAGCTCTGCTGAAAATAACTTCAGTTATCGTCACTGGAGCGTGTGGATTCATTCCTACCACAGGTCTGTTTCCCCTGCAGCAAATCCCTTCTCCCATAGTGGTGGATTGGTGCCATGAATCTCTTGGGCATTCCCAGTCTCATTTTTTTTATTACAGGAGCATCATAAGAAGACAGGATAAAGGGGAAGGGAGAAGCTGCTAAAAGAAATATGCCATTATATGACAAAATTACTGAGTAAATAATATACTACTCCTATTAGTAGTAATAATAACAATTTTAAAAGTAGCTCAGCTTCTTACTTTTTCTGGAATCCTGTAATTCAGACATATAGAAAAGTTGTTTTCAGTTTGTTTTTGTTCAGTGAGAGTGAGGGAGAGAGAACGTAACACTGCACCATATTATAGCCACTTCATTCAAAATTTAGCAGGGAGAAATGAACAAAAGCCATAACAATACACACTGTGGTTGAAAATCTGCATAGGACCAGAATTGTGACCCAAAAGAAGGCATCAGGGCCACCTCTGAGCAACAGCTAACCTGTGGGTAAACTTGAATATTCACCCATTACTCAGTCAATTAATACAAAATTAGATGAACTGTAGAGTTTGAGACTCCTGCAAATAAAAACATGCTGTGATCAAGAAATCATACAACAGCTACCTGAACTGAAAACTGGTCAGAGTTTATAGGAGAAATCAAAACCCTTTTCAAGTGACAAGGGTGGAAGGGGCAGAGAAGGATTAGTTTGTGTACAAAACTAGATGTTTGTGTACAGAGGTATGCTTATATGTATATAAATATGCTTTTATATATTCATATCATGTATATATATGTGTGCATGTGGATATGTGGTTTTGTATACACTTTCACATAAATATAGAGAGAGAGTTTGTCACTGGGTATTTTGTAAAACAACTGGGAGGAGCCTCACAGGGCATCACAGTCAAAGCTGAGATCAAGCAATGAAGTACAGGAGTATAATATCAAGGTATAGATTTTTATCTGTGATTTTCAAAATCATGGGAAGGGCCTCCCAGACTGCAATGGTGACTGGCTCCAACAGGTGCTCCAACTCAGAAGCACAATTTAGTGTGCACAGCAACAGATCTTGTGAAAATTATTGCTGGGCAAGGAAAAAACACTGCTGATAGCTTGGTGATTTGGCAATTCTTTTAAGTGACTGAGAATATCTAGTATTTATTTTTGGGGAAGCGTGTGAAAAACTATTTTATTTTTTGTGAGGTAGTCAAAAAAACTGATTTCACAGACAGGAGGTAGCCTGTTTAGATAATAAGAAAGAAAATCCAATGAGAAAGTGGTTTTTGGTGTACATTTCCAAGCCAAGAGACACAGGTGACCCTGAGAGTGGCCATATGGAATGCTAGAAAAGCTGTATGTAAATATTGTTAAAAGGAATGCTGTGTCCAGTGGATAATTTCACTTTCTGAAAGGGCATATGGTTACTCACTAAGGGCATATGGCTTCTCACTAAATAGAGAATTACAAACAAATTACTGGACTGTTGACCTCATGTGCACTTCTCAAAGCTCATGAGTTTTTGTTTCCAGAGTTTTGATGAATCCAATACTGAAATAGAAACTGCTGGATCCAAAAAAGAACCTGTATCCAAATGCTGGCCAAGTTTGGTACTCAGAAAACTGATGTAGACCCAGCTTCTATTCTGAAAGCTGCTTTCAAGTGGAAGAGTGCAAGATTTGTCTGAACCACATAGCTGAAATGCTGCTCTGGTACAGCACTAAGCAATTGCATTGCCTACATCTTCCTTGACTTGCATTAACATCATTAGAATACTTAAATATTTAATGGAACCTTTTGATGAAAAGACATAAAAGGAAAAGTGGACAGGCTGAAAAACATTTAAAATAAAATGAATGACTGTGAGCAGAAAAAAGTTATTCATCATGCCAAAGTGACACCAGTATGAATTGAAAATTATTTAAAATATACCTGGTGAGAAGAAAACTGCTGCAGGTTTTAGAATGTGAAACCTGACACAGAGATGAGCTGGTACTGGGAATCCCTCAGAAAGAAGCCACTTTATAACTGGGGAACAGATGCGCTTCTGCCTTGTATATTCTGCCAGATATATTCTGGTTTGCTGCTGCAGGCATGTACAGAAGGTTTCTAAGTATCAAAAGATTGAGTCTTACATCAGTGCTTTGCAAAAAAAGAAAAATGGATAATATGGCCTGGGGCAGAAAAGGCACAGGCAGGAAGTTACAGAACCACTGAGAGAGAAGCATGGAACAGGGTCCTGTAAGCAGCCAGATGTAAAACACAGTATTTCTTAATTCCTGAAGTGCCATCCTCAGCGGAGTCCAGTACATTGGGCTGATCATTCACAAGAAGCAGGGACAAAGGCTGTCTGCCTCCTTCCTTCTCCACTGATCAGCCAAAAGGAAAGAAAGCAGCGAAAGAGGGCAGCTCTAGCTCAAACACTTCTGTAGGTGGAGAGTATGCATTGTAGTTTTCCTGATGGAGTTAATATCAGTCTTTCAGTGAATGATATCTTAGTGAAGAATTTCATGTAACATTTTTCTTAAACAAAGCAAAACTTGAGATTTAGGTTTTGTGAAAACATGAGTATTTCCATGTGGAACTGAGAAATGTTAGCATCCTGTCATCCCTCTGAAGTGATTTTGGCTATCTTGAAGGCAAATAATAATTTTAATTAAAATGTAATATTGCATTATAATAAATTTGACATTAAATCCTTAAACAAACCTGTTTCCCTGCTGACCTATCATCTTCTCACTGACATATTCTTACAAGTTTTCCCCAGGAGGAACTTGTTTTCAGTATGATCCCAGTAAGAAAAGGACTCAGACTCTGCAAAGTATCTCTTAAAACACTTTTCATTTACACCAGCACAAAAAGAGAGAGAGGATGGTACAGATAATTTTACATCCCTTCAGATGCTGAGAACGCTGAGCTGCACAGCATCAACAGGCCTCCGATCGGGACATAGCACACTGTGCAGATCCCACCCATGGAAAGATCACACAGCATTTTGGCCTTTGAGCTCTTGCAGGATTTTCTTAAAAGAAAACAACTCTGTTCATCATTTTTAGTGTAGAACAAAAGGTTCCCATGAGGACTTGTTGCTGTGCCTTTTAGATAAAGGCAAGGACGGGCAGGTGGTGCAGCCTCTGCCGTGGAGTTGGAGCTGCAGGCAGGTCCCTGTTACCATTAGCTGGGTGAGTTTTCCTGTGGCACAGGGACATGCACGGCATGACACTGTCCTGAAGGCCAGGCTATGAGTGGAACATAGCACAGCACAGCCCTGTGCCTACTGAGGGTAGCTGTGAAGTGCTGTACCATGGTCTTCTGGTTCTGATCATTCCGCTTAGGATAATTCAGAGAACAGCTAATTGCATGCTTCCCTCCCTCTTTCATACATCTCATCCTTTTATATAATTTTCAGGGATTTAGCTATCATTGGGAACATGTACGTTTTTCTTTTCCCTTTGTTAGAACAATTGCAGTGGGCAGACTCTTGAAGAATTAATTCCAGGTTTTACAATGTATGTGGTGCAGGCCTGGACAAAATGTTCAGAATTTTAGCCAGTCTAGGAATGTTCCCAAAAAGGCTGAACTTATCAGATTTAACTTCATACTGAACCTTAGTGATTAATCTTATTCAAGGATGTGTCAGACGAACTGGCGCCAAATACTGATTTGTGCAGGTGCTATAGAATTTTTTTTCCTTATTATAGAAACTTTGCATCTTTGATATTTGGGGGTTTTTTGTTTGGTTGGTCAGTTTTTGAGATCTGTCTGAATTAAAACTAAGCTGTTCCTCTTGTTTTCTACCATCCTTTGTTGTCTTCTTCCTTACCAGACGGCAAAAATTTTTACCTTTTTACTGCCCAGATGCACTAGACCAACCCTTCATATTGTTCTAGTTCTGTCTTTTTGTCTTTTTCTCAAGTAAATTTGTTTTCTTTGGTCCTTCAAATCTTTACAAGAAATACTAGATAGATTTTCTGGAATGTTGTCTAGGTTTACATTATTCTCCATTTCCTATCCACATCTAATTTACTTAATTACTTGATGCTTCTTTCATTGCAGCTTTCAGATGGGGTCTTGTTAGTGCCAAGGAATTGAATCTGACAAGAAAACTGACAAGATAAGACAAGCAGTTATGCAATTGAAAAGAGGCATTTCTAAAACTGAGCTTTACTTAGGTTTTGTGATTTTGTTCCTTGGCAGGTTCTAACTGACAAGGTGAAAATGTAACAAAACCACAAAACTGATCATTAAACATTCATTTTCTTATAGTTCAGCCTCTACATATTAGGTTCCAAGCCATGCTTCCACTTGAGACTTTTCTCCTCTCTGACCACCAGTTTCTGGGGTATCTTAATAATTAAGCTTCTGAGATGCTAAGTGTTCAGCAGGTTTTATTTAAAATTTAGTCAAGTCTTTTACAGAAGTGCCGGAGTGAGTCATTTGCTGAACACTAGACATACCTTTGTATCCCATTGCAGATCTGTGTTACAGCAGTACATATACAATATATGGTCGATACATACGCAGTGTTCTCAGATTTATTTTATTTTACTTTCTTCACAGGTAGATTTGCAGTGTTCATTTTCCTTGTTTAACAAAATCTCTCTCAACAAGAACATTCCAGGAAAAAAAACCACTAGAGAGAGTGTGTCTCTTTTAAGAATTGTTTGCTAAAATGTCCTGACCATGCTAGGATCTTTGCTACAACCTTCAGCTTACCATGAAGATGTTCTGAAATAATTCCTGGTGGGAATCTGGGCTTGTGATATCTCTTGGCTTATCCTGGAACAATTGTTATTAATTTCCATTTTAATAATTTTAAGTATAGGCAAGCCAATATAGGAGTTACAAACATCAGATTTAAAAAGTTAGAATAAACAGAGTGCTGACAGTTGCTGATTTTTTTACATGGGAGGGTTAATTAGCCCCACTTTCAACTACTTTGCTTTTTATGTGATTTACTGCCTGCAGCAGTGCTTACAGTCATGCCCTCTTCTTTGAGATTAACTGCTTTAGCACCAATTTTATTTAAATTTATTTAAATTAAATTTAAATTTTATTTTAAAATTATCATTAGAGACAGAAAGAAGAAAAACAGTTTAAAGGAATTACAGTAATACTTCCTACCTCCATGAAAATACAATAATTTGGCACTCGGGTTTCTACAGAGTAACAATGATTAAAATTCAGTTTTACCATGTAACCTGAACTTCTCTTTAAAAGGAAAGAAAGCAATTCTCTGAGTCCAGTCTGTCTCTGAGATATTTTCAATATAAGTGCTTGGTTCAACTGATATCCCCATAAATATCTTCTAGTGACTTTGATAAAATTTCTTCCTAACCATGAATATAAGGAGAAGTTAAATCTGTGAAGTAAACATCAGAGAAATTACTACTAGTAGGAACATCAGTTTGTAATTGTCAGTGTTTCAAGAAAGGTAAAAAAGACACTGCTTTGAGGAGCTGAATTTTCCAACGAGCCAGAAAATGGCCTTCCTGGAGCTATCCATCAGGGGCCACAAAAATGACCAAGGGCATCCGTGAATGAGGAAGGGAGCTAGGAGTGTTTAGCCAGGAGAAGAGAAGGCTGTTATAAAATTGTATAAATATCTGAAGGGATGGTGTTAAAAAGATGGACTCAGACTTTTCTTAGTGCCTACTGACAGGAAGCAATGAGCACAAACACTAAGACAGTAAAATAAGACACTTTTTTCCTGTAGTTGAAGGTTGGAACATGTTTCCCAGGGAGGCAGTGAAGTCTCTGTCCTTGGAAATATTCCAAACTCAACTGGATGCAGTCTTGGGCAACTTGCTGTAGCTCACCCAGCTTGACTAGGCAAGCACAGAAGGTCTCTTCCATTCTCACTTATTCTGTGAAAAATAAACACCGAGTACTCATCTTCCATCTTTCTGTCAGATCCTGTTTGTTGTAGTGTGAATATTTCTTGGTGCTTAGAGTCCTTCCTAACAGTTTTCATTCTGAGTCCAGAACCTGCAGTGCCCTTCCCTCTCTTATATACATTCCCACATTCCTTAAGTGCTGAATCTACCCCCAGACTACTGTGTAGAATCTGGCAGGGGCAGTGCCACAATTTGTTTCTGGCATCACGAAAGTGGCCTGTTTTCCTTAAGTGCTGTGTGTCCAAGTGACACAGCCTCCAACAGAGCATTAGCAGAGATCTCAGCCCTTGGAAGGCTGTGGTTAATGCAAGAGGACAGCTCCACTGGGCATTTCTGTCAGGTTTGCCCCCTTTCTAGCCTGATTGCTTTCTGCCAAGAGATTTTCAGCCTTCTTAGGAGTGTGCATCTTAGCCTGAAGATGAAATCCTAAGATTTCCTTGAAACCTTGTCACTGTTCCTTCCCATCTCCCTGATCTCTTCAGTTCATCGAATGTAGCCCCAAGGGACAGTAATTTGTCACTGAGTCCCTTAAGTTGTCTGTGCTGTTTATGCCACTTGCCAATGGATGAAGTTATGATATATGGAGTTTTAAAGGGTTTTGACAATCAGGAGGTGACCACTGAGGATCCCATCATCTTCTCCATTCACAGATGAAGTTGTAGTCCAGATGAACTTCTCTTTGTCTTTTCATGCCTAGCTTTTTTCTGGTCCTCATGCTGGACATTGCTCAACATTCCCCGTGGGATTGTCACAGCTAATACTGTGCTGTGAGGATGCACACTGCAGAGAATAAATACTTGTCAAGAATACAGTCCAACAAGTCTATCTAGATCAAAATTAAAATGAACATAAGGTTCATTTCAAAACCTTACAATTTCAGTTAGGCTGTGAATAGTTTGTTTAAATTAAACTTGAGAGAACAGGAATAAAAGGGGAGCATTTTTTGGATTTAATAAGGGTGGGAGCAAAGTAAAAACTAAGAATAGGATGGAAAGTTGTTATTCTTGAGAGGTCCATGAAGCAAACTCAAGGATTTGCTAGAAGAATTTGTCCTATGGAAGAATTTCTGAATTGCATTCTGATATAGCTGGAAAGCCATTAAAAGCCTTAATGAACAAGAGAAACTCACTGTGCTACTTTGTGTACACAAGGAACTTTGTGGTGAAGCTTACTCTCCTAAATCCTTCACTACTAGGTAGCAGTAGGACAAATTTGTCAAGAGAAATTAGTCCTTGCCTAAAAAATAGCCTGTTACTTGAAATAATGTCAGCTGGAAAGTCTGTACTCATGATGAGTTTACTAAATGTTTTAATGGGTCTTGTGCCAATAATGAGATTATAAAATATATGACTTGTACCTTGTAATGTAATGTGTTCCCCAAGTGCATTGATTTCCTTTCCGTTTCAAAGTGTCAAGAATTTTTAATGTAATGATCTTGTTTGCAGGCTGTGCAAGACTTCTGAGAGAGAAAAAGGTTGTGACTGCACCAAATGTGAATTATTCAGTGTAAACACATTTCTGTGCAAAGCAAACTAAAGTAGTCACTCTGCCACTCTGTTTAATTCTTCCTGTATTTTAAGCCTCTTCAGAGGATAACATTGATCTGCTCTGTTATTGCCCTTTAATGATGGTAAGATTATTCCAGAAGACAGAAACAATAAGGATGCTAATTGCTTGCTCAGACATCTATCTCACATTTCCATCTCACTCAAGGCTGTCAGGGGATAAACCTTTTTAGCAATTGTATGAATATTCTACCACTTAGAAATGTCCAGCATATAGCCCAATAGCTGGACAATCTGCTTTAATGAGAGAGTCGTATGACTGGAAGTAATTCATCCCCATGCAGGTGTTTCCCTGACATTTTTTATTTACCTCTCACCACAAGAGGATTATCTGTTTAATTATTGGGGTTTGTTATGTTTCTACAGACAAACAGGATGCAGAAACAGCTGTTGGAGGAACTGCTGCAGGAGTTCACTATGTTGTTTGATCAGTAACTAGTCCAGAGTGTACCAGTGAAATCTCACAGCGTTTTTCAGACCTCCTAATTCTGTGGGCTGACATGGAGAAGGATAGAGAAAGCGAGAGGGAGACAAAAGATCACGAAAGGCAAAGAACAAGCTGGGGAAAGATCTCGATGGTCTCTATCCTATGTTCAAGGAGAAAGATGATCACTGTAAAACACTCTGTTCTGTACCACTGGAAGTCTTACTGAGAGAAATCCCAGAGACAGCTACAGGAGAAGAAGCAAAACCTCTAAACTCCAGAAGATGAAGAATGCCAAGTCCCTAAAACCAGTCTCCAGGCAAGCTCCTCTTGATGATCTTTGTCATGATATGTCCAAAGTTCAATAGAAAGTGCAGTCTTTATCAAAAAAATTGGAGGAAAGTGAGACCTAGCCAATTACTCAGTTCTGCCTCTGATTAATGAAGGATTATTCCTGTCATAATTTCCACCTTCTTTTTTTCCTTTTTGGTCTCATTGTACATTTCTGAATTCCATTTTCTCTAAGTCAAACCAAAAGATATTTCTCCAAGGAGCAAACCTAATTTTTTCTGCTGTTAAGTTCTATTTCAATATCTCTCAGTGCTCAGAAATATTTGACAAAAATTCTAGAACATAAGACCTGATAACTGCAGAATTCATTGCTAATTTCTACAGACTCACGTTTTTCTGGTTACGGCTGAAGTAAATGCAAGAACAGAACTGTATGCTTACACCAAGAGAATTTGTGTAATAGATAAATTCAGTATTGCCCACATTTACATGAGTGATGAATGCAACACATCTTTGTTTAGGAGTGTCTCATATTCCTACATAATGTCACTAAAAGTTCAGTCAGCAATACGAATTAGGACTATAGAAGGAATGCAAAGATGGAATGCTCATAGTTGAGCAGAAAACACTCCTAGTGCCACATAAATTATGGAGTGAAGAACAGGCAGCCTGCACGCTGCAGAATGAATGGTGCAACCACCTGCAGTGAGCCACGGTAGGAATCACCAGCTGAGGTGGCTGCTGCCTGCAGGAACCTGCACTTCCTTCACATTTGTGACAAACCCACCTGTGTTTGCCCCCTCACCTAGTTCAGTCTGAGACATCCACCCAAAGCTAAGCATGTTTATGCTAGCCTGGACCATCATAACAGAAGTAGGTCAGGGAAGAAGGAATATGGCACCTCTCAGAGCGTGGCAACCTAAACAAGTGCATACACAGAACAGTGCAGTGTTTATTTTCTTCACTGCGACCTAGTTGAATGTCACATAGAAAAGGAAGTGCTGCAAAAGAGTAAGAAGGAATGGAGCCTGAAGAAATCATATCCCTGTATTGAATCACAGTGCCTCAGTAAGATGTGTTGCACTGTGGCAGAGGAAGATTTATTTAATAAGACTAATTTCTATCTACTTTTATTTTTAAAATTCATTGATTCTTTGCATCTTAGCTATGAAGGTCCTAAAATAAAAGCAGAAATACAATTCAGAAACCTTCAGAAAGTTAGCTCATGACAGAAATATATTGTGACATACTAAATTATAGACACAAGACAATTCTACAGTTCTCTGAATGCCCTGATAAACAGAGTCCCCTTGAGCTCAGAATTTAATATACCAGCATAGCAGACAGTAAATCTTGGAGTCAAGAATGTAGGACAGACTACTAGAATGAGAAGATCTGTTTTGGAAAGCAGAGAACAACATGATTCAGAATTAGGCAGTGTAACCCAAAGGAGGCAAAAATCCATTTTGTAATATATCTACAGTGGAATAACCAATTTAAATAGAGTGTGGTTAGTATGAAAAAAGTGAAAAAAGGAAATGAATACTTTATGGGTGGCTTGTCTGCCTTATATACGTATGATCTTAGAATAAGAGAGTTCTTCAGTCTAAAGAGAAAGCTGTACTGTAGACAGCAGTTAGGCTAAAACTTTTACTAAAGAAGTTCATTAACTACTTGAAAAAACTTCTTTATGGATGTGCTAAATTCATCTCCCTAAGGCCTTTATATATAGACAGGATCTTCACCTAGAAGATACATCCAGCTCTGCTGGAGGATATACCTTTTTTAAAGGAATTAGTTGATAAAATTCGGTGGTTTATGAGAGGCAAAGTTTGGTGATATTATTGCAAGAGTCTTCTAACCTGAAAAGTTACAGCACTTCTTGGGGGATTTTATCTACAGAGTCACAGTAAATCCATGCTTGTGTGAGGAATTCTGAATGACACAGTTATTTGGATTTTATTTGCTGTGATGTAGTGCATAAGACAGACAAGTTACCCACAATTGTCTCAGAAACAAAACTAAATATGCTGATTGAATTTGCATTTACACAATGTTTGCTTTTGCTTTCAGTCAAGAAAAGATGTGTCTTTATTGTAGTCCAACTTCTAACACAAATTGCTCAGGGCAGATATGCAGGTTACTATACAGGATACTTTAGCACTGGAGAATGTTATCTGAATATGAGTGGGTTTTTTTTCTTACAGCAGTATGTTAGATATATCTATCACATTACACCAGTAAAGAAAACTTACTAAGGAAAATAGTTCTTAATATAGCTTCATTCATTCAGTTTTGGCAGAAATTCCAGATTTTTTCTTTTGTAAAGAGCTTGTGCTTTTTATTACTATAAAAGAAACCTTGTGCCTCAAAAGTGGAAAAAAAGTAGTAAGTTTTTGATAAAGTAACATTGAAACAAACAGAAATATCATTTCCTGTTGCTATTTAACTTCATACAGTGAAGATACATAAATGGAGAAAGATTGTTCAACTGGAATTCAATAGCATCAGACAAAAGTCTGTTGGGTACTGGGCTATGTTCAGTGTTTTAAAAATGAATCATTAGGACTGAAAATCTTATGTCGGTTTTCATGCTACATATTAGTAAAACAACAAAACTGTTTCTGAAATTTAGTTTTGTGTATATATTTCAATGAATGCTTTCTACTCTTGAATTAACCAACCATTGTTGGAAAAATGAAAAATGCTTTCACTATCAGTTGAGGAATAAGAAATACAATGTAAAATCAAAGGCTGAAAGGGTAGATTCTATTGAATAGGTTTAAGAAAAGGCAATTCTTTTTCTTAGTTATTCACATAAGCAGATACCATCATAACATGAAAACAACAGAATAGATCAGAAACACTAAAAAAAATATTAGAGGTTTTTAGCTCGAGGTTAGTGACAAACCACCCACAGGGGAATGGTAAGATATATATCTTTACGTGTCACTTTTCTGGTTTCCTGATGGTTTAAAACAAAAATGCTTTTTGTAACCAATGAGTGATTACATTGTTAGGTGTATAATTGTAAAATTACTGAGATGCATTTTGTTTCCTTTGTAGTGACAAATAAAGCAGAACATATGTGGCTCCCATTAAATGTTCTTTGATGCCAGATACTCTTAATAACCCTCAGCTTCTATAGCCACAGATGTAAGACACCTTCTTTCTCCAGTTCATTTTGGATTGAAAATGCTACTAAATGTGTCATTGTGTTATGTCCTTTGTATCTTCCCTTCTTCCCCTGCTCTTAAGAATTACTGAGATTTAAATGCTCATTTTTTGCTCTTTGTTCAATATTAAATTCATCCATTTAGAGTCAGACATTAGCACGAAACAGGCATCTTTACGGCAAAGAGACCAAGCACCAAAAGGGGGAAATGCTCCCATTTCTTTCTGTCACAGACCAGAGCTCAAATTCAGCTCCCAAGCCAAGGAGGTGTGGTTTCTCAGGGCCATTACAGTCTTTGGTGCAGTCATGGGAGAGTCATGCATCAGTCCTATCAGGGGGGCCTGAAAGTGGCATGTTCCAGCCCAATTCCTAACCAGCAAAATCTAGGAACCAGGAGCCTGAGATCTCTTTTATTTTCGACTGCTTAGCCATAACCACTATTTTTGAGATATCACCATAAAAATCTTGTTTTCTGTTGGATGTTTTTTCTCCACCAAACTTCAAGGATGAGGAAGTTAAGAAATTAATGCAAAACTTGAAGGATGGAAACATATAAAAATTTTTTTTCTACCATTGACTGTTTTTCACATGCAGTTCTCTCTGGTCTGGGTGACAGCCTGCAACAGAAACAAAAAATAGCTCAAAAAAACCCCTGGTCTCTGTAGGCATGCACTTTAGTTCTGAGATGTGAGAAAAGATGGGTTGCTTGTTGCCTATATTTTATCGGATTCTCTGGATTTTTCAAAAGCCATCTGCGTACAGAAAAATAAAACATGTTTGTGCATATGCAGCAACTGTTTGTTGATGGTTTTGTGTGGAATGAAGAAACCAGACTTACTTATGACCTGTTTCATCTGTTTAGTCTTAACTTGTGGTTCAAAGAAAATCGACTGCAGGAAAAGAAATGAGAATATTGTACAACGTGCTGTGTTGATTTTTCTTGTTAAGACTTTAATAACCAAGGGCTCTTCCTAGCTAAAATGTTGCAGATCTTTGAAAACTTCACTTGAAGCATGCTGTGTGTCCCTTGGTAATCACGGTGGAATTTACTGCAGTTTGCAGCCCGACCTGTCTTTGCTCGCTGCTTGGAATCATGGTGTGAACAGCAGCTGCCTTTGAGGTAGCTGTTCTTTAGCAGTGTTAAATGGGATATGCTGTGGCATAATAATTAGTTTAGAAAATTTGAATTCCTTTTAAAATTGATTCATTCCCCGCTGGATAGACTTTATGGAAAGAGCTAGGATTTATCCACTTTTATCTTCTACTGATATTTACACTACTGAGCTCACATCCTATCACATTGTGCCAGTCTCGCTAATCCTTCCATGTGAGTTGTATGATGAAGAGGAAACAGGAGAATCTATTGGCTGCAAAATTTTATAGATTTTATTACCTGATACAACTTTAGTCCTTGGAATTATGATTACTGTATTACTAAATAACTGAAAAGGAATGTTGTATCACACTATTTCAGCAATTCTCTCTAGGGAAATTACATTCCCATCCTACATCATTTGAAACCATTCAGAAAATCTTCTAAGAACTCATAGAAATATAACATTTTCAAAGGCTTATTTTATCTAGTAAGATGTTTTGATCTAGTTTCTCTCTTGCTGTGCCTTTGTAAGGTGTTGTATCTATTCCTGTAGTTGGGGACCTAACACTAAGTTTGAGATAATAATGAGATATTATAATGGAACTTAAAAGACTTCATGTAGCGATTACCATGGCATCACTATCACTGGGTTATGAAAAACCTTCTGCAATGAAAATGTATAGAGACTCAGGACTGGGACTGCATCATTGGGGGAAAACTGTATGCAGTGTAACTATCCTAATGGTTGAAACCGTCTCCTCTGGCATTTTGCTTGCTAAGGAGGTAAGAAACAGTCAGACAAATCATTAAAACTGTCAAGAATTTTAATGATGTCACTGACTGGCAGGGAAGGCATGCCTCAGGTTCTTGGATGTAACAAGAAATACTTTATGTTTCTAAATCACTGACCTTATTTCAGGTATTTTCTGTTAGAAGGGGAACTGGCTTTTGACAGCATTCTTTCATCTGAGCATAGGATGACTCGGATTGTAGCAAAGCAAAGGCTTCTTTCTAAGTGACCACGCGGAGTGCTGGCTGAGAAATCTGAAATGCCTTTGTGTAAGCAATGAATGGATCATCCAGAGCAGTCCTCTAGACAAAGGCTCTGCCTTTGAAGGAAGATATATACAGGGAACAAATCCAAAATGCTGTTTTTCAGATTCAGGAGGCAGGTGAGCAGTCCTTACGAGGATCTTCCTAAAGAACTAAGCACAACACAACAAAGGACACAGGGCAAACTGCACAGACAGGAAACTCCTGTTTGTTTCTAAATATTTATAGAGAAACAGCTCAAAGAAACCTCAGCTAAGAGCAGAACAACAACAATACTCATGCATGATCCCAAAACCTAAGATCCAAATTAGAGGTATCAGATGGTTGGGTTCATAGTCTGGATATTGTGCACTTGGGAGCGTTTAAGTAGCTCACAGAGCATATGGAGTATGTGTCTGCTCACTAAAGGAGAGATTTTGAACTCTGGTCATTGAAAGGGGTAACATTTTGGGTATAAATTGATTGTGAAGTGGCACATTGTTTTCTTTTAAAGCCTGCAACAGTGGCTTCCACAGTGATTGAAAACTGTGAATCTTTTGTTCCTTATTTTCATGAATTAGTTGTGTCTCTATTTTTATATACATCTATCTTTCTAGCCCTTTGGTATTAATTTTTAAAAAATAATGCTAAACTAACCTACAGTTTCAAAGTCAAGTCCTCAAATATTAGGAAGCTTGTTAGGCCAGGTTCTATAGGAAAGCTTGATTTATCGTGAGTGTATATATCAAGATATAGATGGCATAATATATGATGCCAAGCATAGATTTTAGTGATATGATCATGACAGTTTTTTGGGCTTGTTTTCTTTTTTCCCAGAGCTCTTTTATCATTTAAGTGATGGGGAAAAAAAAAGGAAACTAAAATGCAGGAAAAAAAGAGAGAGAAATAATGAGACTGAGGCCTGATGGTAGAAGGGGGAACACAGAAGAAGAAACATGCAGACTGGAAAGAAATGGAAAAATACAGCTGATGATAAAGGTAAGTCATTTTTCTACTGCTTAATACTGAACAACAATATGCTAAAAACTACTGGAAAGTTATATTAATAAATTTAGTTTAATTTTTACATCTTGATTCTGAGTGAAATAGACAAACAGAAAGTTGCTGCTGAAAATCACAACTTTCCTAATTAACATAAGTTAGAACAATCATTACCCTCTGGATTAAATCCCTACGCTGAGAAAGAGAGAAATTCAGAAGAGATCATTAGCAAAAAGTAGTTAACTATGTACCTCTGATGAGCTTTAGTTACCGACCACTCGAGCTATGAAGGTCTATTATCACATCTACAAGGAGATAGAATAGAACCCCTCTGCTCACCATTATTCTTATTTTAAATGGGTTTACAAATAGAGTGATTAGCTGCCCCAGTTTTACTTCTGCATGTTACAGTATATGATCCACTTTTATTGCAAAACTGTAACTCCTATTAATATCAACAATAGTGGTATTAAGGCACCAAAACCAAACATCTCCATTACTGTGGCATGAGAGTGTTATAGGCTCATTATTAAAATAATAACAGATCTTTCAACATATTAGGCCAAGAAACTGCCCTTTCACAATAGGAAAAGTACAAAAGCACTGGGTGCTGGATGCTCAGGAGAAACAGAGCTTCTATAATGTATTCTAATCAAACAGAGGTCACAGTAAAATCAAAATCTAAATATTTTGTTTTCTAATTTGGATTAGAGAGCCTCGAGACACAAATACCAACAGTAATAGAACACACCTCCTTGCTTATTTTGTTCAAGTTTTGCGCTGGACAAGTATACTGTACATTAATTGAATTGATGGCTGGCTTGAAAACCTGGTGAGATTTTATCCAACGTATTTTTATTGCCAATCAGTGATGCTGAAATATTTTTTTAAAAATAATTTTACTGGGCCACATTACCTGAAAATATCTGAAGAGACCAAGTGTGATCCTGTTAGCAGCACTGAACCTGTTAAACTTTACACCTGCACTCTTCTACAGCTGCATCTACTGTAGTAGCTACACATCTGGGTGCAGTTTTAGTAGCTGCAGCTCTGATGCCCAAGTCCTCATGTCAAATAGGGTCCAGGAAGGTTCTAAGTGCTTGAATACTTTTCCAAGCATCTTTTTTGTTTCTTATAGTCCCCTCTTAGACGTGTAATATCAGAACCAGACAGCTACCAGTGCTCCAGACAACTTGCTTAAGATCAAAGGGAGAACATCTTCACTGCAGCGTTGACTGCAGGTAAGTGCTCCCTAATATTTTATGGTTTTATTTATCTTTGTAGACTTGTTTTTGTATCATATATTCACTGTTAAAATGGCACAGGCCCTACTCACACCACCCACGAAATTTCTTGTTATATTGAAAAAAGCTACTGATTAGATCATGAAACATGAACAAAGCAATATTATGTAAGATTATGAAATAACCAAACACAACAAACCGTTAGTAAATAATTTTTCCCAAGTTAAGGACATAAAAAAAAGAATCAGTTTCGTAAGTAGTTTTGTTTCTCTTCATATTATATTTTCTTTGAATATTATTGAAGTGTACAGATACTATTAAAAAGTTCACTTGCTGTTGGAGCAGGTAAGAGCCTCAAACAGAGATTTGCAGGGATGTGTCATGGTTCCTGCTTGAAGAAATTGTTGTGTATTGATGAGTGATGGCTTCTCATGATAGACTTTGGTGAATAAATGATCTGCTCTTTCAAACGATTTTGATGTTTGAATATCTTGGACAGCACTTAAGTAGAACTGTAGCACACCCAGTCTTTTTATCTTAGACAGACCTCTCCTTTAAAAAAGACCCCATGTCAGTCATATTGCTTCAGAAGCCTATTCTCCCTTGCAATTTCACTTGAGAATTTGTTAGAGCTGCTCTTCCTGAAGGTTTGTTGCACTTGATCTTGGCAGTTCTGACTGCACAGTAATGATCAGCCTCCCACAGTAAACATCAGTGGCACTGTGCTCACAGAGGCTGGCTGCAGCCTCTGAGTGCCATGGAAATAACAATCTCTACTGATTATTGCTGGATAGCATAACCACAGAAAATTGGGAAAATTATTCTTAATGAAAATCCCAGGCAAAATGCTGAGGAGTATTGTAAAATAAATAATTGGCTAAATATTTTGTCACAGAGTCAGAAAATTTGCAGTGGTGGAAATTATCAAGACAGGGTCTGAATTTATCATTTTCCATGATGAGTCCAAGGAACCAGGTAGAATTTTTTGGCACCTAGTGAATATATTGGTGAGTCTTCATAAAGTCCTACTTCTTAGTGATCTAAGTATTATTATCTTTATGATACTAACAACAAATAGCAATAATACTGTTACAGTTTAAAGGTCTTGAACTTGAATGTCTAAACTTTCCAAATGAAATGGAATGGGCTATACCGAATAGAAATCCTGAAGATTTCTAAAATTGATGTGTGTACAGAAAGCAGTAATTTTAATAGGTATTTTTTTAAACATAGATGTATTTTTTAAAAAGTAGACTTTATGATATAGATCTTAAAGATTCCATCCTGTTTTTCAGTACATTTCAATGAAATGTTGCTTTACTTTGTGTAAAAGATACAGTCCACAATGGTTTGGTAAACTGCACCAGTGATATCAGTCAGTAGTCACTAGTAACTTTAGTCGCAGAGATATAGCATACTTTGGAAATTATTGTAATTCTGCAACAATTTCATGTAGGGAAAATAATTTTTATTGAGAATGAGTGAATTTTCTTAAACTAAACAGAACGGACCTGAATATTTCTTCCTACTCAAACCAGAGAGCTGCACAAACTCAGAGAAATTCTGGTAAAAATATTCTAAGTTTGTTTGTGTGCTTAGTCCTAATTCCAAAACATGGAAGAACTGAATTTACCAAAATGCTAAAGCAGGGCAAGACCTGATGATGTTTCTGTCTGGGCTGTGAGCAGGGAAGACTGAGTATATTTTGAACTTGCCTTCTGGAGGCTGGTGCTGCCTTGTTCCCTAGAGTGCTGTGAGAATGGTTTAAAGTGAAGCCTCTGACACTTTCCACGGGGCAATATTTGACAAGTCAGTAAATACCACTGCCAAAATTCTTTTGTGATATTCAACTTAAATAGTCTGTCACTTTGGCTTGACCTGTATCAAATAGTTGAGAAAGAGGAAAGGATGAAGAAGAAAATTAAAAAAAAAAAANTTAAATATGCAGAGATGTGTTTCTTTTGGCTAGTTTTGTTAGCGCTTGATAGTTTGGAATGTGTAAAAAAATAGAATTTACAGAACTTCAGCAGAATAAGCGAGAAAAAAGAGTAGTTGAATATCAGGTGGGACACACATGGAGCAATTTGCTGAGCTTCAGATTGTCATTTTCTTCTGTACGGCATTGAGAAAAAGAAAGAGGTAGAATAAAGAGATCAGAGAGATTTTCAGCTATGTCACAATTGCTAAGTACCTCAGTGGGTTTCTTTCCCCAATGTCTTTTTCATGCAATAAAATCTTACTCATTTTTCTTCATAACAAAATTTTCCTTTGAGCCTTTCTCCTACCTTCACTAAACCTCAACTGCTCTTATATCCTTTTCAAGAGGGTTTTGTCAGTGGCTTTTACTTTTTGTGATATTGTATTAAAATCAAGTTTCTGCCAGGCTGCTGGAGTCGAGAAAGACTGAACGGAAATATTTATCTTTTCCTTTCCCTTCCCATACCTTACCTTTCTTTTAGAAAAGCCTGATCCATCTGGCCTGGAAACTGCTGAGACATGGAGGTTAGTTCATTCAACAGCCAAAATCTAAAAACGCTAATGTGTGTTGGTATGTAATCTTTGCTATCATATTAAGGAAGAGTGGAAATAAAAAGAATCCTGATATTCAATATTAGAATAATTGTTCTAGTTAATATAAGTGAGATTCTTCTTTCTCTTGGAATTGTATGACTCTCACTTTTTGAGGACTTCAGCCATAAAAACTATGCATAATCCTATAGTTAAGATACAGGAAATTGGACTGACATCCAATCTGTAGTGCTTGCTTGTAGTGTTGTCCATGTGTGAAACTTTCAGGACAAGTGCTTCTACCTGGAGTTCTGCAGGATGAAGTTGCAGTTTGCAAACTTAAACAGTGTCTGCATGCCCCTCTGCTGACACTGTCATCCCCATCTCAGTGACTGTAGAGGAGCCTTCACATCATTACTTCATAGGGAGAATAAAAAGCTGTCTGTCTCCTCTCCCCTCCCACAAAGGGAACATATACAGCAAAAACTCACATCGTGTTGATTACTGGTGTGCACTCTGAATCTGTGGTGTCATTTAGTGTCTCTTTTCAGTGAATATTTCTCAATGGTTGAGATTAAAGTGTTCTAAATGAGCATTTTATTTGGTTCTAATGAGGCTGCTTCAGAATGCTAATTTCCCATTCACTGGACTCTTCAAAGAGCTCAGCATGGCTGCAGAGTGCTGAAGACATACCTCAAGCTGCTGCAGAATTAACTTAGGAATTATAAAAGCAGTAAGTGCATGATTACTATTTTTCTTAATACATAAAAGAAGGAGATGTGTAATTGGCAGTTTAACAAGCTGGAAGGAGCAAATTAAAAGTTAATGTGATTATGAAATGACAATTACTGTTAGTAATTAATTGGTATCACCTTTCTGTAGCCCCGTTCGGTACACTTTGTGCAAAGCTTTATCAGTGGGAGAATAATTAGGTAATTAGGTGAAAAATTGGGAGAGTGTGAGCTTACAAAATGCTGTAAAATTTTTATTTCTTTTCTGTGGAATCTACGCAAGTTGAGATTGTAAGAAGCAGTACTTGCACCCCATAAATATTCATCCAAAAGGACTAAAGAGCTTTGGAACTGCATGACATTGCAGATATTCCTGTATCCAAAATAAAGTGAACTGCATTTGTACTAAACTGGGAAAGACTGGTAAGACAGTAGATTGGTAGACATTACTTAATTGTAGTTCTTAGTAAAAAGTAGTGTAGATAGCAGTGTAAAAACTTCAAAACAGAAAAATATATTTCTGGTTTGCAAAGGATAGGAAGCTACTGAAGCTGACATGATGTCTTTCCTGATTTTTAATTACTATTAGTCAGAAACAGTTTCTATATGTCATGTGCAGAATTTCTAGCAGAGATTTTCTCTGCTAGAAGTAGAGGACCATCGTGGGACAATGTCTTGGTAAAGGCAAGAGTAGTATCTTGAATAATCTTTGTTCTTTGGAATCCAAAACCTCACCAGTCTGGACCACATGATTTAGATTTTTATGTCATGGCTTAACCCCTGGTGACAACTAAGCCCCACGCAGTCACTCAGTCACTCACTTGTACTAGTTTGAAATCAAACCAGTGGGAGATCACAAGTCAGAATTATAATTTAATAGGGAAAAAATTAAAAGAAATAAATAAATGCAGTAGTACAAGAACACTGACAAAAACAGAATACAACCTGACACCCTGTGGTGGTTGCAGTCCAAGCAGAGTGGTTCTGTTGATGTGGTGATCCTGTAGCAAAATGGGTCTGAAGGTCCAGCAGTAGCTCTTACCCTCTGGGAGTCCAGTGGGTAAGCGCTGCTCTGGTGTTCAGAGTCTCAGCTTATATCCAGGCTGGAATGCTTGGTTCCTCCCTCTGGGCGGAGCATCTCACAATGGGATGGTGAGTCATGTGATAAGGCCTGATGGGCCCATTAACAGGAGATAGTCCAGGAGGGAGTTATCTGTGAGTCATGGACAAGGCACTGATGGGCCACTAACAGAAGATAATCCAGGGTGGGGGAGGCAGGGAGCACTGCCTCACCTGCTTTCAACAGTTCATGAAGATGGTGATAGAATATACTTCAACCCAGGACATCACTCACTCCCAGCAGGTTGGGGTGAGAGAACCAAAAAAGTAGAAGTGAGGAAACTGTTGGGCTGAAATAATGACACTTTAAGAGGTAAAGCAAGAGCTGCACATGGAAGAAAAGAAAATGGATGAATTAATTCACTGTTTCCTGTGGGTGGGCAGGTGTTCAGCCATGCCCAGGAGAGCAGGGCTCCATCAGGTGCAGTGGTTACTGGGGAAAACAAACACCATCACTCCAAACATGCCCCCCGTCCTTCTTCTTCCCCCAGCTTTGTTTGCTGAGCATGTAACCACACAGTCTGTACCATCCCCTTGGTCAGCTGGGATCAGCTGTCCCAGCTGTTTCTGCTCCCAAGTCTCTGTGCACCCCTAAGCCTGCTTTCTGGTGGGTGGAGTGAGAAGCAGAAAAGCCCTTTACTCTGTGTGAGCAGTGCTCAGCAGTAACAGAAAGCATCCCTGTGCTGTCACTCAGTGTTTCCAGCATGTACAGACCCATACCAGATACTGTGAGGAGAATTAACTCTACCCCAACCAAAACNCCATCAGGTGCAGTGGTTACTGGGGAAAACAAACACCATCACTCCAAACATGCCCCCCGTCCTTCTTCTTCCCCCAGCTTTGTTTGCTGAGCATGTAACCACACAGTCTGTACCATCCCCTTGGTCAGCTGGGATCAGCTGTCCCAGCTGTTTCTGCTCCCAAGTCTCTGTGCACCCCTAAGCCTGCTTTCTGGTGGGTGGAGTGAGAAGCAGAAAAGCCCTTTACTCTGTGTGAGCAGTGCTCAGCAGTAACAGAAAGCATCCCTGTGCTGTCACTCAGTGTTTCCAGCATGTACAGACCCATACCAGATACTGTGAGGAGAATTAACTCTACCCCAACCAAAACCAGCACAGAAGGCAACTAGTCAAATGTGACCTACACCAGTCTTCTGCCTTTTCCCCGTGTAAGTCTGAATCAGTGTGATTTGAACTGATTTCCCAGAGGCCAGACAGCAGCGTACTTCCCTAAAATGGATTTCAGATTTCTTTGTTTTCTCAGCTGTCTGACAGAAACGAAACAGAGAGTGCCAGCAGATCACCTTTCCTGCTTTCATTGTATGTTACAGATAGGCAAGGAATAGAGTGGCTGTGTGGGCTGCCTCAGGAACACCTGGGTGCTGTAGTTAAAAGGTCAGAGACCTATTTCCCATTTTCAACCTACTCATCCTCCCATGAAACTCCAGTGGGAGTCCTCATCCATCTTGAAGAATCCCTGGAGGAGGCACAGTTCATTACAGCAGCAGCCAGAAGCCATTAGCAACAGCAGCAGTACAAGGAAAAGGATTAAAACTGCTTCCAGACACCTCCAGTGCTGCTTTTGTAAAGACAAAAGTAGAGTCACACATTGCAGGCAGAGCACCTTCTCCCTTTAACTGCTACATAAACATATGTCAGCATGTGTGGGACCTAAGAGCTGTGCTTCAGGTTTGGAGCAGAGGAGATTGCAAATGGGCACAGATGTTCACATGAAGTGGGTAATACTGCTAACTCCAAACATTAAAATAAAATAAGTAGACCTTCACTCCTTTGTTCTTAAAAACAGAACAAATTTTCAAGATTTTTTTTTCTCCTGCTACATCATGGAAAAGAAGCTTATCTTTTCTTTCACTGTTTCTTCTTTTAACATCAAACTTTGGATTCTAAAATGTTTACCTTCAGAATCTAAGACTCTGAGTATCGTATAAAAAATTCAGCATGTGTAATTGTTTTGATGAGCTGACCCCAGCCAGCAACTAAGCACCACACAGCAGATTGATCATTCTTAACACTTTACACAAGTAAAATAGAAAATTACTCTTATCTATCTGGGCAAAGATCTTTTTGAAATTGATATATAAAGTACTAAGTAGAACTGTTACTACAGAAAAACAGTCTTGAAATGTCATAAGCTACAAATTAGGAAACAAAAATAAAGATTTTTATTTAAGATATCACAAAGAACTCTACCTATAACCATGGCTATTTACCAGCAGTCTTGTTATTTGTAACAATAGGGAAAGCTGAAATATGATAGAAACTTTTCAAAATGGACAATTTCTATGAGCACATGATCCAGGTCTTCCATGCTGCACAGAGCAATACAAACATTGGGGATGGAGAAAGAAGAATGTAGGGCTGATAAATCCCACTTTCTCTTTCATGCATAAAGGGGGTGCTAATAATTCTGCTTTCTGATGCTCAGGTGATTCAACAAAAATAATTTATCCATGTGCTCTGTTAGTTTCTAACAAATTACACAAAGAACTTCCCTTTTTTTATTTCTGGACACCAAGAGAAGTATGTATTTGTTGATTTTTAGTGTCTGCTTCATACTTGGTTTGCCTACACAGAGGGTATACGGGAGGCGTGCAATGACATACTTATGATTATGCATAGTCAAAGAGCAGCACTGAGCTAATTATCAACTGAGATGATAGTTGGGGAAAAGAGGCAGTGATAAGGGCCAGTTAATTATGATTTGCACAGCAGAAGGCTCTGTCAGGGAGGCAGTGATCAGGAGGTGAAATTCATAGCCTGGAAACGCAGTTAAACTGCATTCAGAAAGGCATGTCCCACTGCAGTCTTATTCCTGGAATAAGAACAGGAAGTTCTTGAGAAACTCACCTATTCCACTTTGCTTTGGAACCTTCCTCCTGTGTGTGATTCCTTCCCCATCCACTAAGCCTCTGTGCCATCTATCCCTGACAGACAGCCTAGATACAGCTGCCACCAAAACCCAGCTGACGAATTACCTAATGTTTATACAGAGTTGTCTAAAGCACCGATAAAGCTGGTGTAAAAGTGTTGAGTAAATCACTTCTGAGATTTGCAGCACATTTTGCTTCTGGTGTTTTCCGAGTTTCATTTGGAAAGTATAAAGAAACTGTCTTCAACGAAATTTGACATGTGAAATCTACTGATTTTTGCAGAACGAGTGGTGACAGCCAGAACATAACACATCTTTTGGAGTTCAAAGTATCTGCACTACAATTAATTACTTACTGTGCTGTTCATTTTGCATGAACCTCGTCTCAGCAATTGAACACAACGCTGGGGGAGACAAAGATGTAACTTGCTGCTGCTGACTGTGTTTGGTTGTTTCTAGTCTGCAAAATTGAGTCTGTCACTCTTTTGAATCTGGTTTGATTTATTTTGTGCAGAGCTTTTTCTTCAACGTTCGCATTTCTCAACAAGGGAGGACCATGTTTTTCACCCTGTATTCTTAATTCAAAGATCTTGCTCTTGTTCAGCAGTTCCATTGTCTTTCTGAATAACTCTCTTAGCAGAGTTCAGAGAGAGATTTCGGATGGTTACCAATCTGGGACCTAATTGGCTCTTTAGTTTTAGAATGCAACTCATATTACATCGATACTAAAATTATATTTACATTTCCATAGTACTTACCAACCTAGAGGAACCTTTTTCTCATTAGTAGATGTTGGACAATGGCTTGACCCAAGGAAACACATAATAAAAGATATGTCTCTTCCAAAAAAAAAAAAAGAAACTCACCTGGATCATAAAGACAAATTACAATTCTTGTAATTTTCTCTTTTGACTGTATGAACCCTGAATTACTATTTGTACTATCACATCTCTGAGAGGAATAGCAGTATGCTATTGTCCAGTATGCTAACCAGCAAACTCTCCCCCACATTGGGAAGTAAATCAAAATGTCCCACTACCAGCACAAGTGCTTTAACTCCATTGGTGCTGTATAGAAGGCAGTCATTACCTCTCCTATCTGTATTTTAAAGAGAAGTTGCTACTGTGTTTTGTGAAAGGAAGAGTTCCAGCATGTTGATGTGCTCTGGATCTGCTGCCACAGCAAGATACTGAAGGATGGAGGAATAAAAATACTTCACCAGCTGCTCTTGCTGGGGCACTCCAGGACATGTGTAGACACATAGGTTTCTAAGTGCTTGGGAAACTTTAAGGTTAAGCAAGGAGATAGCTAGTTACTTTAATGCCTCTAAGCTTGAACAGCAGCTATCTGTGAGTATTCTGGATTGCAGCTGTAGATTTAGGAGCCTCACTTCTGTGTCAAGTCTTGCCTCAAGCACCGAAGTCCATAGCTGGAGCTATCCCCAGAGCCCCAGCTGGTACACATCAGCAGAGATCAGTCGTACTCAGGAGCATCACAGCACATGATCCCACTTGCTGCAGGCAGAAATAATTTTGCTTGCTGTTGAAATGAGCTGCTCTAGAACAAGCAGATGAAGATGCCTAAGACAAAGCAGTGTTTGTGGTGACATTTAGATATAGGATTTAGATAGGGATTCTTTCCTAAGTGCACTCAAATGTGCACTTGCACCCCAGAAAGCCAGCCATATCCTGGGCTGCACCAAAAGCAGCGTGGCCCCAGGTCAGGGGAGATAATTCTGCCCCCCTACATTCTGCTCTTATGAGACCCCACTCGGAGTGCAGCATCCAGCTCTGGAGCCCCCAACATGAGAGAGACACAGACATCTGGGAGCAGAAGCAGAAGAGGGACGCAAAGATGATCAGAGGGGTGGAACACCTCTCCTATAGAGCTGGGCTGAGAGAGCTGGGGTTGTTCAGCCTGGAAAAGAGAAGGCTCTGGGGAGACCTTTTCTGCATTCTTCCAGTACTCAAGGGTGGCTTTCAGGAAACACTTTTTAGCAGGGCCTGTTTTGATAAGACAAGAGGTGATTGTTAAAAAAAAAGTGTAGATTTAAAGTAGACATAAGGAAAAAATTCTTTACTGTGAGAGTGGTGAACACAGAAACAGGTTGCTGAGAGAATTTGTGGGTGCCTCATCCCTAGAAGTGCTCAAGGCCAGGCTGGATGAAGCTCTGAGAAATCTGGCCTTGTGGAAGGTGTCCCTGCCTATAGTAGGAGGGTTCGAACTGGATCACCTTTCAGGCCCCTTCAAACCCAAATGTTCCATGAGCCTATGACTCTAAGCCAGCTAAAATCTGAAATAAAATAATGGCTGGTTTATGTCTTTGATTTTTGTAATTTATCTCATTACAACTGCTAAGAAGGTTCCAATGTTAACAATTTTTACCCATAGAAACTCTCATGTCCATCCTTCTTACCTTGGCTTTTTATATTTACCTTTATATTCCTGTACCTGTAATGAGTTTAGCACAGAAATCATAAGCTTGGGGTGGCAGAACCTGTAACAAAGTATCAGAATGGATCAAAAGGAATGGAGTAGTATACTAGGGGAAGGTTCTTTGTGCTTCTTACACTTTCTGTTCCTCCTGAAAGAATCCAGTCTAAGGCAGGGACATGAATCTCTTTGGGTGCCTGTGATGCACTTGCTGTGAGAGTTCACTTCTCCTGGGCTGACCACCAAGCACTTCCACGCGCAGGAATGTTTATTGAGAAATTAAAGTGATATGAATTCTGTTTTATTTCTCTTTCTCGAATAACATCAAGTGACTTCATATCCTACAGAGTGAATCCAAGCTTGTTAGTTCTTTAAGAAGCCCTTCTTGGATGACAGCCCAGGATAGCACTATTTTCCACGGCCAAGAAATAAAGCTTGAATAATTTAAAGTGTGAAAGATAGAAAGAAAATGTTCACATTCTGCACTATAAATACAAAAAATATTATCAGGCTTTCAGCCAAATGCCATGGTACACTAGAAATGCTTATGCCACATATGCATAATAATTCTTGTTAATGCTAAATGGAACCGTTGTTACTGATCATATTTGGTTTGGAAGAGATCAGTAGTGAGTAACTGTGCTCTATAAAATGCTCAGAGCTTGGTCTTATTCTGGAATTCAAATGATAGTTAAAGATTATCAGGTGGTCGTTTTTTGTGTGTGATTTTTTTTTTTTCCACTGGAAAAAGCAGTTAGTTAAAAAAGTCAATTTCCTTTTATCAAGCATTTCTCTTAGAACTCTTTTGGTTTATATGCACAGTTAAATATTCTCTAGCTCAGGGTAATTTCATATCCTGCTGCTAAAATATAGAGGCTAGGTTACTTACATGGAAGATGAAGACCATAGCTTCAAATCTTTTGTAGTAATTCATGTGACTTATGCTCCATTCAGGTGCCATACCCACCACATTTTCTTATTCTTCTGGCAGCTTTCAGTAAAATGTTTTTCTAGCTCATTCTGCTGGTAGTGATTCCTCCCATCAAGAGGAAATTCTTCTGAACCCTTATCCTCTAGTTTTGCAGAGCCAGTTTCTGACCTTGGATTGGAGTAAACAGGTATGGTGTGCCCAGTGAAACAGAATGGGGAAGGAGTTCCATCTGAGATATTTGGGTGAAACTGGAATAACAGAAGTGTAGTGAGTGTGCTGAAATGAAGTACAATGGTATGTGTTTAAGGACTAGGACAGAATTTACTGCTGTTAACTACAGCATGTTAAATGATCAAGTAGAAGGAAGACACTATCAGCCTTTTCATACTTTCTACATGTTCTGTGACAATTTGTGTAGCCTGGGTCTCCATATTCCAAACTCCCTGTGCCCTAAGCTGCAGTAAACACAACAATGATCTCACCAGACTGAATCCTATCTCCAAATCCTCCATCCTTGCTCCCAGTTTAGGGCTTCCTGTGAATCTGATTTGTGCCATCTCCACACCACAGCATTCCTTACACTCACAGGGCTCTTTTCTTACTATTGGCAAATTCTGCACCTGAGCGTCTCAACAGGATAATCTCAGTGGAACTCCCCCTTTGCAGTTTCCCACCATCAGCAAGTGTTCCTTCTCTCCTAGGAAGATGAGTCTAATCTTGCTATTGTGCTGATATAGCCATATTATCCATTTATCCCTTGTCTTGTCATCCCTGAAAATGAGCAGAAACAGGAATAAGAAAAAACCCCACACCTATCCTGTCAGAGGATTGCTGCCACCATGTCCATGGCAGTACTGTCTTTTTTAATCCCAATGGCCTTTTCTTCTTTGGTCCCTGGTGGCACCACCTCAAGGCTGTGCTATTCCTGTGACCACTAGAAAGGAGACAGCTTCTATAAATAGTGAGAAGGGAAGGAAAGAGAAGAGGAAGAGATAATGATGGTTGACTTTTCTCTCTTCTTTATTCCATATTGACAGCCTCAGGTTTGAGGAATGTGACTCAGTTTGCTGAAAGATGGCTACTGGGCAACTGAGGAGAAGGTGGACCTGGTTTTCCCTTTGTATTATGTCTGGTATTTCCAGCAGAGGTAGGAAAGAACTAATACCATTTTTCAAGGCTCTGCCCAATAGAGTACAGTCATGGTGCCCCATGTTGAAAAGGGGTGATCCAGACTGGAAGAAGTGCAAGGAAGGAATTGTTGCATGCTTGGGGAGGTGCCCATGCTGCACAGGAGGATGGTAGGAGGGCGTGTGCACTGTGCAGTGCAGAGAGCTGAGTAGCTGTGCTATAGTTCTAAATTTAAAAGCAATAGGATGGTGTCAGCACCTTCTTGCACTTGCACTTAGCTGTGCTGAGTGGCAGCACTAATTAGCACAGGAGCACTGCTGCGCTAATGCAAATATGCAGGACTAAGCAAGTACGGGCGAGGTGAGCCAGGTGGACACACTGCTCTGCTCCAGGCTACCCCTCCTGCACGGCTTAGATCCTCAAAGAGCTTGGCTTGCACAGCCTACCTGTAGGGAGACACTGTGGGGAGAATCATTTGCTGTTCATAAATACTCAGGTGGGAAAGCATTAGCAAAGGAGAGAGACTAAGTGAGCTGAAGAGCAGGCTTGGCACAATAACAAACTGGGAAGAATTTTTTTTTTATTATTTAATTTGGTATTTTAAAAGGTGATTAGGGAGCTCCAGATGGTGATGTTGGTGATTCTTTCAGACTTAGTAAATACAAGAATTTTAGGGGGAAAAGATTAAGAAATATTAAAGTGAAAGGACAGAACACTTCAGCAGTGTCAGTGATTCTGTTCACTTTAAAGGGGCTTAATAAAGTCTGAAACAGCTGTGTCAGGTGCCCTGATAGAAGTCTGAATCTTGCTGTATCAAAGGTTTTGTTTCTATTCTCCCCTCCTCCCCCATCTTTAAGTGGTTTTTAGTTCATCTAGTTTGACAGATAGTTTTCCTGAACAAAACAGACAGCAGATTTTGACATTATGGTGGTTTCTGCGGTAGGCACCCAGTGTGAAACAGTTCTGAAATATGAATGCAGTGGTTCCCTATTTGTCTCTTTTGGAAGTAATGCTAATTAAAATTTTAACTTGAACATTTAATGGCTAATTGTTAAAGAGACGAATGGGAAAAAATATTGTGTTTGAAGCCCAGAGAGGAAATAGCTACAAGAAGGAAAATGAAAAGGGAAAAAAGTAGGAATGGTCGGGGAGAAGGGAAGAGGGAAAGGGGAAAGTGTAGCACCGTTAATGGTCCGAAAGGCCATCTCATTTTCATCCTGAATGCTGTAGTAAGGCACTTAAGACATTAGAAATAAAATGAGCTTTCAGAGTTAAGCATAAGAAATAGAATGAAACTACACAGTTCTGCAAGAATGAGAGTAATTTACCTTTGTGGAGCCTGTTGGAGACTCTTGACCTAGTTTTGTACCAAAACCAGCAGAAAATAATTGAAATATTTAAAATTTGGTATCCTGTGTTGGCTGAGTTTGACGTTGAGAGTGAGCATCCTCTGCTCTGTTTCAAAAGCAAAGTCTGTTGCTCCTTTCCAAGTAGTTTTCCAGGGGAAATTGCAAAGGTTCTAGCATTTCACTTCATCTGAAGCCTTTAATTAGAGTCAGACACGAGGCTAAAAGGTGCCTTCAACCACCCAAAGCCATAAATGCCCAGAAGAAATACAGCCTTCACTCTGTGCACTGTGAGTCGTAGAGCAGATCTCATTTGTCGATACTGACAATCAGAAATAAAACAGTTCACTTGTTTTTTAAAATCCATACCAAAAAGCTTTCATGCATTGTAGCATTTAATGTGTGGCTATAAATTAAGTTGGAGAAGGGAAAGTGGTAATCCATCTGAGATATCTGAGATACAGACTACCACAATCTCATTTCGATGCAGATTTGATTCAATATTCACATTTTCATGCAGTGATGATCTATTTCAGACACTCTGTAAACCAAGACTTGATTATTATCTGCACATCAGTTCAGACATGGCAGAAGCCAGAAAAGAGGAATTCTTTCATTTAAAAAGAATAAAATAATTCTTACCTTCACAGTTATTGAATCTCTGTTTGAAAAAGAAAAGAAAAACAGCATAATCAAATAATTATCTTTCCATAAAGAAAGATAACTGCAAAAGAGCTAAATCATGCACTTGATCTCTCTGCCAAAAGTAACACTTGGAAGATATGCTTTCTTCAGAGTAGGGAAAATGACATTTCAGAAATAGCGTTACTTCCACCTTTTCTCTTCTTTTCCCCTTTGTCAAGAAAATAGGCAAAACAAGACTAGATCTAAAAAAATATGCAAGTATGGAGCTGATAAAAGCCTGCTTTAAAGCAAAATAGAAGCAGAGAAGAAACTCTAGAGTGTTATTATTCAAGTGTTATTTCTATACTTCTTTCCCACAGCCAAGTTTGGGGTTTGTTTTTGGTTTGGTGGGTTTTTTTCATCTCAGTAATAGTGGTTAAGTCTCTACCAAAACGTTGTTAAGAATATCTATGAAAATCAAGGTGGAAGTGGTGCTGTCATCTGTGGTTCTCTCTGAAGGCTTATAAATTGAGTTGATAGGATCTTGGTCAATAAGCAGATAAGAGTGACTTGAAAGCAGCACATTACATCTGGGAGAGAAATGGGAGGGCAGGTAAACAGTTGTTTACCTGAGGCTTGGCATGAACTGTTATTGGTCTTGTTAAAACTGTCCTTGGTGAGTCTGGCAGACCTCTGTAGGAGGTTCATTTAAAGTTAATAGCTAGAAAATTAACATTCAGAACCCAGAAAATATTGAAGAAGAAACCCAGATTACATAGCAGATTACATGATCTGTATTTTCCTCCAGGTAGTCTGGGTATGCATGTTCTATTTTTCAAAGAGTGAAAGTGAAAAAAATTGAGACTTGTTCATTACTAACTACTATGAGGATAAGTAAAAGACTGTACTCAGATTATGTGTTATAGATAACAAGGGCAGGAAAAAAGCTAACATTTCCCTGTCAGACTGTGTTCATGGATTATCATAATCTAAAAAAAAAAAGCAACAGTAGTTCACTACCTCAAATATCCAAATTAATGTTTTCTGATCACTGAATGCAATTCTGCTTCCCTAACAAATCAGATCTTAGACAATTATGCCCTCAATACTTCATATGGATACTTTCCTGCAGTTTGATTAAATAGCCCACTCTATTTCCAATAGGAAAATGCTTAAAAGCTGATTGTAAAAAGTTCCAGTAAAAGACATTTGAAATTGCTTGCAACTTTCTTCTCTTGTTTTCAATATATGATCATTTCCTTCTTGCTTGGAAAGACTCAATTTCAAATGCATTCCATATTGGTTAGTGACAGACATTTTATGATAATACTTTGTTCTCTTTCCCCATGAACAGAACAAATAGGAGGTGGTAAGGACTTTCATTTCACTGACTTTCTTCAGAGAGCCCAGCCTTTCAAAATAATTTAGTTGTTTTGCACTAAAAGCTTATTTAATCCTTTAATCCTCCACACAGGAATAGGCTGTGGAGCTCTCACATTTTCTGAGTGTCACTTATAGTTGAAGAGAAGTAAAAATCAACTAGTTCCTTGGAAAAGACCCTTTTGATCCCAGTGTTGCTAAAGATGTGAAACAATGACATGGCACTCATACTAGATCATCACATACCTGACCCATAAATCCCTGGGCCATTGTCTTGTGATGCAATTTGGAACAAGACCAATACTCTGAAGCACAGAACCAATTCATGTAGTCAATAGTTTTCTGTTCAGGCACATCCTGTAGCTTTATGTACAAATGCAGTATGAGATGAGGAAGTGCTTCTCAAGACAGAAAATAATTTTTAGATCAAGAACATGCTACATTTCTTTGTCAGAAATGGCATTCTGGGAAACCTGCATCTCCAGATTACTTTAGCTAATACGACTACGGGAGAATGAGAAACTGTGAAATGAGGACTGAATTAAACATGCGTAGACACACTTGTACTGGTTTGAGGATTATTACAGGACAGAGAAAGTCCTAGTCACTAGGAGACTTGTTATTAAATTACCCCAGCTTTACAGTATGTAACTGCCTCCAGCCTGCCTTGTTCCACAGAAAATGTGTCATCGTCTTCTGACTTAAAACTCTTTAAAAGATGTTGAGGTTAATACAAGATAACAAAGGCAAGAATGAGCAAAAGCCATACAAAACCTTGTGGACTACACAGTATCTGTTTTCTCACTTTTCTGTCTTCTCCCTAAGTTATTTGTAAGCTCCTAAAACTTCTTTATTCTCTTTTTCTGTGATTCCTCTCTTGTTTGAAAGCTCATCTGTATCCCTGGCTTGACTTGTCTCCAGAACTGTGTGTGCTTGGGGACTCAGTACTGTGCCATAAAACTCTTACATGTTTGCTGCATTTCTGGTAGCAGTTATTTACTTGCAGCAATATGATTTCTACATTGATAACTCAGGCTCAAGGTGAATAAAATCCTTTCAAAAGGCAGGCTCGGATAAGGAAAAAGCCAACAACAGAACATCTTGACAGGAAAAAAGGTAACAGCCTGCTTATGCAACAGGCAGCAGAGGCAAAATACTTTCTTTAACTCAAAATCACTTAAATCACTATATCCTGATGAGATCTACATATGCAGAACTGTTGGTTACATATTTTGAGTTCTGAGAAATTTTCTGCCACTCCAAAAGGAATGAGTGGAAACCAGCAATACACAGTATAATAATTGGAGAAGTGTGTGACATCAAGTACAAGCCACATTAATAGGCAGCAGAGCTACTGCAATCTGAATTATATTAGTTTGGTGTCTTTTGTGTGAAGCCTTGTGCAGGACATTCCTGGCTTTACACAGTATTGCCCAGTCTAGCTGTGTCTCAGCTCCTCCTCAAGCTCCTTTTGCCCCAGACACTCACATTAGCTTATAGTAGCTATAATTGCTACAAAATCAGCTCTGCCATAAGTGACTTCAAAATATCCAGAGGAGAAAAACATCTAATATTTCTTCTTTCACCAATGTCAGCACAAAGAACTTGATTGTACCAGAAGAGAGGAAAATACTGTCCCCTGCCAAGCATGCTCAGTCTCTTCCAGACTCTGATTTTTATGAGTGTTTCTGCTGATCTTTCCTGGATGGAACCGTGTGTTCCATCGAATTTAATTCTTCATTATTTTTCTGTCAAATGTTTGATATTGTCAGCTACAGGGTTTTCCTCCTTCACTGCTTAAAGCATGTGATGGCCTGTTAGGCCACACTCTGTACCACATTTTCACTCCTCACAGTCTCAACAGTGTCAGGTTGTCACAACAAATAAAAACTTTTGAAACACCTTCCTGAAGAGTTGTTTTCTGCCTTTTTTTCCTTTTGGTTTTTTTTTTTTACATTTGAGGAAGGTTGAATCAGGTAACAGCTACAGCAGGAGAGCTACTTAAGAAGCTGTTAACTGTTACCTAGCATGGGTGCAGGATGTCAGCTGGCTCCACACTCTCCTTTAAACTGACCTCAAGATGTACACTCACCCACTGAGAAGCTGAGAAAGGTGTTTTACTTACTTATCATTTGGTTATGTCACTTTAGGCTTGTAAGTAGTGCCATCAGGATTGAAAATGCATTTAACATATTTTCTGAGACATTTATATCCTCTTTTCTTTAAGCAAGATTCAGCTGAAACTGAGGTTAGGGTCTTATTAAGTTAAGCTCTGGCTCTTCAAATAATTTCCTTTTAAAAAGGTTATTAATTCCATTCCAACATCCCCAGTGTTAAAGGAGAAGCAGCTGCCTGAGCGTTTTCCCTTTAACACTCAGTTTATGCCAGCTGGAAAGTGTATCCAGTAAACATCAGGTGTGGGCTTTTCTATCATTTTCACTTCATCTTACAGTAATTGGAGCACTGATCTAGTGTGTGGATTTTTGGATCAGTTTCTTTTGTCAAGCTGGCTTATGAAATTCCTTCCAGTGACAGTGCAGAGAAAGGCACTTTCCCCTCCTCAGAACATTCAGGTAACAAGTTCTCCCTCTAAGCTGCTCAGCCTCCGCCTGTGTCTCAGTAACCCCCAAGGACAACATCAGTGGCACGGAAGTGAGATGCAAGTGAGATCACAATCCCCTTGTGATTCCAACTACATACCTCTGCCCATTCCAAGCTTTCCTCTGAGCAAAGGACTCCTCTGAGCAGAGGGCTCCTTTGACTGCTGAAGCACAGTATCTGCTCGCCTGAGCCTAGTAGGATGGCACAGGGCAATTGTCAAGATAAAAGTTGTACTGCTGCACAGTTGTAAATTGTAAACATTTTATTTTATTTAAAACTGAGAAAAATAAATTGTTTGTGTAACTGTAAGTTAGCACTCAATAGTGCATAGGGATATTGTCTATAAACAAGACATCACAGCTGTGGTTCTACTCTCTTCTCACCCCAGATGTTTCCCTACAGCTTCATGTCTGGCTGGGGACACCTTGTAGCAATTTACAAGCAGCTGAGCCAAAAGATGTGCAACGAAAGAGAGAAATACTGAAAATTAGAAACTAGGGGACATGTAGTGCAGCGAGCTGTGTAGTACATGTACATGAATATCTTTGGTATTTGATGACACTAATCAGGCTAAAACTCCAACATAGATTCTGCATTTGCAGAATTTTTTAAAAAAATTAAATAATCCCCTGTATATGTAAAAATTCCAGTTGTCATAGGCAAAGCTAGAACCATCTCACTGCTGAAAAATGCACTAAACAGACTTGTGGAATCACCCACTTTCTAAAATAAGCTTCCCCTCTGCGACTGTGTGTTTATGTGTGTTAGCCCTTGAAAATTTCTTCTTGGGACTGATGGGCATTTCTGAGGCATTCCCCTATGACCCATTGATTCTCAGGAGCGTATTTAAAGACTTTAATAAATTTCTCTTTTGGGTATGCCCCAGAGACTATTCTCAAATGCTCCCAGCTTCTCAAACACTCTAAGTAAACTGAGCTCATTCTCTGTGCCTCAGTGATGATTAATTCCATGCCATTTTTAAGTCTGACCTACATTTTGGCTTCAACCTTTCAACCTTCATTTTTTAGGCATAGAGCATTTTTTCTTCAAATAGGAAAAATATGATTTTGTTTATTATATTTTCACTCAAATACCTGTAACTTTTGCTTAGTTGGGAAAAAGCATTTCTAAAGTACCTATGAAATCAGTGTTTTAGACAGAGTTTTTCAAACAGCTTGGTCAGTCAAACCTGTCAGGAAAGATGCAATCATTTCTATTTGGGAACCATGATTTTCCTGCACTGTGATTAATGAATGAGTCAGAATCACATGGGAGAGTCCCATAGTCATCACTTGGGACTTGGCAAGTGTCTGGAACACAAGACTGATCACAGGAAATTCAAAAGACTTTCTGTGGTACATGTCAAGAGTGAGATCTGATTAGCTTTAAAGCAGTGGTTTAGATAAAATTTTTCATTCACATTGGGCTGGTTTTAGATTACCCTTTCTTGGGTAATCTAAATGTTCTTTATTTGAACAAAATTAGCTTCTTCTTATAATACTCATTTCTAGTAGGATCTAAGGTTGGTAAGTCAGTTGTAATGGGAAATATCATTAGAAGAAAAAAAAATTTAATTAACTTTCTTGCACAAATTCCAATTATTTCCTTTCTGTATTTTTTTTAATGTTATTTACAAAAATTGTCACTAGACATGATGGAGCTTACATTGAATTCCATCATTAGTGATATGTAAAATTTGCTGCTATCACTCACATTTCCAGACACTTTTGCTGTAGAAAATGGAAGATAATTGGTACTTCAGGCAGGCCACAAATCTTTCCTGGCAGCTGTGTAACACTCACAGTACAGTGATTGCAAAAATTACTTAATTCAAGAGGAATATTATATTCCTTGAGCCCTGGCATAAATATCTCCAAATTTTGCAGGCATTACTGCCATCAAGTTAAAAGATAGATTTCCATCAGCCTCCTTGATCCTGTGTGTTCCTCCTGATTTAGATGCCACTTTTCTAAAACTGATGTATATTGCCTGTTAAGTCCTCCAGAAGAGACTCTAAATGGCAGGAGTCAGGAATATTGGGCTAGTCTGTTGCTTTTATTTACTGATCTTCTGAGGGTTGTAAATTCCAAACTGCTGGTGTTTTCTACTTCATTACCTTTGCAAATGAAAACTAATGGGAGCGCAGCGTTTATTTATTGATAAGAATCTGTCTTTTTGTACATTTGTGATGCTTTTCTATTTCTGTGCTAAGGAAATGAGGTTAGAAATTTCTCTGACAAACCTGAAATTTTTTTCAATGTTCACCCAAGGAGTGTTCATCTAGATTTGGTATGATTGTCCAAGCACCCTTGTCTTTATAAACTTTTACCAAATTTTGTACTTCAAGCATCATTAATTTCCACATTTTTCTGGAAAAACCCAAGCTTCAGTAAGATAATACAAGATGCACCAGTATTTTCAGACCAACTAAAATCTCCTTAATATGGAACTTTGCCTTTGCAAAGCATCAAATGAGGGAGTTTCAGAAAAAAAATAATAATATATTGTTGCAGCATACCTGCATGTGGAACTTGACTCTGCCTAAGCCACTCAGACCTCTGCCACTTCTTGAGGAGCAGGAGTTAACCTCGAGGTGATGCTTGCAAATGGAATAATTGTAGTCAATTGTGAGCACAAGCAAAAAGGTACAGCCTATTTTGAGAGGTAATTCTAAATTGAGTTAACAGTGCCAACAGAACAAATGTATGAGGGAGGAAGGTTCTCTGGTGCTCTGAGAAAGTTCATCTTATTTGCTGGCTGAACGGGTTTGCTACTAACTAAAAGGGCAAGAAATCTGTGAGTCAAACAGTGCCACTGTTCTGATGGGGACAGCCATCAATGAATTTTCCCAAGTTTTTTTTCATTTAAAGAAATTAACACCAGAGATTATGATAGTCAAGTGAGGTAATGATTGATCTCCTTGCTTGTTTGGTTGGTTTGGATGAGGTCTTTGCGTGATAACTCAGTACTCCATAATAGTCTTTTTATTCTATTACACAGAAGAAAACTAGTTTCATTGTTAAAGCTATGGAATTACGGCTTTGTCGTGAATTTTGGCAGAATGTTGGGAAAATGCATTTTCAAGGAAAGTAACTATTTTGCACATCAAAACTGTTGTTACAATAAACCATCATAGCTGGCAAAATTCAAAATTTACTCTCTTCACAAAGTCACAAAATTTCTTTTACTGAACTGGAATAAAGAGCAAGAGAACCGAGAGCAAGCTGAAGACAGGAGATGACTCTCATATACTATTGCAAAGTGAGAAATTAGCAAGGCTTCAGATGTTGGACTGAAAGAGATTCTCATCAAGACCTGTTCCTGGCTAGCACAGGAAATATAATCACACTCATTCCCATGAAAATGCCCATTTTGAAAGATGCAATTACAAACATGAAAACTAGAATAAAGAATTTTGGCTTCCTCTGCTTGAACTCATATTCAAAGCCAGTGTGCAGGAAGATTTATAGCACAATTCTCCTTTTTTTTTTTCTTCTCTTTTTTTCCCCCAATAGACAAGAGTGCAGGAGCCATGGGATTTGAAACTCAATAGAAAGAGCCTCTTGCACGAGGCATTTGAATGGGTTGTTTTATAGAGGTTCATCTGATGCAATGCAAGGACATTAATACAGCGTAGGCAATGAACAAAGTGTGTGTTTTTAAACTTAGCTCTCTGGTAATCACTGATGAAGAAAAGTTTGTGCACAAAAGAGAATAGTAGGTATAAACACCATCACACATAAACCTGCAAGCCCATTGAGAATAACTGAAAAATATCTGAGCATGTTATTCTTGAAAAAAAAAATAATGGGCTGTCTGAAAATAATTTTGATAATGGTTGTTTTAGAAGTGCCTGATTTTTCCATTAGTTTCCCATTAAGTCTGGCAAAATATGTCTTTATGAGACTGCATTATTGAACTGCACAGAGTTCTGCATGCTTTACAAAGATGTGTAAGTGATGTGTATGAAAGAATACAAAAAGAATTTGAAAACATACATGAGTATGCAAATTGTTAAAGTTGGTGAGTCATTCTGATCATTTTAGGGAGGTAACAGGCACAGCTCAGATAAGAAATTGCAGGACTCTAAGCTAACAGGCAAAGAAAACCTGAAGACAAAAATCAGCCCAGTAAATTGTGCTTCTTGTGACAAACGCAACAAGCTGAAGAGAGGCCTTGTACTTGAAAAAGTGAAGCAAATGCATTAACAGCCTACAGGAAGATGTTACAATTTATGCTCACAGAATGAACAAAAAATGACAGCATATTGCTGCAGATAAAGAAACTCACGGGAGTAAAGGACAGATTTGGACAAAGTAGGAGATCAGCATTCAAGTCACCATGATCCCAGAAAATATTAGTACAGTAAATGAAACACTGATAGTGCTCGAAATGTGGGAAAACCAGAATATTTTACTTCCATTCATGCTTACTACAGTTGGCTTCAATGAGGAAGCATATGAAACAAATGCATGAGTAAATAACAAATGTCTGAAGTTATAGCTCCAAAGACTGCATAGAATAAAATATATAATGCACTAAAATTTGCAACTGTTTGGAAAGCTGGAAACTCAAGCAACAAAAGAAAATATCAGAAATGTGTTTCAGGGCATAGGGAAGCTTTCTAAAGAGAACAGAATAGAAGAGGAGAATCCTATTTCCAAAGCCCTTGAAAAATTCTAGACTCTCAAAGAAAAAAAAAAGGAAAAAAAGGGAAAAAAATTAGGCCACCTCCCTCAAAATCACAGAAGAAAAGAGAACCAATATACATGACATTACATATCAGTCACTATAGACAAAAGAATTTAATAATATGAATTATTTTGACCAGTTAACAAGAAAATTCTTAAATGTCTTCATATAGCAAAAGTGTCCCTACATGCTGACACAGAGTAAGGCTGTTAATCATAGAAAAATAGTCTAGGAAGCCCCTCAATTCATACAGTCTGTCGATGCAGGGACAAGTGAATTCTTGTCTGGCAGGATTGTTGTGTGTCAGCTTCAGTTTTTACGGGTTTGCATGGACTAATCTTTGAGAGGTGGCTCTGTCCTTTTAATTCCACCACTACAAACGACCTGCAGATCTGCAGCTGAAATTCTAGCTGCTTAATCACACTTTCATCATTGTGCCCTATGCAAATACTCATTCCTGAAGTCTGCAGAAGTAATTCCCACTACTTTCTGTAACTTGCTCAGATGCTGTGAGTACTGAACACAAATCCTGCAAGAAATAGCAGTCTCTGTGCTGCTTCAGACAGGCACCGCGTTTTTGTTTCCTCGGGGCACCAGAGGAACGGCTGATTGCGATTGCATTGGCAGATGCCTTTCCTTCTCTGCTTCGAGGCTTTTCTTGTTTTGTGGCTGTGGCTCAGTGAAGTGAGAGGAATGCCTTCTCCAACATGCGCAGTTTTCCAGTGGCTCAGACAAAGCCGATGAGCAAACATGCACTTCAGGGTAAATAGTGTCTTTACAAATACACGTCAGTTTTTGTTCTCTTTCATGTGCTGAAACCAAAGATGAAGTGACAGATTGGCTAGACATTCAAAATGTGCTGATTTTCTCTGCAACCTGAAACAGCAGAGCCAGGCAGGAAGAAGGCTGCAATCAGTTTTAACAGGAGCACTACAGAAGTAGTGCACAGAATGTTTATTCATACACCCTTCTTTAATGTAGTGCGACATAGAATATACTGAACTTTGCAAGTTGTTTTCTTTCCTTAGGGTCAAAAAGTCTTTTACATTCATTAAGTGCTTCAACACACTAAAAGGCAACTTTCTCTGGAGTAGGACATGAAAGCTAAATAGGGCAGGTAGGAGAGAAAACTGTTGTACCCAGATGAAGTTGAAGAGTCCTTCAGGACTTAAAAACTTCTTTAGAGTGGTGTGTTCATTTGCACGTAAGAAAACTTGTTTTAACCAAGACGCATTTTATTGTCAAAAAACCCCATCAGTCAAGGGCAAAAAGAAATTATTAGGGTGTTTCTAAAACATCACTAGATTCTGCTAAGGAGTTCTAGGTGTGTAGCAGGGAGGTTAGTGCCCTAATCCCTTTACAATCAAGGTTAGTAGAGGCACACCTCATTAACCTGCATAAACTATTAAGGAGCAGTAGCAAAGAAAGTGCCCCAAGGCTGATTGTCCTTCCATTATTACAGCTTTCCTGCTAAAAGTAAGATGAGAAAGATGAAAATGCAATTAAAGTCCTAACCACACTAGAAAGTTGAACCCTTTACTTTGAATTTTTCCATTGACTTTGTTATTCAGTCAATATGGTTCATATCAAATTAACCTTGGAGACACTACTTACTCTTTCTCTGAAGACTAGACAATCTTGCACACTCCAGATTCCGTTTCCTGTCTCTTTATATTTCACTTCCCACCTGTAGTGGCCAGTAGTAATGGGCAAGAGATTCTAGAGTAGGACTGAGGAAGGTTCAGGAAATACAGTGGCAATAACAGAGGGTTTGGGCCTGTGCCCTTAAGCTCACAGAGCAGGAGTAATCAGGTAGTAACAGCCCTCAAGTTCAGCTCTTCAACGAAACATTGCAGTAGTTGCTGTGAAGAGTGGTGAAATACATTTTTGGTCTTGGGGAACTGGTTTATGTTTGAAATTGATGTTTACATTGATTGATCCTCTGTGTGCTCTGATGAGAAATACTCCCTCCCCTTGATATTCTGAAGTATGTTATTTGTTGAATTTTCACTTTGGTTGTTTGTCCTATATAGGCAGATTATAAAATAGTCATCACAGGTGTTTACACCTGAGATTCTAGAGAGCTACGGAGTGCCATAATTTGGGGCCAGAAAAATTTCACTGCTGTGAGTAGGCTGGAACTATGATCTCCTATTTTGTCTAAGCAAAGAAAAAAGTGTATTAAAATACATATGATACTAATATTGCATACATGCTGCTTAATTTTTTTGTCAATGTTTTATTTGCAACCGATCTACTTTCCAACCACCACACCATTTCAAACGTTTCATAGAATCACAGAACATGCTGAGTTGGAAGAGACACATCAGGATTATGGAGTCCAACTCCTGGCCCTGTACAGGACACCCCAAAAATCACACCATCGGTCCGAGAGTGTTGTTCAAACATCTCTTGAGCTCTGTCAGGCTGGTGCTGTGACCACCTCCCTGGGGAGCCTGTTCCAAGTGCCCAACCACCCTCTGGGTGAAGAACTTTTTCCCGATATCCAGCTTGTTTGGTATCATGAGAACAAAAGTTTTAAAGGGAATATTTGTATATCATTATATAGTTGGGATTTTTGGGGTTTGCTATTTGGTTGGTTTTTCTTTAAAGCAAGTTCTATTAACATTTCAAGCAAATATTTTCCATCAAGCAAAAAAAAAAAAAAATTGCTAAAGACTTAGGTTTTTTTCCCTGATAAAAATATCTCAAAGTTTAAAAAAATCTTCAAAATGAGTTTGAAATATTTATATTATGATGCAGAGGAGTTTAACTATTTTTCACTGCATGAATTTACCTTAATACACTATCAAATTAGCAATAATCTGTCATAGCATTGAAGTTGAAAAAATCAAGGAAATCATTAGTAGCATTATAAAAGCAAATACTTCTTGCTTATGTTGTCTAGTAATCAGAATATCAGAGGAATAAAAATTGGAAGATTATTTTTAAAATTACTCATGTTGTTCAATGTATCATCCAGTACTTCCTTAAACGATCCCAGTGGTTAGCTGACGTATTTTTGCTGGAAAAATTACTTCACATCCAGAAGCTATCATTATCAGGAAGTATTCTTCAGATATTTAATCTGTTTTTCTCTACCTAATGAAGTCATTTTTGCAAACACTTCTAATCTGGAGAAAAGCAACTAAAACTAGCAGCTTGATTCCATTATTTGCTAATTGGACCAACCTTTAAGGAGACTCCTTGCTTGTTTTCATTTTCATCCACCATTTGTGTCTTTACTTGCATAGATGTACTTCAGTTCTCATTAGTAAATCATGAAAAGTACATGAATTTTACTGAGAATGAATCAACAGTTTATCATATTTTTCCCTTAGTATGTATTACTGTGTCATTGTGGTGCTGCCAATCATATTTACCTTCCAAAATTCTGTTTGCACTACAGAAGCAGCACATGGCTGAAATGGCGTACTTAGTCAAAAGATATTTATAATAAAAGATATTCAAGGTAAAGCTTGCAAAGGGTCTAACTGTCCTCCCTTGGGAGGAAAAGGAAAAGGAGGAATTGGAAGCTGGTAACTTCACTGCTGTTATTGGGCTTATTTTATTTTGTCTCTGCAGCTTTACCACACTCTGCCCAGCTGCTGAGGTTCTGTTTCAGTCATTGTTGAGATGAATGCAACATGTATTTTAGCATTTGGTATAAAGACCATAATTCTGGCAGTGCCTCACATAAATGTTTGCACAGATCTCAAAATGCCTGATATACCAACCGGGAATCTGGCATTAAAAAAAGCATATTTTTAATTTGAAGCAGATGAAGTTAACTCTGTGCCATGTGTACAGAGCCGCTTCAGAGCCCTGTACAATGATGTACTAGTGTTTCTTCTGCAGTCAGTTGAAAGCACTTTTGTGGTATTTTACAATATATTTTTCCAAACCAAAGAATGGGACATGTCATATGATGCACAGCAAGTTTTGGTGATGTGTTTAAAACCAGAAATGAAGGTGATGTTTACCACTTTCTAATGCTTTATTTGAAAAGCATTTATTATCTTTTATTTCTGATCAATACTTCTCACTTTTCTGCAGGCATATGCTCCAATTCTGGTTACAGTACATGACAAACTTACATGCTAGGTAGAAGTTTGTGAAGTCAAAAAATCTTGCTTACTGTGCTTTGGACTTTGGAGGTTATGTGGTCCCAGTGACTCAGGAACCATGATTTCCTCTTTTTGTCTTCATGGTGCTACCAATACTTCTCGTATTTTGAGAAACCTAAACTGAATTGTCTAAGCCTGAGATGTACTAGAGTAAAGGATTAAAAGCGCAGCAATTTAATTTTGAGTTGCTGATCTTAATAAGCCTTGAATCCTGCAGTACTACAGGATTGTATCTGTGATTTTGGCTCCTCACTGCTTAGTACATGAAAGCAGTTTTTGAGAATCTCTGCAGACAAGAAATTTGTGTTGATTTGGAGTTACCAGATTCCCTCTTGATGCATTCCCTCTGAGAGTCATTTGGTACAGATGTTTTCTCCTTCTTAGGACATACACTTCCAGGCCACTTTCTATCTCCGCACATTGACAGACTGAGTAGAGATGAGAGAATGTTGATCAGTGATCTGAAGAAAAGAACAGGAAGGGAGAAGTCTGTTGCATCTCATGGCCATTTTTTGATTTTTAATTTTGTTAAGCTGCAGGGTGATGTGTGCATAGAGACAAAATTTTGATTGTTGGCAGTGCCTTGCATAGTCATTTTTTCATTAAATCTTTAATCAATATATAGAATTAGCAAAGAGTTGTGCTCTAATGCACATGTACATAATGTATATCAGTGATCATAAGAGATTATATCAAACAAAACATAACAGGCATAGAATCTTTATTTCAAAATGAGGAATAATTTTGTCTATCTAATTATAGGCAATCGTGACCCCATGCACAGAAGAGTAGTATCTGATTACATTCATAAATGTCAGATATAACATGTTAGGGTATTAATTTCCTGTCAGATTTTCTTTACTCAGGAGGGTGAATGATATTGCAAGAATATTTAGGTGAGAAATGCTCATGCCTATCCAACATTTCAGGTATTCTTCAAATTCTCTAAACAATCTGATTTACTGTGAATTAGAAGGCAGACTTCTTCTAGAGCTCAAAAATCCCATGCAATATTTATAATTGTCATCCATTTTTCTCTACCAATTCTTTTTTGAATTTGTTCCAATAAATTTCTCCAGTGTTTACAGAGAATTCTCATTATGTTTAGAAAAGTCTTATGTACGTTGACTATTTCCAAAGCCTTTGGTTACTATGTTGCACACCAATGATTTACAAGTTAATAAATAAATAAAGGCTTAAAGGGCCTTTATTTGAGGGAATATTACTCTGAAACTTGGAAATGGACACCAAGTGTGAAGGTTGCAAATGCCATTCTGAAGAAACCTAAGCATCTGGGATTCTGGATGGGCGGGAAAAGCACAGAATGCCTTCAGGCATCCTTTGCCTACAGCACTATTCTGCCCTTATGTGTTGGGATCTAGCAACAGGTGCGATGTGCTAAACTTGTTGAACTTGCCCATATAACACCTTGTAACTTTTGCAATTAAATACAGTGGAAAAGCAAGTGGTCTTTGGTTCTATATACTGGTGACTTCTAGTGGCTTGTGAACAACTGGTGTCAGTAATTAATAATGAACAACGAACACCAATTAATTTCTGTTGGCAATCAAGGATGATTTATCCATGACTTATTGCTGAACTGTGGTCTGTAATTGCTTGAAACTGATTCAGAAATGATCTGTTTTTGGAAACATTCAGTGATATGTGGTTGTTGCCATAGGCTGATTGACTGCCAGTGAGTGTCACTGTACCTGTCCAAAATACCAGCTAATATATACTGGCTAATATATACTGGCTAATACTGAGTAAAGAGCTGGGTAGAAGACCAAAGGGCAAAAGGGCAGAAAAATAGCCACAGCACATCTGCATACTTTGGAGGCCTCTGACAGGCTTCCAGCAGAAGGAGTCAGGAGAGATGGGGAGGCATTAACTGCCAGGGAGTGGAAGGGTATCATCTTCCTCTAAAGCAAAACAAAAAACCCAATAAAAATCATTCACCATCAACAACCTCTTTACTCTTGGCAGGAAAAGCAGTGAGTACACTCTTGCCAAGGACCAGTTTCTGTCTCTTTCCTTTGCCCTTTTCATGTGCTTATTTCAGGGTGACAAACTTCAAATTTTCCTCTGTAGGTTCCTCCTATTAGTAGTACAACTTGGAGCATGCTTTGGTCAGGCACAGGTGCGACCTCGCTGTTAAATCTTTGTGCATGCATATTATCAGGTCCCCTAATATAAACCAGATACTGCAACCATGAAGTTAGAAGGGGATGAAATCTAGCACCAGTGTGACTTCAAATGAAAACTCACCATGAGAGCCTTATTGGAGTTTTGCAAGTGACAGGCTGCGGGAATCGCAGGATGAGAACAGGGAATACTGCCAAAGCATCTCTGGAAAAACACTGCCACAGCATCTGAGGGGCAAGGTTTCAAAGCTGTGAGTGAGAGGCAAGCTACAGAACTGCAGATAATGATCTTTACCATCTTGAAAGCTGAGACATCTAAGGCACTGGAAAAAATGGTAACTTTTAAGACTATCTCTTCATTGTGACTCCTTACTACCTCTGCCTGACCAGCCAAAATATGCTTCATTTGAAGACAAGGCACCATTCCAATTACTCTTTCTGTCCTTACTCTTATTCCTGAGTGCATATCCCATAGTTCTCTGAGATTTTTTAAGTATTTATTTTTCTCTCAGCTGTTGTGAACTTGCTTTTCAGTAGGGAAAAGATTCAGAAAGACATTGAATGTCTATCAGAATTTCAAGGGTATTTTGCATGCTCCTTTATTCCAGAGCAAGTAGATAACAGCTGAAGTTAAAAATAAACACAACAAAGACCCACATTCTAATCCTTGTGCATATCTGACAAGCCATCTAGAGATTAAAGTACCTTCAAACTTGAATATTGGGATGGCTTGGGCTGAAATCCAGGAATAGTTGGAAATAAGATCAGCAGGCAAGATATACCTTAAGTCACCTCTTAAATTAAACATGATTCAATGCAAAATAGAATTTAGATAGGATTTAAACATCTAAGTTCAAGATCCTGAATCCACAGACTGTATCTAACAGCTTAAATGGCTGAGAACCTGTTGATTTCCAAGTTTTCAACCACTAAAATTTCTTTTTTCAAATAGTTTCAGCGTTAAAAAAACCAACAACAACAACGACATTGGCTCAGAGATCCTATTTTCAATTTGCAATTGAGAACATGTCTTGAGGAGTCTCCTTTTGAGGGGAGGCAGCCCCTCACAGAGGGGCATTACTTTGGCACCTCTTAATAGAACATGTGCTGAAACCTGTGCAAACAGCAGCAGGATCGGGAGCTAAACACTGTACTTTTAAGGATTCAGTCACCAAAACAAGACAAAGATTTGATCATTCACAGACCATAACCTGCTGCCCAAAGACTTAGAAGGACAGAATTGAGCTATCTGGCTTCTATAGACCTTTTTCTTCTTGATGAATCCATTAGTGTTCAAATCACTAAAATGTAGACAATAACTTTGCTGTCATTCTGTTGTCTGGGGAGAAATAATCACTCGTGACAGGCTGTTTGCAACTTAAGAATTCAGAACTTTTGAAATACAGTTTCAAGCATCTCATCCTTTGCAATCAGCACATACAACAGAATGTAGCTATGTCACAAAGCTGTATTTGTATGCAAATATTCATGGTTCTCAGCTTGAAGAAACAGGAGGACTTCTTTTGAAGGTCCAAAAAAATCTGAATTGCCACACAAACATGTCTATCAAAATGGTTATGCTACTTGTTTGATAAAGGAAAGTTGTCCTGTGAAAAGTTCTGGAATAACATATATATTTGTTCTGAGGATATCATCATACGAATTTCTTACTTCGAAAAAATATCCAGACTTACAGGAGGAAATCAGATGTGGACAGGAATTGAGTTGAAAATGCTTACGTAAAACTGTTAGTCTATCTACAGTTGATGTCTGGGAAGTTTCCGGGCTGGCTACACTTCAAAGCAGAAATAGACAGTAACTTAGGAATAATTTAATAATCTTTGTTTTAATAAGGACCTTATTTTCAGATTTAGAGTACAGTTTATTTCAACCTTCCTTATCATTGCCAAGTGTCTCATCTCATTTTGTCATTTTCATTCTACCAAACATTTTCACACTGTGCCTGCACCTTTTACCGAATCTGAATTGCATATAGAAAAAAACCTGTCTAGGAGAGCTTATGGAAGGAAAACTTGAGTAGGAAACCAAGTTCCAAAGAGTAAGGATATAAATTCATTGATAGGAATCCTAATAGGAAATTGGTCTTTTGGTGGATCAAAGTAAAGAGGAGAGAAAATTGTGAGACCCTATGTAGCAGAGGGTCTGTGAGACCCTATGTAGCTCGCCATCAGAGTTGGAAGCGTGAGAGTTGGACTGAAACTTAAGAAAGGACAACAGCATTACCTACCCTACCTACCCTGTCTATTTAGCCTGAGTGAGTTCAGATCTCCATTGGATCAAATGTCATTTCTGGTAAAGAAGTGGCAATTATTTCCCAATGGAGAATGAATCCCAAAAAATCAGTCTGTCAAAGGCAATGGGGATTTTTCCTTTCTCTGACCCTTCGGCCACCTTAATAATCTAGCATCTAATTGGAATCTACAATCTGATAAATATCAATATCATCAATGAGTATTTTTGTCTTTCACCAGCCATCCTCCCCAGCTACTCTCCCCAATCACTGTAACTCCATTTTAGTGATGATTTTGAGAAACTCCTATCTTCTCTTTCAGCATAGTGTGGTTGGTGACTATGTCTTTATTGGTGTTACCAAGATCCATTACACACCTATGGTAACAGGAGGTTGCTTGAACACCAGGAAAAACAAAAACTTTGCTTTTTTCTCTCTTTGCATAGCTTTGGAAGACCCCATTGCTTTGTGTCCTTCACACAACGAGGGGATAGCAAAAAACTTCTCTAATGCATCATTGCTCCTTTAGTGAACAACTCTTTCTTTCTTTGTCCTCTATCTCCAAATAACTAACTTCCTTTTACAGCTTGATTTGTGTGAATTTTACATTTTACAGCATCTGGAACATTTTGTTATCTTTATTGAAAAAGCTTCCATCTCTCCTGTTTTCCTGAAAGTTATTTTTTTAAAGTATTGTTTTAGTCCCATTTCCTGCCTGTATCAGGGGACATATCCTGTGATTTGTTCTCTTTCTGATCAATTTAATCTGTTCAACTTTGGCATGATTTTAAAATGTGCCAACTAGGTTCTCTAAGCAGGGTTGCTGCTTATTTATTTAAAATAGTAAACCCATAGGAAAATATATTTGAGCATTTTGATTTAATAGAAATTTAATATATCCAAGCAGGGTAATTTACAAAACAATCTCTAGAGGTGCATAAGCAAAACTTATTAATCATAACCACATCAGGGTACAAAACTGAAGTACAAATATTTGCACTTCTGTCACAGCCACTTATCTGATCTGTGCCAAATGCTGACAGATTTTAAAGACAATCACATTAAGCATTAATCAAGCTTGAAAGATGCAGCTGAGTAACAGCATACTAAAGAGACATCCATTTCCGAAGACAACTGCACACTCCATATATTCAGCCTCCTATTGCCCTGAAAAATGTTTAAAATCTGCTTCAGTCCCATGCTGTTTCCTTGACTCTTTTTCGCATCTTTCTAATGTATTTTCTCAAAGCTTCAAATATCCCACTCTGTGCAAAATGATTAAATACACAGAACAGGGCTTCTGTCTCAATGGCTTCACTTCACTTAGGAACAGTAGCAGAATAAACCAGCTGGACATGTTTTATTTAAACATTTTTCTGCTCCTGTGTACAACACTGATCATATTTCCACCTACATATTCTCCCATGGTAGCATACTTTTTTTTCTTTCTGTGCCTCCATAGCCTCTCTTCTCCATTCTTAATGTTCTATTTTTTTCTCCCATAATATCTATTAGACAGGGTACAATTTTATGTAAGCTCTGTTGATACACAAATTCTTCAAGGCACTGTTTAATATTTTTTCATCATGCCTTCCCACATTATTTCCAGTGATTTCACCCCAACTCATGTTGTGTCTGTAAAATTGCTTGAATTTCTATTTCTCTTGGACCAGTCTTGTTTGCAAAGCAATCAGCAGGTGCTGCTTTATCCCATTACCAGCTGTATTATCTCAATTACTGCGTGTGTTCTGCTACATCAGAACACTGTTACTGAAGACTGCACTGGGGCAGCCTTCTGTGCTGCTCCCTCAGGCTCTGTCTGGGCCTGGATCCCACAAAGATCTGTTGCCAGTATCCATCCTGACAGACTTTGGCCTGCCTGAGTGCCTTCATCATGCAGGAAGGTTTTTCAAATGCTGAGGCCTGAGTCCATGGACGTGCTTTTTGCCATAACACCCAGATGCTACTTCCTTTGAGAGACCATTGCCATTGAAAGACATGGCACAGGCCACTGGTTGGGATTTTGTGTGCGTGTGTCTGTAGGTGGAGCAGAGTTTAAAATGATAGAATCCTTTGGTTTGGGAAAGGCTTTTAAGGTCATCCAGACCAACCATTAGCACTGCTGTGTTCAGCACTAAACCTGTCCCCAAATGCCACAGCTATCACCTTTTAAATATCCCCAGGGATAGTGCTTACTCAACTGCTTTCCTTAGGCAGCATGTTCTGCTTTACAACCCTTTAGGTGAAGAAATTTTTCCTAATATCCACTCTAAACCTCCTCTAGCACAATTTGAGGATACCTCCTCTGGTCCTGCCACTTCTTACCTGGGAGAAGAGACCAACTCCCACCTGGCTACACCCTCCTTTCAGGAGAGAGCAATAAGACTCCTCTGAGCCTCCTTTTCTCCAGGCTAAACAACCCCAGCTCCCTCAGCTTCTCCTCCCAGGACTAGTGCTCCAGAGCCTCCACTGCCTTTCTCCGGACACACTCCAGCTCCTCAATGTCTTTTTTTGTAGTGAGGGGCCGAGAACTCAACATAGGATTTGAGGTGTGGTCACACAAGGGCTAAATACAGGGGGACAATCACTGCTCTAGTCCTGCTAGACACACACTGAGTGAGGAAACAAAGTATATTATAAGGATTGATCAAGGAAAGAGCTCAAATTTGTTGCTGTTGTAAAAACACCTTTCCTCAGGCTTAGATTAATGTAGCTTGTAGGCACTGAACAGATCCTTAGTTTCCACTGAACACTTCCTTGGCTGCACAGGGCACAAGGAAGGGGAATTCATTATGGGATTTTTTTCCTTCATGAATATACTCCAAGCCAACATATTTAGAGGGGACACAGTCATTTACTAGCAGGGCTCTATACAAAGGAAGAAATACAAAACATTCAGAGGGACCTCTCCAGTCACAATCCTCCAGACAAGTCCCTGGTTTAACACCACAAATGTGCCAGTAGCATTTGTTTGGAAAACTATACCTGAAGGAAAAAAAAAGAGAAGTATCTCTACATCCTTCTGGACTGGCCAGGAAATCAGGTTGTGAATTCTCTCAGATGTGCAAGCATCTCTGTCAGGGTGGACAGAAGTGTATTTCCAAGACATTTGAAGACAACTTATTTCTGACTCATCCAGCTTTCTAGATATACTTTAGGTCCTAGTCTAAAAAGCCATCTTTTGCTATGAAACATTGGAGTAGATGACTAATTGAATCACAGGTAGGAGCTCAGCCACGTTTTCCTTCTGAAATATTTCTGTGTCATCCTTGGGCTATTCAATCTGTTTTGATTTTTATTTGTACATGTACCAGACTCCATCCTGAACATAAAATGTCCTCTATATGAGTATGTCCTCTATATGAGTATGTCCTCCATCTTGTCACTCAGCAAGGTGTCGACCTTGCAAATGCCATGGGGTGAGAACATAGAGGGGAAAGCAGATGGGCAGAGGATGGATGGGATTGAGCACTATGGAGGAACAGCCATGTGTCAAAAGCAATGATTCCTAGCCAAATACTGGCTCCTGTTTGTATTTCCTTCTGCCTGTGTGTCTGTGCAGATCTGCTGCCTGTTCAGAAGCATGCAGCTGGCTGGTAACCTTTCCCAGCTGGTGAAAGAGGAAAGCCAAATGTGCAGACAGCCTAAGGAAAAAATGGCATCAGCAGCAAGGCACTGAGCTACAGGGAGAGCAGGGTGCTAGAGCTCTGCTGGCGTGGTGAGCTGGTTGCCTCATTATTTGTGGTTTGTACAGTGACACAGGAGGTGTGTGTGGAACTGCTGGGCACAGTGAGCACCCACGTAGGTGAAAGTCCTGTGGAACAAGGCTGAACTGGAACTGTACAGTGAAGGGCACTTCTGAAGGTGGATTATTCAGACAGCCCTGTAATTAGAGGTTTGGCTAAATCTGAGATTCTGGAGTTCTGGCTCTGAAACACACCCAAGAGCAAAGTATTGTATAAACTGGATAAGGCTGCCTGCCTCACTAATTTAAAGAATTAAATTATTTTTGGGCATGAGAAGTAAGCACTTTGTTATCATACTTCTTGAAAACACTTAATGTAATATATTAACAGTGAAGAGCATACAATTCCTAATTTTATACTCTGCAGAGGACAGGATGCTAGGAATTACAGTACCTGACAAAGAAAAGAGATTGGGCTATCTGATTTAAAAATCTGCAGTGGTAGCTTGGACATCAAAGGCCAAAGTGAGAAGTAGGTACATTGGATTCTTACACAAAGTATGTTTTATGAGAACTTGAAGAGGACAGCACTCATTCCTGGTGGGTTACTGCATGCATGCACTTAGTCATCCTGCAGCTCTATTTCTCATGCCTGTGCTCCTGTGCTGTATTTCACTGGTGCCAGTTTGCTGTTTGGATGATTACAGGTTTGTCTAAGAGACAAAATACCAATATTTGTTATCTGATGTAATAGTTGTACCACCAGGGTTAGTGTTGTTCAACACTTTCCACCATAACACTTGATTTTAATTAATGATGACTGTAGTTCAGACCGAAAGATTTTGTTAGTCTTTATCTCATACTGATGTGTGTTTTATGAAGTTTAAATGGGGAATATTGCAGCTGATTTTTAAAATCAAGACTTGTTGGGAAGATCCAGTTTAGTTGTGGGAAAGGTTTTCTGAAAGAGTTGCTCAAATCTGTGTGGCTTTCAGTGCTCTCTCCAGGACTGCCTGGAGTCTGTACTATAATACAGTACTATTTACACACTGTTTTGCTGTCCATTTCTCATGGTTGGTTTATAGACGATAACAGTCTACGAAATCTGACCCCCAGGGGAATTTTTCAAAAAGGGGTCTCTTCAGACCTCCAGAGATAAAGTGTTCTGTTTTGGTTCTACTAAGCATCAGTACCATTTTCTAGAGGAATATGATATTTCTACCCTAGAAACATACCTGCATTGTAAAGCCATCAAATTTATATTTTTTCTGAAACCAGAGTTGAGTTAGTAATAGGGTTGTTGTGGAATCATAATCAACAGGAAATATTTTCTACTTCTGATTCATATGAAAAAGCATAAAGGCACTATTCCAATAACTGAAAACCAAGATGTTCTTAAAAATAGGAGTGTGATGCATTACTTGTTTGTTTTAACAGAATTACAGTGCTTTTAAATTTTACTTCACTCTTTCCCAAGAGAGAAAATGTGAAATATTAGTCTAAGAATAAATAGATTAAAAAAAAATAATTAAAGCAGATCTCACCACATTTCCTCTCATATATATGCTGGGTAAGAGATCAGTGTTTGCTTTAATTACCACCATCGAAGTAATTAATTTGATAAGGTCAATTAAAAATAATTTAATAACACTGTCTGTTACTAGAGTGGGGAATAGCACATGTAACAGCACCTTTAAAGGATTCACCAAAGTATCTCAGTCTGTTTCAGATGGCAGATCCTAATTATAGTCCAGCCTACAAATGCATCAGCTTTAATGTACTTGATAGGCAAATCAATATAGAGAGAATAATTTAAAGAGTGAATCTTAGAGACTTGAAACTCGTTTCAATAATTTTTGGATCTGCTCCTAAATCTATTTTTTTTAATCCAAAAGTTGCAGTTTAGTTGTTGCCTAACCCTGTGAACCCTACAGTTCTTTAGGAGCCTTCTCATTAAGACAGATCTCTTAAAGCAGCTAAAGAAAGCTCTATAGGGACTAGCAGCTGTGCTTCCATGCATGCTAAGATTGTCTGCGGTCTGAGCACCTATTTTTCTGTAAATCCTGCTGAGATCCAAAAAATGAAGCAGAGAAGGAATGTATCTGCAGTGGACCCAATGAAATAGGTGTGATTTATTCCCTCAGTGTCAGGTAGTCTAAAACTTATGAAAGTGCCCTGCCCTGTACTAAAAACTATTCATGGGACTGAGGGCAGGCTGCACTCCTCCTTCTCCTCCTAAAGTCATGTCTTGGTGCACAGATTTGTCTTAAGATTGTGGGGAGCAGAAGGAGAGGGCCAGAGGGTGTGTACCCAGCCTAGTCTGTAGCAGGTTCACGCACCTAGATGGGTCAGAGTGTTGGGTTCTCTGCCAAACGTATTTATGTGTTTTACTGTTAGCCAGCCAGTGCATAAATGTGTAAATAGTGCTTGAGCAGTGAACCTGAACATTCGCTTTCCTGGAATGTATCCCAGCTACTGGTCTCCAACATGATGGATTCCTGATACAGAAATCTTGAATTCTCTTTGTGACAGCTCCCCAAAGGAGCGCAGCACACACCACCACCATGAGCAGCTATGAGTCTGATGATCAATTATTGCATTAGGAGATAGGACATGTGGATATTAACCTCCTCAAAAGAAAAAATGTCTGCACCTGCCAACTCCTGCTGAGTGCCAGGCTATTACACGAAGTGCAGCTGCCATCTCCTTCTTCATTTGACAGATTTTAGAAGAGAGCAAGCCATGGTTACAAAATGTAGTTGCCATGAGTCTGATCTTATCAATGTACAACAGCTGTACTGGGAATATTTACTCTAATTAGGGAGAGAAACACCTAGTTTCCTTTTTCCTAACTAGCCATAGCTGTGTCCTAGACAGCAAGCTGATCACTTCTGCGTGCAAAATACCAGAAAGGCTAAAGCTGAGCCGGACAAAGATGTTGCCATTATCTATGTTCATCCCCACTCATTCCTCTTGCTCATGACAATTATTTACTCAACTTAGTTGCCAATGACCTATTTGCTTCTCAGCCTAGTTCTGTGAAAATAGCTCTGATTAATTTATACACTTCTAATAGTAAAGGTTTACCATGGGCCCATTTGCTTTGCCAGAACTAGGTGAAGTAGCAACCACCCACACACGACTGAGAAGCCTCAGGGAGTTTAGGTGTCTCTAGATTGAAGTGACAGCTGACTGGAAGTTTTCCCTAGTGGATTTTTGAACACAAGCACTGAAATCAGTAAGTTAAGTATTACAATTTAAGCGTATGATGGGTTTCACAGCTTTTTAAAAGTGAAGATGTGGCTAATTACTTAACTCCATTCCAAAGGTAGGGAAATGACTGGGTACTGCATTTGTAGCTCACAAATAAAGACAAGAAGAATGTTGCTTTGAACTACTGATTCTAAAATGCTGAAGGCAAAGAAACAATGTTCACTCTCCAGCTGATGAACACTCCAATAGACTAAATGGCTGTGCCTGGACATTGCAGGGACCTCTGAAATCAGTGCTATGCTCTAAAGCAGAATTCCTACTAATGGCATTTCATTTGCATCTAATAATGATATTTGCTTGTCTTGGTCCGTCTTTGTTTAAATCTTGCCTTTCAGAACTTCCATATTAAGGTGCTGCGGCAGAGAATCAGATGCTACTTAGACTGACTTACACATCTTTGTGGTTTTGACGTCAGATAAGCACATTTCTCTCCCTCCTCCTAAAGTAAAAACTGAACACAGTGTTCAACTGAAGGAAGGACATTTGCCATTTTGTTTCTAAGGGTGATTTGACTCAAGGGGAAATATCCAAAGAAAAATTATTATCTCAGTCATGTGCCACAACTTTGAAAATGAGAGCAACATGCGTTTTAATGTGGCTCGTTTTTCTCTGTTCAAACTACTGTTGTCTTGCTTAATTTCAATAGCGTTTTCTTAAAACTTTTAATCAGCAAGGCAACCTAATTACCTGTTACTTTACGAAATGTCCACACAAGGGGGAGCTGTTACACGCGAACCGAGGTTAACCATGGAGCCTCTCCCGGACAAATCTATTACAATAAATTCCACAAATAGGCAGCAGATGTCAGTTCTCCAGTTCCGATCAAAAGAAGATCCTTAAAATTCTGTCTCGCTTCTGAGATTCCCTACAGTTTTATTAGTGCTTTCCTGAACCAATCATTTAATTTTGTTTTTCTGAGTGTCATCAGGAAGAAATTTCATAATGGTGGGATAGGAGCCATGGGTGTTATTTGTATATACACAAGGACCAGCTGTTCAAGGAGAAAACTACTAGCAATAGAGAGATGCACAAAGTGCAGAGGGGGAAAAAACAAACAGAAATAAAGGCAGAGTAGCAGAAGAGGAATGAAAGAGAGCACACAATTTGTAGTAAAATGTTTGGTCTTGTTCCATAGGTCATTATCTACTTCTTTTCTGCTTATTTTCTGTAGAGAGGATAGTTATATTTACTTTGTTTTGTAGAGCTTTTAATAATCTACTTGTAAATGCTTTTTTTTTTTTTTAATGAAAACAAACCTTCTGATACATCGGAATCATGATAAGGTACCAGAAATACACAGAAAAATAGGAACACATTTCATCATGTGCAGATCAAAACAGCTGTCTTCCCCTTTGCTTTCTCCCTCCACACACCCATTCCTCAGAAAGGAAAGAAGTCACAAGACACATAATCCTTAATCCAGGCTTTTCTCTATTTCAGTAATCATCAATAAATTCTGTAGCTCCAGGAACTTTGCCTTTCCCAGGAAAAAGAACATGGAATTAATGACTTTCCCATCACATAATAAAAGGATCCCTTAAGGAAAATAATGACAATGTCATTTTGGAAAGCATTTAAAATTAGGCTGATCAAAAGAGTCACATTTTAGTGAGAGAGAAAATTTTTGTTTTGCTCATTAGGCAGAGTTGGATTAGGAAGCCTTGTGACTGACATAGCTTTTGATTGTCTGTGATATCCACCTGGAACTCTGCTGACAAGTGTCAGTTGTACCTTGCAGTTCTGTTCAGGAAAGCAATGACACTGAGCAATGACCCCTTGTCATTGGCTTTCACATTCCCAGTAAAAACCAGTGTTCCTCAATCCTATCACATCCTATACATATAGAGCCCATCTACAGAAGTCTCCTGCTGAGCTGACGAAGCGAAAAGATTTGTATGCAGGCTTATTTCTATGCAGGATTATCTTGTTTATGTATATGAGTGTTGTATAATGGAGAAATGTTACTTCATATAATTGGTTGAGGAACTAAAGAAATCCCCTGAAGTTTGTGCTTTTTCTGCCTAAATCCAAATTGAATAGAGTTTAGGAAATTATAATTATGTCCCCTTTCAGTCACTGCCTTAATCCTCCCTTTAAGAAGCAAGCAATTACAACGTCACAGTGGAATCCTGTGGCAGTAATACATGGAGTTCAAGTTAACCAAACAGTATGGCTAACAAACACTGTTGCTGTCTACCCATAAAATACTTTGTCTGCATTAATTGGATGTTTGTACAGAACAATTCACAATTTTTTACAATCAAAGCTATGAAATTTCTATAGTCTACTTATCGACAGATAGCAACAGAGAGAAGTGTGGATTTAAGGAGACCTAGGCTCATTCCCTCTTCTCTCATCTCTGAAAAAAATCCCCAAACCAATTCACAAAACAGAAAATACCCCATGTAATTAATTTGAATTGAGAACTACAATGTACAATGTCCTCATTTTAATCCAGACAATCAAGTTAAAATCAAATTAACAAAGAGAAAAAATCAAAGCACAAAATATTCTTTGAGTATTTTTCTAATTAACTCTGTTTTCATTATTTTTTTGCAGCTGCTTATATACCTTCAGGTTCTAAGTAGAACTAGAGGCAAAGAACTGAAAAAACCATGGTTCTTATGTAAAATACAGTGATCTTGCAAATTGTTCTCTGCTAGAACTTACAGTTTCTAACACATATTCTCTTGAGGGTAGGGGGCAAGGAGAGACAGGGGAGAGGAAGGTTGAATACCTCTTTAAAATTTGACATGATTTTCAGAGTTCAAAAATTTATAACCCAGTCATAAATCTGTGTAGAAACTTCATGTGAAAAGCTATTTTTTCCAGTATTTCTTCTTTTAACTTTTAAATGGGTTCTGACCACAGTATAACTATTCAGTGTGAGAACTACAGGGCAAGTTTGAACTCTTAGTTGGCACTAACACTTGGATGTCAGATGTTCTCATATCCTTTGGGAATTTTTGGCCTTTGAGGCTGCCTGGAAAGAGTACACCATTGAGAATTTATTTTCAAAGCTTCACATCATTCTGAAGAACTGCTGAGAATCCAATATTTTATTTTATGCTTTCAGTGAATATTAAAGAGAACTGCTTCTAGTTAAATCAGTTTACTTATTTCTCATTTTAATTACTAGCTTGAAGAATTCTCATTATTTCTAGTATAAACTTCTCTATTTCCATCTTTGCCGATATTCCGAACTCTGTTACACAAGGTCTCAAGCAGCCTGCTCTAGTACACCCTGCTTTGAATGATAGGATGGAGTAGATGACCTCCAGAATAATTTACTGACGTTTATTAGTCTATGGTTCTCACTGAAGGTCTTTTTAAATGCTGTTCTTGACAGCCTGGAAGCCTGCTTATGGGCAGAATATACAGCAAGTGCTAATGATGTTATTTATTTATTTATTTAAAATTCATTCTACTGTTTCCCTTAACTTGGGACAGTTTTTCCATAAAAGCAAGACTGAGATTTGAGGAATTTAGTTTAGAACTTGTTTGTATTTAAATGGCTGCAGGACTCTCACTGTTAGGTGACCCCACCCCATCCTGCCCTGGTCCTGTCAGAGTTTGTAAAGGATCTGTTTCCTAATCACCTGGAGTGCTTTCAGAACTTAGAGTCTTCCCAGGGGTGTGCAGGTGGAGTCCCAACATGTCAAGAATACACACAGGAATTATTGGCCAAATGTCCTGGCTAAGGATTTTCCAGACTTGGTGCATGTAGCCAGCACCTGCTTCTGGGGAGCAATCTCAGTGTGGTCACACTGAAAAACAGGTTAACAGAGCAGTGCAGATGTGAATCAGAATTGTTCGTTCTCCTGAAGCCAAGAGAGAAAACCAGTAGGATTTTAGATTCTGTTCCAGCAAAACTGAAGTACAGTAAGAAAGTTTTCCTAAGAGTTTGATATCACGGTTCCTTTGTTAAAGGAAAAAAATATCTACACATGGAAATTGACTTGCTTATGTTAGAAAGAAAAAGAAAATTTTGTCTCCTAATGTTCTTATAAAAATACTGTATGTTTCAGGCTAAGGTTAAAATCTACCGCTGAAGCAATGATCAATATTTATTAACAAGAGGGATTAAACAAAAGTTTAACTGATCTTCCTCATTCAGATGTTATTTGGAGAACGCCTATATATCCTTCTTACCCTGGCTGTTGTTCCACTGTGTTAACCCTCAGCATCTGAACATTTAGTATTTAAATGTAAAAAAAATGTTCATAATTTTATTTCTAAGCTAACAGAATTCTTTTTCCTTCCTATTATTTCTTCTTCTTGGTGTTGCTGGTAATGGTGGCCCCACTGCTGTGATATACAACATATCACGTTGAAGTGACTTTTGACATTTTGTATTCTGTTTTCTGTGTCAGTTATGCTTTAAGGAACATTTGTCGCATAATTTCTGGGTAACTCAATTACAGATGACTCTAAGTAGACTTCCCTTGTTTAAGAAAGTGGGTCATGCTAATGAGGTCTATCTGACTCTCTCTGTAAAAGGGGAAAATAGACCCTGCCCTAGAAAGTGCTTGTGTACTTACAGCAAGCAGTTTCATATATGATGTCAGCCCTGTTGGATGCCTAACATAGGACTGGAACCTTGTCTTAGTGAAAACATTAGATAATGACTGTACTTGATGTGATCTATCTGGGGGGATCTAGACTGTGGCCATCAGGTATTTTTCCGTAGCCACTGATTTTTATTTTAAGTTTAATGTCTTTTTCATTTAACTGCTTTTAACACCAAGTTTCTTGAACATAAGGAAAACCAGCAATTTTATTACTGCCAAGACAGAAACATGAACGGTAACATGGTGAGTAATAGCTGACATACCCAGCCATTCTGTCTGAAAAATTATTACTCTTTGAAGTGAAATAAAGGGCAGTGCTTGCTGGAAGGAAAAATTTTGCTGAAGAAGTAAGGAGGCTGGGAGGGGATATCATCTTCCCCTGTTCATTTTGAGGTTTTTGAAGTGAAGTTTTTTCCTTACAAAGAGTAGTATTTCTACCTCCTAGAAAAATCCTCTGCGTTGGCCCCATCCATCCCTTCTTCAGTCTTGCACTGTGACCCCCTGCACCTCGTTCATTTGTTGCCATTTTCCTTTCTGCTTACTTCACCTTACTCCACAATTCTTTAAGATATACAGAAATGTGGCTTTGTTTCTAAACACTTCTCTCCATTCTTATGTGTTTATAGCTCTGTAACTTGTCTAAAGTCTTTACCTCCTTATATTTTCTCACCAGCTCTGACTGTCTGAGAAACACAATTCTTTCATGTATCCTCTGTGAAGGACTGCGGATCTACTACTTCTCTTGATTCATCTTCTGCATATAGGAAAAGGGATGAATAATATTATTCTGCCTTGTGATATATGTATTCATTCAAGAATGAGGAGAGGGAATAGAGTCTTTGAAGTTCATCCCAGGAGCAAGGAGTTTGTAAGAATTTAGGTACACAGAATATTTTTTATTATATGTAATACTCAAGTCACATTAGCCCTTTTAAAAAGCAAGGTGGATATACTTTTACTAAGAATTTGGACCATGTTTTCAGTGTATCAAAAATTAAAAAACCCTTTTCCCTATTATTTCAAGTATCCCACTGACCTTCTTGTGTTCTCAATAATCTTGGAACAGTTGGAGAACAATCCCATCTGAAAAAAAAAAGAAAAAAGAAAAAAAAAAGGACAAAAAAAGGTAATTTCCTGTTCCAGCATGGAGTACAAATGCAATTTCACTGTCTGGCTTCTTGACTGTAGTAACCTTCTCAGGCTAAATTGAAGGACTTCTTGGTGGGGAACTAGGATTGAAGAGAAAATGCCCTTCTCTTGCAGATACAGAACTCTTTCTTAGGTAGCATAAAATGGAGAAAAACTTGTTATAAAGCCAGATGTTGGTGATTAAACTGTAGGAGTACAATTACTTGGTAAATATTTTTCATATAGCAAATTTAAGATTTGCTAAGATTTTATTTTTTGTTGTCCTTCACCTGCAAATCTAGGGTATCAGTCAATATTTTAGAAAAATAGCAGATGCATGATTTGTGTAGTTAATGTGGCTGCTATTCTGTCTACTGCTGATGGTGTTAAAATAAGGTCCACAGTGTCTCAGCACTTAGAAAATGGGAAGTACTCAGAACTCTTAAAATAGCTCCAAACCCCCTCATCAGATGTGCCAGGCAAAAGTCAAACAGTTCTGTGCTTCTGTTGAGCCTGTGGGTCATTTGTGTTGCAGATATTTATGGTGGAATTGGAATATCAGGATTCCACAGGCTCTGGAGTCCCAATGTTCAACTGTGGCCAATATGAAGTGATTCAAAAACTGGTGAAATTAAATTTAATTCAGTTAAATAAGTAATAATTACTCAGTTAAAAGGCAAACTGTGTTTCTCAAAGATTCTTTATTGTTCCCATCTTCATTACCTAGCATGTCTCCCTAAACCAGAAGCAAACAAAAGCCAACCAAAATAACCCTCATAGCCCCCAACCCTTTAAAGATTTAATAAAAGATTGTTCTCTCAGAAGACAAGTTGTCAACATTGAGACATGAATTAGTGCTTTTCTTAGCGAACTTAGCAAACTGTGCTGATTTGGTATGGATTTCACATACTGCTTCTCTGTGGGAAATGCCTGTGATGCCCCAGAATCAGAGGTGCATGGTATGGCTATGAAGAGGCTGTGCTCTTGTTCATAAAGGCTTGAAAAGTTAGGGAAAACACTTTTAGATAACTCCAGGCTGCCTGACTGTTAGCTCATATAATGGATGGCAAACCCTGGGACCTGCTGGCAAAACTCGGTGGTTTTTCAAAAGTACAGAGAAAATTTGATTCTTTTTCACAACGATGTCAGTACAATGAAATGTTTAAATTAAGATCAAGTAATTAGACTAAAAATATTCATTTAAAAAAAATTATGTGCCAAAAAGTCACACAACAATATACCCAGGGCACTTTACATGGGGTGTTCAAATGCCATACTACAACACTGAGTTCACCAGGTTTAAACTCATGTTCTCATTTTAATTTTCACAGTTCTGACACTGTGCCTTTATATAGGCTTTTTTAAGGCACCAGAAGACTTAATCTCACTATCACTTCCCCATATACTTTGACTAGCTTATTATTTATGTCAAGATTTAATCCAGGATGGGTCTTTATAGAATTGCTGTAGATGATTTCACAGCACTCTTCTCTCTTTGTCCCCTTCTAGTGCCTGCCTTTTCTCTGATGGTTCATACTTCTCTAATCCAGGTGTTATTCAGCTGAGTATCACATCTAATTCCATCCCACTTTTCACAGCTCTTCACTTTGACTCTTTCCCTTATTGCAAATTTTAATCTCCAAACAGAATTCTATTTCTTTCTCTTTGGTGTTAATGTGCTTCATGAATGGATATCTTTATGGGATTTGCTGACGTTTTCATATCACTTATTTCCATAATTTAAATTCAATTATGTTTTATTTCTTTTAACTCTCTGAATGCTTTTACACTAACTGTTCTATTTAGAGCTCTAATGCAATGTATTATTGTTTGATAGCACTGTATGTCTTACTGCCAATTTGTAAAAACATGCTGTCTTTTTCTTTCTCTTTCACTTCTGCAGAACAAAGTGAATCTGTTTCAAGATTTATATTATTACAATATCTCTTTAAATAGACAGCTTTCTCTTGGAAGAAATCTTTATCTGTTCTGACTGCCCATTGTCACAGACCTGTGAGGTTTTAGACAAAAGTGGAGAAGTAGTGCAGTAGTCTGTGGTTTTCATCTCCCACTGTAAGTCCCTGATTTTATAACTGGCTGATTTGTCTACTCTATTGCTCTGTATAGCTCATTTCATTTGTCATACCTAGCGCTGGAAGCCACCATCTCCAAGTAATTAATGACTACTCACCTGGACCATTTTATCTTTTATTGCTTATTGCTCCCTTCTGTGGTTTCATATCCTTTTTAAGGAAAGATTAAAATTAAAAAAAAAAAACCAAACCAGAAATTTTTTCATCTATTTGCACATCATTACACTCATGTGAACCAAGACTGGATTTGAATCAGGCTTCCAGTAGCAAAGATCAAACAATTTTTCAGAGAGCCAGCATGTGCATTCCTCCAAATTATTATTCTCACTAGGTACTTTAGGTTTCAGCTACTGGTAGTCCATGGCATCTCATGATCATCTGAGTGATTGCTTTTCTAGTCCATCTGTGAACATACAACGTGGCAAACTCTATCTTAGCATTTTAGCAAACTATTTCTGGTGAAAATCAGAGAAATTGAAAAGAAGGTATAAAGTGCATCAGATTTCCACTCAATAAAGCCATCCCTATTTATTAGATCTACAATTGTCAGCAGGCTGGAGTACTGGTTGACTGTAGCCGTAAACAACTCCAAGCATAATAACATCTTTCATCTCACCCCCTCTTAATTACAAATTTTCTCCAAGACACTGAAATCCTAAATAATTTTTCTCATGGTTGAAAAATAAAAGAACAAAGACAATGGCAATGATCAGTATTTATGTAAACAGTTGAAGTAACGGGAATGTAGAGCATTCAGGGAACTCAAGCAGTCCTTCATTCTCAGAGTTAGTGTGACCTGCTCTTTTGGTCACTGTCTTGTTTCTCATGTAATTGCAGCCCAGGCTGGGATCTACCTGGCCTCACAATTATTTCAGCCAGCTCTCTAATGCCTAGGGGTGGATACTGTCAGGGCCCATGAATCTGTGGGGGTCAAACTCCTGTAATAATTCACACACCAACTCTTCCTTCACTGATGGTGGATGTATGTTTTGATGAAAACCTGGATTTTTGTTCACAAGGCCTGGGACCCAACAATGCTGGTAAAGAGAGAGGTGAAGAAAGTGTAGGGAAAATCTGCCTTTTCAGTGTTGGTGGATAGTTCACCCCTTGGTTTAAAAGTGGTCCAATAGTTTCCTTCTGTTTCTTCTTGTGTTTCAGCAGGTTAGTACCACTGGCGTCTCTTTTCATACTAATTTGTCAGGCTTGTGTCACAATATACTAAGTAATACACCTACCCAGGAACTCAATAACTTCAGAGGCAGCCAAAAACTGAGATACATCACATGAGGATGCAGACAGCATTTAGTGCATATTGGATGTTCAGCTTCCAGTAAGAATGAGATGCTCTGACATTACTCTTTTCAGCTATGTGCTAGCTCTTACATATATGATGGACAATATGATGGACATCTAAACCCACTCTTGGTAACCAGGAATTTAAGTCTCAAACACCAGGTGACTGATTCTCTTGTGGAATGCTCTCTACAAGAATCACTCTTCAGCTATATCACTCTTCAGGGGATGTCAGATATAGCACACAGATGAGGCAAAGGTGATGATGATGATGAGTGAGTTAAACACACTTTTGAAATTTATCCACATTTTGTTCCTATTCTAAGGCAAGGTGCTTAGAAATTCATGAAAGGATATTTCAAAAACTATCCAACATACTCATCAATACGTCTGAAAAAGTACTGAAAAGAATGTACTTTCAAACAAAGCTTTAAGGCTTGAACAGTTACACATTAGATCGAGGACTTGGTCTCAAGTTAAAGTAAAAATTTACATGCACAGCCCCAGATGCACAGCCCCAGAGCTCAACAGTTACTGAAAAATATTCCTGGTATTTTCTTTTCTTCCCAAGCTCTAGCTGAACCTGTGCTTATTGACCTTCAGCGGACACAGCAATATCTTTCTTACTCAGGCCTTGCCTGAGGGGTGATGCAATGACAGACTGAATTGTCATTCTGGGAATTTGGTTGGCATTGTGTCAGTTTTGCTTCGCATCAATTTAGATAACTGTGGCTTATCGTGTGTCTCTACAATGGCATAGGTATATGATATATATGAAATGAAAACTATATATGTAAATATATCCTGGTAACTCTGGCAGCAAAATTATGTAAATGTCAACTGAAAAGCTCTTTCACACCATTATGGATTAATGTGTGCATACCGGGATTTTTAACCCCCTACTTCAGAGTCGTATAGTCACATAGTCATATTATACAATGTATGTACAATTGCTTTCCTTGTGTGCAGAAATACTCCTATAATGAGTAGAGAATGCAGGATATTAATTTAAAGTGTAGAACCTAAAATATCTGTAAACTAGTTTCTGTTAATTTTTTTAATTTTGTCTGATAACCATAGTTGCAGTATTCAATGCTGTGTCAAGATCCAGTCCTCATCGGGCAATTTTGGACTCAGAGGTTGGATTTATCATCAGAAAGCTTTGTCAATTTCTAGAAGAAAGTTTGCAGAAAATAATCTATTGTGCAAAGTTCAATAATTCAAAAGCACCTTTCTTTTAGAGCCTCCTTTGGGTCCATGTTTTGGGTAAAGAGGTAAAATTTGGAAGTAGGGAAGCCTTAACAGCTGGGTATATCTGCTGGAAATTCATATTAAAAAAGAGCCCAAACTTGGTCAAATTGCAGAATATAAACTTCTAAGAGTTCTACAGCTATGATCTTCAGCATGCTTAATCCTTTCATAGCACCCATTGTCAGGAAAATCCACAAACGCCCGAGGTTTATGTCCAAAACGGAGACAGAGGAGTCCTGCAACTTTATTCAAACGTAGGGAGGGAGTCCACTGGAGCCTCTGCCCGCGGGCTTTTCTCTCCCGAGGTTCAGAGGGCTCAGCCTCATTTTATCCCAAACTCCTGGCACATGCTGCCCTCTTCCTTTCCCCACTGGCTGAAGTCCTAGAAAGGTACAGCCTTCCCGAACCACCAACCACATATTCCCCGCCTTGAACCTACTGTTTTACCCCAAAGTTCAGAAGTTCAGGCTCGTGCGGACCCTTGTCTGTTTCAGGAGCCAAACTGTCTGGGCTCTGCAACAAATCCGCTGCCCAAAGTTAGTGGAGACATTAAGACCCATTTCAAAGACGTTAACACCCACACCTTCACCCATCGTGTTTGTAATGATATGAGCTTTCCTCTCACTACTGATGCCCAAACCACATATTTATTGCTGAACATACAGGAATGTGTATGACTTATTCCCTGACATCTCTGTTACAGCACTGGAGAGTGCATGTAGAGCCACAAAGTCACCTTCTGCTCAGATTGAACTACTGTGAAGCACTGAAAATTAGAAAATAATCTGCGAGGATTTTTTTCTTTGTGCAGAAAAGAATCACTAAAACTAGAGGAAGAAGAGTGACGATACTGGAAGCTGACAGCTGAAATAGGTGTGTATAGGAGGGAGGCTGTGCCTGGTTGGAAGGGGGGATGCTGTCACTTAACATCCTTGAGAGACACATGGCAAGTGAAAAATGTTTGTCTGGGAAAAATGGTCCTATATCCCTATTGCAATAGGAAAGAAAATGAAGATCTCATCAGTTAATCAGTACTGACAGGGCAAGGAAAATCAGGAGAGAAATCTGACTGCAGCAACATGAACAAACTGTATGATGAGGTGACAAAGCAGGAGTTAATGGCTGGTAAGAAATCATCTGATAGAAGGAAACAAAGAGCTGTGAGAGGAAGACCTAGTTTGACTCTAGTAGGATGTTGGCCATGTTGTTTGGTGTTTGTTGTTGTTTTGGTTTATTAAAAAAAACAAACAAAGCAGAATAAAAGCAGCAGGGAGAGTCCTGTAATGAGGACTGTATCTGAGTCCAAATTCAGATGCTTGAGGTATGTGTGGTGACTGACAAGTCCAACCCCAGAGATGTCAGCTGATTTTACAGGCAGTATTTTCTGGTTTTCAACTTACATTAAAAATGCAAGATATCAAAGATACTCCAGAGTTAAAAAAGTTTTTGTAGTTTATAATCAAAACTTAATTTTCCACTTATGAAACATATTGTCCATTACTGATTCCAATTGGTTAACTCATTTCCTTGCCATAAGATCTCCATATATTTTCACATGGATCATGCTCACTTGCTGAAAAAATACTCAATACCTGATTTTTATTCTATTATTCAGTGTGTGCTACAGGGTTTATAAGCAACCCCAAGCTCTGAAGAGCTATGAGATTTTTTATTTTTCCTTCGTAAACATTACAAACATATCTAAATGCATTATAAATGGTAATGCATTTAGTATCATAATGTGAAGAGTTTTGATTATTACCTCCAGTTGACTGAGGAAGAGCCTATTCACAGAGATTGAGGTGAAGAGCATCACATGCTTGTAGTTGTACACTGTCACACATCTGTGGCATAGTTTTTAAGCGCTCTCTGCATTATGTAGTCTATTATGTGTTCAAAGCACATTTAAATTCCAATTGTAAATGCTCAACTGTTGTCCTGAGCAGACCTGGAGTAGCAAGGCAGGCACTCAAGAACTGAGGCAAAGAGCAAGGTAAGTGCTCTGTTCGAGTGACTTGCCTGATAGTGCCCAAATATTCTGTATCAGAGAGAGGAAGATTCTGATTTCATAGAAAAGAATTTGCTTGGCCTAAACTTGAAACTGCTCTTTCTCCTCCTGCAATCTCTCTCTCTTTTTTTTTGTTTTTTTACTTGAACTTTTTGCTTTATATGTCTTTTTCCTTCCAATGCTCTTCTCCATTAAACATTCCTACTTTTCAGCAAGGGGCCTTCTTTTCAGGATTCATCACATTTAGTAAAATGTTACTTTCACTGTCTTTGAGACTGTGAGCAAATGAAGTGGACTATTGCTAAGATTTCTTTATGTCAGGGGCAGTGCAGGAGACTAGCATTTTTAAGATTAAGTGAAGTATGGAACTAATAGTCTTGGGAAAAAAGCTGAAAGAAATCATAAATACAACTAAGTGAAAAGCATTGCTAAAAATGCCAGATTTTGAATTCTGAAGTAAAAGGAAACACCATTAGGTGAGAGAGACACCGAACACAAGAGTTGTCAATTACATCAATGCCTTGTCAGTTCAACTCTCATAAACATTCAGGAAGTACTATAAGGGAGGTTTATTTTTATGCCTCCGGAGAACAGCAAGAGTGAAAATCTGTAAATGTTTCCTGTTACATCCTCACATAAATGCATAATAAATTGTTAATGTTTTATACGTAGAACTGCTTACTTTTTGAAGGAAATCTTGACCATCTAATCAGAGTGTCATAGTTAGTTCATTACTACAGAAAAAGAGACTATCAGGTGGAAGAATACAGTTACAATTGTTATACACACACTTATTTTCTGCTCCTTTTTCCTGTCATGCTCACTCTCCTTCTCCTTTGAGTTCCAATATCAGTGGTTTCATTCTGGTATGTGATGGGCAAGGCTATGGTGAGTCAGTATTATGTGGTGTCCTTTACTGGAGACAATTGTTCACATCTTCTTCTTCCACTGCTCAGGATCTGTTAGGGGTCATTTCTGTTTGCTGACACACTTTTATATTTTTGCTCACTCCTCATTTTTTTGCAGCTTCATAATATATCTGAATTTACGATATATGATACTTTATGTGAGATTTAGATACTATTTCTTCTCTCTGTAAACCCTAACACCAGTTTTGTCAGGTTCTAAATCTGCATTTCTTCTTTAAGCATTGATGAGCTGTTTACAGCCATGTGGTCTCCAATGCCAAAGCTGTTGCTGTTACAGCCAAATCAAGTAAATAATCCACAAGAAGAACAGAAAGAGTTTTAAAAAAGCCATCACAACAAGATGTAACACTTAGGCCTTCCAAACTTAAAAAGCCTGTGGTCTTTCAAAAAAAGCCTGTTAGCTATGGCAATGCCATAATGCTGGGCTGCAAATTAACATTAGATTGCTGAGATTGACACTAGTGGATAGTACTGATGAGGTAATTAACCCTGACCAAAGGCACAGCTAATCTACACAGGACCAATGCTGCTGTGAAGAGCTGATATTAATCAGTAGCATTTAATTTTCACAGGTAAAACATCTGTGATATAGATTTCTATGTTGCAGGTTTATGAATTTTTCAGAAAGTAAAAAGAGTTACCCTACATTCTAGAGTAAGAATTACCATTATGAGCCAGGCCTGTCATCCATGCTTTTGCTTAAAGCCAGCACCAGATGCTTCAGAGAGCAGTACAAGAAACCCCAAGGTGGGCAATTATGGAATAACATGTCCACATGGAAGGCTTCTTCCTAATTCTCAGCAGTTAAAGATTTGCTTCTTTAGTGATGCATGAAGGCTTATGAAATTGTAGAGTTGTTTTGGTTTTTTTTCTACCCAATATAATTGTGAATGTTGTAAGTTTTCATACAAATGTGAAGTCCCACTTAGAGTCCTATGCTGTTGGCATCAGTGATTTCTGGTGGTACTTAGTACCATAGCTTAACTATGCAGTGTGATAAAAACTAAAATATTTTATTGTTTTATTTGGCACTTGCTGCATTTCAATTCCATTGAATGTACCATTGTTTTTCTCTAATTAGAAAAGTAATTCTTTGTACTCCTCAGTCATCCACAGACATTTTTGAAAAAATATGTAAGGAAATTTAGGCTCTCTATTTAAGCATCAGATATTTAACCAGTGGTAAATCTCTGATTTCTCAGTACTTTAGAGATACCTTCTAGTTACTAAGGTGTGTGAAGATAAAGCAGCACTGATTTAAAAAAAAAAATCTTGATGGAGACGTAGGGATGTCCATTTACTCAGTTGTTTTGATTGACTTTCAGTATTTTCTATCTGGTGTATCAGTCCCTACAGGTCGATTCAGCTTTTCTCTGGGGTCAGTTCTCCAAACACGCTGGGAGTTTGGGAGCTCCTTATCTCTATCTACTAGAGTATTCATGTGAATACTGCTGCACTGTAGATTTTCTTCTCCTCTCCTGTCATATGAAAGTGTAATGAACTAGCAACAGCCAGCCTTTTTGTCTATGCAGGCATGTGGTTAAAATTCACTTATAGAAACTGGGACAATATTGTGCGCGGCAGTTCCTCATTGACCTGTAATTTGGATTCTAGACTGCTTTTTCTGCTCTCTGTAGTATGAAATACTGTTCCTACTCTGTTTTGGATCATCGCTTTGCTTAAGGGTTTATTTTAAAAGTTATTTTAAAGTTTGTTTTTAAAGGTTTTCATGTAGTTTTTTTGAATAATAAGGAAACCTTTTTTATTCTAGTCCATTTCTTGAGCAGCTGGTTTAGTAGAGTTTCCTTTTCCTTAAACAGTGCATTCTTTGCTAATGTACACAACTCAGATAGTGGTGAAGATTACTGGTGGTTACATTCTCTTTAATATCTTTAGAAAGCATTGTTATCCAGTCTTGTTTAAAGTGTATCCATACACAGAATTTGCCCTGTGAAGCATTATTTCAAATCTGTGTACTTGAAATTTAACTTGAATTCCCTGTTCTATTTCTATCCTACTGCTTCCAGTTGTCTTTAAAATTCTGCAAAATAATTGTATTTGACTTAAAGAGGAGAAGGCTCTGAGGAGACTTTATTGTGGCTTTTCAAAACATAAAGGGAGTTATAAGGAAGACAGACGCAATTTACCAAGGCTAGTAGTGGGAGGACAAAAGACAGTAATCTAAAATTGATAGAGGTGAGTTTAGATTGGACACAAGGAAGAATTTTTTTATCAGGAGAGTGGTGAGAGACAGGAACAGGTTGCCTTGAGAAATTGTGGTTATCTCATCCCTGGAATTGTTCAAGGCTGGGTTGGATGGGGCTTTGAGCAACATAATCTAGTGAAAGGTGTCCCTGTCTCTGGCAGCAGGGTTAGAACTAGGTGATATTTAAAGGTACCTTCCAACCTAACCAGTTCTACGATTCTGCATTTTCATTTATCATTAATATTTTCACATTTTGTCTTGTTAAAAAGCATCTCTTAGTTATTTTGGATAAACTAAAGTAGATAAACTACTGCAGATAAATTAGTGAACCTGAACTGTCAGTCTAAAACTGGAGCGTGGGGTTGGTTGAGAAGTTCACTTTTCTTATGTTTCTCAATTTCAGTTTAAAAATGCAAAAGAATTAGGCCTTTTGCCTAGAGAAACCTGTGCACCAGGCCATATGCAGCTTGGTGATGACCATTATTTTTTTTCTTCAGAACACCGCCTTCATGTTAGTCTTGATGAAAGTGAAAGGCTGAGAAGAAAGAGTAACAGGAAAAAGGCATCAGGGAAAGCAAAAAGAGATTCCCAAGTATCTTTTAAAATTTTCCTGATGGAGATCTTACCACTAAGTTTAGAATATTTCCTACGTTGGAAAAGATCTTTTTCATCAGAATAGCCTGAAAAGGCTCCATTCTTGGAGAATTCTCTCATCTTGGAAAATTTTAAACTTATTGACCCTGCTTTCAGCAGAAGTTTATATCAGGTGGCCTCCAGAGATTTTTTCTAAACTGAATTGGAGGACATGAGACAGTATTCAGTAATTATTGGTCACTAGCACACCTTCAGCAATAAAATGTATGAAGTGAAATGGAAGTAACAAAAAAATTTCTATTATCAGCAAATCCCATGTTAGTTTCTATACCAGGACAGTGTATTTCCCACAAACCACTAGAAACTAGTAACCTGAAAACTATTTGTGACATAATAAAATTATACAGTGTCATGTAAAGATGGAAAGAAAAGTGGAGTGCTGCTGCTGCAGATGTCACGGCCAACAGGAGAAAATGGATCATGCACAACTTCTCTCTTTCTAGAATGCAGCCTTTTCTCCAGTGAATGAATTTTGAAATCTAAAAACTGGTTGCAAGCTATTTAATTTTCTGAACATGGGGGGTGAGATAAATGGCTTCAAATAGTTCAGCAAATCTTAAAAGAAAGCAGACCAGAAAAGAGAGTTTTAGATTAAAAGACTATGTTTAAAAACATGTGCAACCCTGCTTAAAAGTTGTCTTAAAAAAAAATCTTTTGAAACCCATCTCCTATTCTTAGGACTTCATAATTAAAACCCTGAATTTTGTATTTCAAGTTTGGAAAATTCTAATAACAAGGAAGCTGTAACAATGTTGTTAAAAAACTATTTTTTCTTTGCTGAAACCAGTATCACTATGGACCCAAATTATTTTCATTATTTCTTGGTATCATCAAACTGTGGAAGGTTGAAAAAGCTGAGGAATAGTTAATGCTTTAATTGTAACCATGACTACTTTTGCTCATGTAAACATGAGCAAAAGTACTTGAGAGAGTTATATTAATTTGCTAAAAATGAATTCCCATATTGGTCTTGGCTTGCAGTTTTGTTTTAGATAAGTGTGAAAAACATCCATTCTGCTCAGTGCCTTACTGTAAACACACTGGTGTTGAGCTAAGGGATACTAAAGGATCAGAGAGTTTTGAGCACTTCACTGCCCCAAAATACATCTGGTCCTGACCCAAATTTTCACCTGTGTCTATCAGTTACCCATGTTTATCCCAATGGGGTAGATTTCCTGTCAGATCCATCAATTAGATGTTGGATAATCACCACATAAATCACCTGGGTAAATGAGACCAAGCCAGAATCAAATTCATTGTACCCATTAAAGACAGATATCAACTCATAAAATACATAACATGTCAAAGGTGGCATAATCTTCTCTGAGAAAAGAGAACAGCCCATCAATTTACTAAAATGAAATAAATCATGGGGAAAAGAGAATTAAACTGGCATCTCTGCTATCTTTAGCAGAGGAAAGAAGACCTGAGTGTAATACAGTAAGTACAGAAGAGCTCCCCCGCTCTGCCCTGGCGATCCCTTGCTCCCATACCAACCTCTTCTGACAGCTGACAGCATCAGCAATCTCTGCACCCTCCAGTCATGGCTCTTGAGCTGGGAGCTCAGCTCCAGCTGCGAGCACTTCACAGGCACAGTCTAACAGCCTAACCAACCTGCGAGGAGCAGGATTCAGTACATAAAGGTACAGAATAGTCGGCGCGCCCACAGTTACCTTTGCCCAGTCATTACTTCATTCTGGAGACACTTAAACTCTCCACTGGAGACATTTAAACACTCTTGGCCCTTGGCATTTTTGGGACAAGGATTCAGCAATCCTGTGAGAGCATCCCTGCCCTTGCCTGGGTGATGCCTGCCCAGTAAGAGTAAGAGTAATTTACAGAGAATTTGGCAAATATTAGGGCCATATTAGAGCCATCCTGTTTTGCTCCCCATGACGAATCTTCTCCCCAGCCTGCAGTCCTGTCCTGCTGGCCAGCAGCTCATCCTCCAGGGAAAGCTCCAGCCACAAGTTCTCCACATGCCTGGTTAACTGGCGCTTTGACTATCAAAAGCATGTTAGTAAATACTAATGAACAAATCTTCATCATCTTCAAATCTTCAGTGAAGCAGAGAATTTCTGATATATAGCGGATGGTTTGGTATGTAGATACATGTAGATTTCCTTTTACAATATAGTTCAAAACATGTAGTAAGTGTTGATACTCTCGATATTTTACATCTAATAACATGTTACTCTTCTTCCAGGGGTGACTGCTCATTAGCTGCTTCTGATTTCACTGGAATATTATAGTTACCAAATATGTGTATCCAGAAATCTGCACAGTCTCTGCTTGTTACAAATATCTTCAGGGTACTTGTTTCAGCTGCCAATGGCATATAACAGATCACTGAAATCACCTAGAGTGGTGTTTCTTTCCTTTCTAAGGAAAAAGGCCTTCTTGAAAAGGTGAACTTCCTTAAGCAGGAAAAGGAAGAGGATTAAAATAAGTGACAAATATAGTGAATTCCCATGTTTCTAAATGGGTAGTTCCTTTGCTCTTCTGCAAACAGACATTCACCAAAGAATCATATAAATAAATTTTTGCCCTCACATTTTGGGGCATAAGGAAATACAGCTGTGCTCTGACACGTTACAGGTAGAACCAGACACAGCCTGGTTTTGTTCCCCCTCTGTGATTCTGAGCAGAGATATTCTGGAGTACACAAAAATTGCAGAGCTGATACTGTGGCGACAAGTAATCATAGGATGGTTGTCAGGGTATAGGAAACAAATACTGCAGAGGCTATAGATGACGTGTTGGAAACTCTTGGGTTTCTGCATGGAAAACACTGGAAAAAAATGGCATGCAAGAAGGCATCCATAAAGGACAGTGGAGAAAAGATTACAGAAGGATTTTGGAGGATAATTGTAAAACTTATTGCTATTGTGGTTACTGAACCAATCATGTGGGGTTCTGCATTAAAGAATAAGAGGGTACTGCATCTTTGCCAACCTGTTCTGTATGGGTGCTCCTTGAGAGGAGGCTGAAGCAGGTACCGTGCCTGATCACACACTAGTGGAAGACAACACATCTTGATTAATAAAATGTCCTGTTCATTTGTCCTGAGTGGGAAGACAATGGTGAATAATTCTTTCCTGTTTAATGATATTTTTGGTTTATGAACCTAAAGACTCTTTCCAGACTCCGATCGGGTTTCTGGGAGCCAGTGCTGCTTGTGCCATACAAGCCTGCAGGATTTTGTGCAGGAAGACACAGCTGGTAAAGAAAGCTAGGAAGCACAAAACCCTATCCTTCTACTGTCCTAGTAAGGCCAACATAAGTGGATGTCAAATAGCTCAGATGATTACTTATCCTGGGGAGCCATTATAGGCAGTAGCCAGGATTAGGCTTTCAGCTGAGACACTGCTCCTGAGAATCAGAAAATGAGGGATTATTTAGGTGAAAAGATAATGGCTGAAAAAGCATTATGAATCCTCAGAGTAGGAGGAAAAAGGCCAAGGGTGGAGAGACAGAACAGAATAGATTAAAGAAGAATTGGTAAGATAAAAATGACATTGTAAAAAATATATACCTGTGTTACTAAAAACATACAAGATTATTAAAATGAAAGGTCTTTCAGAAATCTAATTTATCCTTCCACTCTGGTTTTCAGATAACAGTGTTCTCCTCTATTTCATTTTGAGAACAGGAGACTGAGTAAATAGGTTTTTAATAACTGTTTAAATTTGAACTTACTAAATTTAAAAGAAAAAATTTCCTTTATGATGCTTTAAAGCATTTCATGATTGAGCTTCAAGTGAGGATTGGAACCTATAGCGAGCATGCCTCCAAATATAGGTCTTGTTATAAACTGGGTATACAAGCTGATTTGAACTGCCAACATTTCCAGGTCTCTGCACCACGAATGGAAAATGGAAAATCAACCTAATAGATGATTTAAGTAGAAAGGGAAGGGAAGGGAAAGGGAAAGGGAAAGGGAAAGGGAAAGGGAAAGGGAAAGGGAAAGGGAAAGGGAAAGGGAAAGGGAAAGGAAAGGGAAAGGGAAAGGGAAAGGCCCAAGTGAAATAAGCTTCCTTATAGAACATGTGAAAAATAATTATTTACTGTATCTAGCATTGATAAAAGAGTAAAGCCAATGTATCTTAAGCAGTGAATGAAACATTCACCTTGTCAAAATGTATGATAGTAATGTTTCCCCTGCAGTTGTGAGTTTCAAAAGACAAATACCCTTAATGCATCGATTTTTTGATGTCTGTTGGTTACATCACACTCCCAATTTCATGCTAGTATTACAATTTCTAGTTTCTGAGGTGCCCAGGGCAGACCCAGCTCTAGTTCTCTGGGAATTACAGTCCTGCATCCCCTCTTCCCAGTATTTCTGAAGTGACCTCTATTATTTAGTAGCAGAGTAGGAAAGACCTTGCATTGTTACAATTTCCAGTCACTTTTTGCTGCTCTCAGGAAAGGGCATCTACTGCACCTTCATTCTCATCTGCTTTGCACTAGTGGGTGAGGAGACCTGCGCTACCTCAGATTGATTAGTGTTCATTTTGGGTGAATACTTTACAAGGTCATCCAGATTCTGCAGGAGTGGGTAAAGAATGAAGAAAAAAATTCATGATGGGATGAAAACTGAAGAGGCTGCACTTTCCTTTTATTTCCCATGGAGAGTGCCTCTGCATGTCAAAGAACTCATACAGATGGTCGTGAATGTTCGTTCTTCCAGAATCAGTTTTCATGAATATTCAATATGGCCACATCACACAATTACTGTTTACTTGTGTTTATGCTCACTACTGAGAATCAGCACCGAATTACAGTGACATTCAGGAGTGAATTACAAGAGAGGCCAACATTTAGGAAATAAAAAGCATTCATTGTCCTGTGTAATACTTATTGGGTATCAGCATGAAGATTCATGGAAAAAATCTCTTTAGCCTTGGATATGGTTTGTGGAGGACAATGCAACAGATTCCACAACAAAATAGGATTTTGTGAGCCATGGGGAATCTTTATCAGCCATAAAGGAGACAGCAAAGAGGCAATTTCATTGAAGTATGTAGACTTAATAGTATCTGTAATGTCAGTGTGAATTATTAGAGCAATTCTGGCCCTGATGGCAGTGTGGAAGTTAGAGGGGGGAGCATGAAAACAGGAATGTTATAAGAATTAAAAAATAAAGAGTTGGAAGGCTTATCACATGGAGTGTAAGAGTTGAAATGCTACTATGTGGAAATGTTCTTCCAGTTCAAAAGCATCTGTTGGAGTCCTTCAAAAGTCATAGTCAGACAATCAAAAGCAGGAAAGAAATAGCACTTTGGGGTCAGACAAACTGTTTTCATAACAGATTCCTTCCAAAGATGTTTGGGGTTCAGTAGCCTAAGAGAAGTTCCTCCTTTGGAAAAAAAATTTTCCTCCTTTGGGAGTCCTAGAAATTAGAACTGTATTTGGATCTTTTACTGACAGGTCAGTATACCAAGGTCAATACCTCTGATACTGAGGTCAAAAGTAGTTTTTAATTTATCTTTATAATTATATTTAGAAATAAGGGAAAAGATGCAAAGTAAAGTGACCTACTCAGAGAAATCAATGGCAATACTGGGAATAGATACATTAGGAAATTAGCAGTTGCCTGCTTTAACTTTGGATACGGGTTTGAGTCCAAAATTGTAATGAGAAATTCTTTGACTGTGGAATTAAGAAATAGTCTTACAGTACTTATTCTTGGGTTTACCTCCTCAAAAAAATGCATGAAATAGGATGGTAAAGTTAGCACTCTGGCAATCCATGTAACTGGCAGTGTGAAGTTCGCCACATTGTAGGTTTTTCCTTCTTTAGACTTGGAAGAAATTTCGCAACGACAGCAAGCATCTAGGAATTTTCTCATTGCCTGCAAAAGAAGAAGCTTTGAGAAATTAATGTACTGTCATTATATGAGCCTTGGTCCTAGACTACAGGCAATCCCCAGTTTACTTAGAGCTGCATAGTCAATTTGTCCTATCTTTACTGTTCATGAGCAACATGCTAGGAAACATTCATTAGATACATAAGATGCACCAAACAGCATGACATTATTTTACTTCCTAACAAACTGGAGGGCCCACCTTTGTGATCGAGCTTCCTTAAAGGAAGGAGACATTTGATGATGCCTAGATTTTACAGCTTTAACATTAAAACTATGCTTTGTTTAATCAAGAAAAAGGGAAGGCCAAGAAAGCAGTTCCTCAAGCTTTAAATGAAGCATTAGAATGAGCAGGGAATTTTCAAGTTGGTCAAGGGGATGAAAGACAAACACATTGTGCAGCCTAGTTTGAAAGCAGTAATTTGCAGAAACATTTTGCTTGGGATTGGAGAGCTTGGGACAGCAAAGTGTTGTGTTTTCTTTTGAAGTCTGGGTGACAGGGCAGGAAAAATACACTGTGAAATCTTTCTGTGACTTATGTGGGTTATTGATTTTGTTCTTTTTTTTTTCCTTCATGAGTCAGTTAGACACTTCTGCTGCATCTCTGATCTGTCTTCCCCCTTGCATGCCCAAAGTCTGACACAACATGATGGCAGATACTGTAGAATGTAAGGTTTCTATGGAAGCTGTTTCTGTAATGCCTGTGGGAGCTGACACTGCAGGAGCAGCCTCCTGACACAAATATGCATTTCTGGAATGAAAATAATTGTGCATTTTAAAATGTCACAGTAAAATTTGATGTCATAACAAGATGAGTTTAGCTTGCAGAAAATCTTAATTGCTTAATTTTTACTGTATTAGGAAGAAAGCCACTGTAGTATTAAGGGTTTGTGGTGTTTACTAAGTGAGTAACTATGGTCCTGTCCAGCAGAAAACAGTAGTATGCCTGCACTTTGGACACATAAGTAGAAGGAAGTTATTAGGAATATGAAGCTAGAGGCCAAGAACAAAAGGATTTTTGATAGGAAAATGGTGTACAGAGAAGCATGGGTTCCAAGCTGTTGTTTTTAAGGAAAGATGAGAGGTGTTACATGTGTAACCTTGCAGACAGTTGAGGCCTGGTCTTGCTGCTAAATAATGTATTTTAGGACTTCTCTATTTTGTAACAGAACAATGGAGCGGAAACTAAGAAAAGAGAAGTGGAGGATGATACACATTGTGTGAAGACATTATTGATTACTGGAAATTTTCAACATAATTTCTAATGTGAATAATATGTGAAGTATTCCACACCTAAAGCACATCTTTTCATAAAAGCATTAACTTGAAAGAGTTATTGCTGCTTTTGGTTTTTTGTTGCTTCCTTTTCATTCCCCAAGGGAAATAAATTAAGGTCCCCTTATTTTTTCTGGCAAAAACGTCTTGGTTTCTTTTTTCAATTTGATTCTTAGCTTTGGAAAAAAAAAATTGTTTTGAAAACCAGCATTGTTTTTTAATATAAAAAATGCCTGCTAGTTAAAAATAGATTTCCCTGAAGGAAAAAACCAAAACAACTCCAAACCATTTTTCAAAGGTCTTTGATAATTTCTCAGACTATACTTTTGGAAATACAGACTTAGTAAATAGTAATACAAACTTAAAGAGTAATACAAACTTAGAAAATAATAATCCAAGTTGTGTTAAGCAAATGTAGATTGACTGGTCTGAATTCTTGGGAGATTGTTTTCACTGCTTTCCACAACAGCCTTCTGAAAATAAAGTTTTGTTTTGCTATCAGATTTATATCAAAAATGTATAGAACTTGTTAATTATCTGAAAGCTTAACATTGCTAAGGAAAATGTTGATTTTCTTTTACACTTTTTCAAGGCCGTTTGACAGCTGCCTGACAGAACATGTTCTCAAGTGTATATACTGCTTTGTAGATCATATACGCCTATGGAATGTAATTTCTAGAGTCAGAGAACAAAACACCTTGACACTGATAGGAATTATTTAATTTTTAACCTCCAAGTATAGACATAAAACTTCAGAGTTAGGAATATTTTTTTTTGTGGCTGTTTCATATACTTAATACTCTAATTTTTAGTAGGGCTGCAGGAAATTCAGCAGTTATGTGTTTCTGCCATATTGCAGTGTTCGATTTAATATTTTTTAAGCTGTCCATATTGCACACTGCAGTGTAGTACAGAGATATCCAATTCTGTCTTTAATGAGCTACCCTAGATATTGGAACCAAACTGTGCAGCACATCAGAACCCAGTAAATTAACTAATGCATAACTCTGTCTCATGTGGTTAGACTGCAGTCTAACTGCAAATGCAGTAAAAAGAATTACAATTGAAAGCAATAGATCACAGAAGGCAAAAACTCTGTGGAATGAACAATGCAGCTCTAAAGTCTGTGAGCGTTGGTGGATGTGAAGGAAAGTGGTATTAATGGCAAAACTACTTGCCAGGATGGTCTTGGCAGGGTTGCTGTTAATGGTTTAGAATTTAGAAGCAAAGAAGAATTACTTGCGATTACAGATACAGCAGAGATATGGTTTGTGTGTGCCCTAAAAAAGACTGCACAAGGATGCTGAGGAACAAGGAAGTTTTGAGGGAGGTTTCAAATTCAAGTTGTGCTGGTTGCACTGGTATGAGATTGGGAGAGCTGGACTGATGGATGCACTTGCATGATGATGGCAATTTCATGGAGGGTGTTAGCAATGCCAGGCATTGCAACAATGTGGCACTGGCATGTTCAGGATACCATGCACAGAAATGCCGCGACTATTTTTCCATATTCTTTTGCTGCACTGTCCTCCTCCATCTGCCCCCTGCATCACTAGAAGAGATTGTACATTTCTCATTAATCACCTCTGATGTGCACTTGGCTTCTTATCTCTGAGAATAGGTTTCTTAGAGGATGCACCATTTCCTGGCTGTGGGAAATTTCAAAGTATATTCACCAAATATCTTTCAGATAAGAGGGAAATTTGACAGCCTAAACTGTAGCCACTTGAGGCTTGCAATCTCTATAGTAGGGAAATATTTAAAACATTTTGATCATCACTGTGACCCTTCTTTTATCAGCTTCTGAGTTACTTATCACCGTACTCCTGCTACCAGAGTATTCCATTGAAACAAAGGATTTTCTTTGGAAACAAAGGATAAAATATATTTATCTTAAGAGCATTTGACTAAGACAAACATCTTCTTGCCATCTTAATGTAAACCTGTTATTGCATTCTAGAACACCAAAATATCCACTCCTGAAATGATGGACAGCCTTGCTGAAGATTCAATTTATTACAGAAATCTAATTCAAAATCTTGTAAAAAGTTTTCAGTGTGTTGTCATGACCCACTGGGTACAGGGCACACTGTTTGCTATGAATTCTTGTCAGGCTGAACAAAAACACCAGTCCACATATCAGGGAATTCTTATGTTTCTATTGTATAATCATCTTAACTCCGGCAACTAGCCCACTACTTAGTCTCAAAAGCGTTGGCTAACAAGCTCTTAACTTTTGCAACACACTTCAGCAAGCTCCCAAACCACAAACTCCTCAAGTGTCAGTTAACAAGCCCTTGACATTTACAACACACTTCAACAAGCTCACAACTCTAACAATAGCCTTCAGCATGGAGTAAGGAGTAGAATATGATAGTCCCACTTTGCTGGGAGGGGGACAAGAAAGGACATCTGCAGTCCTTCGATCCCACATTGGTCCTGCCCCATGGATGGACAGGAAGATGGGGAAGTTGAGGCAGGCACATTGAGAATGAGTGTGAAGGCAGAAAAGGAAGGTGGCTCAGCTGATCACAACTTCCCTGTGGAAACAGTCTGAGTGCTGGAGACAAAACATGCCTATGGCTGCTCTTCCACAGGTGTGACTTGAACTCAAGTGGGTTGACTGAAGCAAAGACAAGTCCCACAACTAAAGATCAATTGTTCGGCAATATTGAACCGAAAATATTTGAAGGTTATCTTTCTGCCAGTGTGTTTTGAGTGGGTTTGATTAATGTTAAAGAAAAAAATCAATGCAATAACTGGAATTCAAACCACCCTATGAAGTCTATATAATGTTAGTAAGGGAAGAACTGAAAACACTTCTGTCGCCTATCATAAGCTGTGTTGGAGACTTGTAGGGCTTCTGTTTGTCATAAATTCACAGTTTATGATATTGTACAATTCCAATAATTGTCAGTCTTCATTTTCTAAAAGTATGTTTCTTCTATTGTAAAATTATTCAAAATCTGGATCTAAAAAAAGAAAGTAGCCCATCAAAACTGAAAGTAAATATATATTTTCTTTTACTATATTCTGTAGAACTTTAAAGTTTCAAAGCCTCTAAGACCTAGTTTATGACATTCAGTGATAATGACAATAAAACTTATACTGGTGACTGTGTTATGACTCTTAGGCAGCAATGAGCACGCAGAAGTACTTTGTTCTTAATTCTATCCTGTGGAGCTTAAAACTAAAGGTTCCACTTTTAGCTGTATGGGAGTCCTTATAAATACGTAGATTCTAAGACCAGAAGGCCAGGGACAGTTTTTGTCTAGCCAGATTTTCAGGATATATAAGCTTGTAGAACTTTTCCAAAACTGGGAATTAAACCAGTTCTTAGAAAAGTATTGAATCTGACTTTAACATTCTACTCAGCTGAAAATCCGCATCCCCAGATAAATTACTTCAGCTTTTAATTACTCTCATGGCTAAAAAATTGTATCTCATTTCAAGAATTTATCTTTCTCCAATTTCCTGATACTGGATGTGATACTTTTGACAAAAAGCTTAAAACACACTACCTTGCCCAACTATTTATCAGTACTTATGCATAAGTGACAAATTTTAAGCCAAGGCATAAAAACATGCACAGGCTGTAAGCTGCAGTTAGAAGCCAAAGAGGTAAGCAGATGGATAACTAGGCAAATGCAATGTAGCTTGTTGCACACATGGGGAAGGGTAGGGAAAATGCACCCTCTCTAGACAACCTGTTCTCACTGATATCTCTAAGCTAAACATTAAATTTTGTGGATGATATTAAAGGACTCAGCTTAATGACCATAGAGACAGCTGTCTTGTCATAGCTACAAGAACAGGTTTTACTTAAGGGATACTATACAGGAAAATAAAACATTCCTCAGGCTGAGCACAACACAGGCTTCCCAGAGAACCCTTCTTTTGGCTACTTTTCAGGTCCCATCCTCAGCCTTTTATTGCTTTGGCTCTTGCCTGAACAGTAGGGATGGAGCAGCTGTAAGTTAACAGCCAGAAGCAATTTTCATTGATTTGTCCTGCTCTTTGCAGTAGTCCACTGGAAGCGTCCCCAGGGCACATTACTAATTTTTTGCCCTTTACTTTGGGACCATTAGATTAATGGTGTTATATAATTGCCATTTCTTCATCATTAATACAATAATGGTGTGATGAATTTTACAGTCAAACAGTCCTTAGCTCTTGCTAGGGGGGGTAAAAAAATTCCTCCTATTTAAAAATGAAATTATCTTTTTTCCCCAGACCTATAGAACAGGTTTGCTTCTGTGCCTTTGCAGCCTAGTTGGCACAGAGTGCTAGTTATGACTAGCAACTAGTTATGACCCCCAGAGTTAAAATAATTTGGGGAAAAAGAGGGAATACAGCAACTCAAAAACATGGCAAGTATTTTATTCACTGCTCCTTGAACAATACAAGTCACATGCAGACCAACCAGCAGACAATGCCCACTTAGGTCAGATCAGAAGGATCTAGCTTTTATATCTGAGAATACACTTGTATTACTGCACAGGCTCTTCTGGCATTGCCTTGCTACATCTGCCTGCTTAAACTGTTGTCAGGTTAGTATTAAGAGCTTGGTCTTGCCCACACTGACCAGTGCTTACCCAAATCAAGTATGGATGTAGGACCAGAGCTAAAACAGCCAGGCAAGATTCCCTATCAGCAGCTGGATAATGCAACCTGGTTTTGGAGCACAAGGGAACCAAATCATATGCAGCTAGACTGAGCCAAGGCATGCTTTTCCAGTTCAGGGCCAGAATATAGGCCTACAGTTTTCTTTAAAAATTCTTTAACTTGGCCTGTAGGTTGGTGACAGTAACGTGGGACTGAATGTCAGTGCTATGTTCTGTCCATGCTTATTTGGAAGAGGAGGACAGAGCTATGCAGGTTTCAAGGGACTGGAGTGACACCTTAGCAATTGTGGAGAAGACACCTCTAAAGTGGTAATTTCTGAACTTGGGTAAAATAAGGTTTCCTGACCTCATCCTAAAGTGTGATAAGGTGCAATGTGATGAGACAGAAACAATACCTTCTGCTTCTCCAGATGCACTCCCTTTAAAGTGGGCAGGATTTCAGTCATTGTGAGGTTTGAAAGTAGAACTATCAGAAACATAGATATCAACAGGTAGTGCCCATGTACACAGCAAGAGATTCTTTGTGTGTGTTGTTGAGTTGCTGAATCTATTGTTGTTGCTTTCTGTTTATATGCTTCTTTTATGGTGATGAAGGCGTTCTAGTGATTTATACAAACATTTGGACTGCAGAAAACTCAGGACTTCAAAGTGCACAATAATTTCATCTATCCTTGAGGCATACAGAGGTGACCTATCTTGTCTTCTTCATACTTTCCATGTGATTAAGGGCAGATGGCAAAGTGAAGATGCTTGTCCAAAGTACAGGCAGCTGTCTCAATTCACACAGCAAGTAAGTGAGTCTTGGGTCAATTCTAAATAAAAGCTCACACCAAGAGCTTATGACTGAGAATTACCAAGTGGTAAGCCTTAGAGGAAGCCAAGAGAGAGTCCCAGCAAAGTATAGTGTAGTTGGTGTCTTTGACCACACTCTAGATGACTCCTGGATGACAAACAAATCTGTTTTGTAACTTCCCACACCTGCAACATGTTTGTGAAAGAGAGTGGACAGTTGGTCTTAATTAGAGCAGGAAGTGATGCATAAAAGAAGTTGTTCTCTTATTCATTATTGTCTTTTCCTTGCTCAGAATTATGGATCTTACGCCTGTGCAAGATGTTTTCTGGTTCCCTTATTTAAAGTTACAGTATTACAGGAAATAGATATATTGCCCACTCTGCAGAAGTAGCAGGACAATTTGTCAATTAGAAATAATCAGTTCTAGAACGACTTTTATGTCTGTGCTGTTTCTGAAACCTCTTTAATTAGAGCTGAGTTCATCCATGTATCAGCTGAAGCAACAGATATTAACTGTCCCATGTGTACATCTTGAAATGAGATTAAATGCAGTTTGTCTTGGACTGTAAGCAGTACAGAATCCTGTACTTTACAGTCAAAACATCTCTGTGAAGAGGTTTACTTTTTATTGTTCTTAATCTTGTATTTGAAAATAAGTCTGGTGCTCCACTGCCAGGCTTGGATACAGAAGCTCTGTGTCTATCTCCTGGATGGATATTACTTGGCTTGACAGCTTGACAGTTTCAGCCCTTGCCAGTATGCCTCAGTTTTGACGGGAGGAGATCACATCTGGTCCTGAGGAGGATGAAGGACATGTTAAAGGATGCTCAGTCCCCAGCCTCCGGGTTGTTTTATCCAGGTTTGTGAGGTCATGTCCTAGTGAAGGATCACTTAATATGGCCAAAGAGGAGAAAGTCCTTTCCTACTGTTATCAATGCTAAATAGGGTTTATCCCTGCAAGGTGATTACACATCTTTACTGCGGCCAGCCTACTTTCTAAATGGAGAAAATCAAGAGCTTTGCTGTCTTGCTCTCCAAAAGCAAGATTGAATGGGTATTAATTTAAGTAGAAGTAATAAATCTGCCCCTTTTCTCACATTATTTTTTTCCTGATTAAGGGACAGAACTGCAAAAAAAACCACCTTTTCCTTGCATTTTAAAAACCAAAATATATTAAATATTAAATGTTCATATTTCCTAAAGGTTTATATTTAATTTTTGCATGTTTTCTATGAGTTGCCACTCATTATTAAATAAGTTTAAGTTATACAGCAACTAAAATTGAGTAGAATTTAAAGACAGGAATATAGGAATTTAAAGGCTTCCTTAGTACATAGGCGTTTTCTGAGCTAGTTACTTTATTCCTGATTGTTCTGTCTGTTCTTTTTAGACTGTTCTGTCTAAAAAGATGTTTGCCATTTCTGTCTTAGAGCTGGCTTGTCATCTTATAGTTCCCTGAACATCTCACTCTAGGTGATTTTGCCATTTTTATCTACATGTTGCAAGAAATCCTGAACTGTAAAATAATATGTAGAAGGATTTTCCAAAGCAGCTTTCTGAGTGAATAGCCCAGTGAAAATAAGACATTTTAAAGATTAAAAAACATTTCCAACAAAACATTAGAAAGCCTAAAGGTAAATTATGGGTTTACATTTACTGCCACTGTTGTACTCTCAGCAAAGGGCATTATGATGAAATTAAGACAAACACGGGAAAGTTTTGAAAGCTTCCTCATTAGCCATAAATGTGGAATATCAGCAGAACACTAGGAATGTAATAAGTCTTGTATGACACTTTTTAATTTGAATGCTGAACAGCTCTTAATCTCTGTTTACTGGTTCCCTGGTGCCAAGGGGAAGAAAGTCAGCCTGCCAAGTTATGTTTCTTGATCTCTCTAACTCACTGTAAAGCCTCCACCAGGTTATAATTTTTTTTCTTTGCCACCTGTGTAATGGAGATAGTTATTATCTCCTTCTTATTTGATTTTCTGAGATTATGACATTTGTGGTAATGAATCTTCATAAACCATACCAAATTCATTGTGATGAGGTATTGTAAAAAGGGCAGTGTATATTAAAAATGTGATCTATTTACCCTTGTATAAGCTGCCTAAGACTGCATGATGTTCTCATTCAGTTTAGCTTTTTAGTTAGAAAATGCATAATATCTGGAGGGGAGTACCTACTGATTTCATTAGCATTACATCTACTAAAAACCTTTGGGAGAGAAGGGAGACTAAAGCCACAGTCTTGCACATTCCTGCCAGGATATCCAGGAGCATAACTGTACTTCTGTGGGCTACTGTTCAGACAGATAAGGCTTTAAAATATTTAACTTTTAAAATCAAAATTTTCTATCAGTCTCGCACACTCACTCCTCTTTCAGTTTCTTTTCCTACCCCTCTCTGTTTTCTCCTTTAATGTGTGTTGACTTTCTCTTGTTGCTTTTTTTCCCCTCCAGTAGCATGAGAATTTTTTTTTCATTTGGGACTTGAAACGCTGCTTCAGGGTGACATTATGGCCTTTCCTGGCAAAGGATCTGCAAGACTGTGGAGTGTTCTGGGGAGACATTCATGTCACCAATGAAATTCTTATGAGATTATGTAAGATAGTGTGTGGAAACTGCAATAAGGATGTCAGGGTCCCGCAGTACAACTGAAACAAAAGAAAAGGGAGTCTGACAGAAATGCAATTACATGGCACTGCAGCAGAACCTAAGAAATTCTGATGGGGAGAAGCATGCTTAATTGGGAAGAGAATATGGAATAGCAGGTGCTTTTCCCTAACCTATAAGTACAATAAAATGTGTTCCAGTCTCCTTTTTTCCAACTCAGCTCTTGTTCAACAAATCAATGGTAGATTTGTCTTAAAATGTTCTGCAGATATTAGATCCTGGCTACAGTGAAAGCTAGGTAGACTACTAAAATATGATCATTCTCCTAATTGTGGCAGTGATCTAGACTGGCAGTAGGAGAAAGAATTTTCTTTTCTCCTTTTCTTACCTCTAATCCAAGCAACATTTTTCTTTAGACAAAAGAAGAATGTTTCTTCTTTTACAAGATGGAAAAACTCCAGTGATTTTTTTTCCCTCAGTCAGACCTGTTTGGTCATGACTGGACTAGGACTAAGAATTCAGAAACCGTGGCTTGTTTTGTAAGCTGTGTTGCAGCTATACTGATAAAGAGTTATGTCCTTTTGTCTTCTCTTGGAATAAGAAATTGTGTACAAAAATTGATGGGTTTAAATAACCAGATATTTAAATATCAGAACGTGGCTCAGCAGTTAATCCAAATCCATTATTTTATGATACATATGTTCTCAGAAAGATATCCTGGCAACCTCCTTTACAGTACAAAATGTTTTCTTTTATTCACCTTACACCCATAATTCTTGCATTTTTTAAAGGGATGGATATATTTCTATGCACTCCGTTCACATATGCCAACCTATTGTAAACTTCTACCATTAACAGAGTTTTCTAGACATCTCAGATCCAAAAAGAAGGAAATTTTGCGTCCTTTATGGTCTTTGTAGATTTATTATGGGGATTTTCATTTAGTAGTGTTGTAAGAGTGGCTTTTTTTCTGCCTCACTTGCATCTGAGATCCTCTCACTGAAATTTTGTCTGAAGTTAGAGCATCTGTTATTCAGTATGGTCTGTTTTCAGCGTGAGGTTTTCAAGAGCATATACATGAGTTACTCTGTTTTCCTATTCCATCGTATTCTACACAGGAATTCTAGTTCCTTATTTGCAAATCACTGTCTACAGTATCTTTTAGAAAAAAGCATAAGGAGGTGGAATCAAATTGGGTAATTTTGCACATAACATTGAATTTACTAATAGTTGAATCTCTTTTGTAAAAGATATAAGAACATTACTTCATTGAATAGAGTTTCTAACCTTCCTTTGGTATACCAGCTTACAATATTATGTAAAGGTGATTGTAAAATGGGATGCAACTGTACTGAAATCTGTAATAGAATTATTCTGTACTGTTCATGCGTGTCCTCTTTGAAGGACCTTAAATTCTACTATAATTTAGACTATTGTGTTAATTTTTATGTCCAGGATGCATAATTTATGGAATATTAAAAATTAGTACTCCATGGGAAATTTGCATAAATCTGAGAATTCTTAACAGGAAATGGAGTTTTTAAAGAATGATAAAATATAATCTATAATGAAAAACATCCCTCTTATTCACTGTCACAGGGAAGACACAGTAAACCACAGCCAGTGGCAGATCTTAATACTGGTGTTTGAGAACCATTGAGTTGAGAGCTTTTAATCTGCTTGATTACCTCACTCACTCACTCCCATCCCAGTGTTATTTTCCCTAGGGCTTCACTTCCCTTTTCCAATAGTTAAGATTATTATGCACCAGTCATAGAGGAGCTTTAGATTAAAACTGTTTCCAGGTAGAGTGGAAATGTACTTGTAATTTTTTGGAGGGCAAACCCAGGCAGAAAAAGTTCCACATCTGATCTTTAGGAAGTTATCACCATGATATAAAGACAGTAGTGACAGCAGCAGTCAGACAGTTAAATCTTTCCTGGTACAATGCAAATACACCTTTGGGAGATTATACATAAGGTCAGATCTTGTTTTAATTCTTTCAGATGAGATGAATGAAGTATAAAGTAAGGGAGGACTGAGCTCAGATAAATGGAAAGATAGATTGTGAGCACAAAGTAGAATAAGAAAATTATTATTTGCGATAAAAAGATTAGTGTCAAAGACTAATTTATACCAGCTCTTCATTTGTACAGATACTATTTTTCAAAGCAGAAAATGGTTAATATATAAAGAACTGAGATTATGAAGTGACTTTTCACAGCACAAAATAAACATTAATAGACAGTCTTTTCGAGAGAGATAGGTCAGTGAAATAAAGATGGTGGGCAGTCAAAAAGAAATGACATACTGCCCCAGAAAAGTCTTCTAGGAAAAGAACAGTCAAAATAGCAATGTCTTCATATGAGTCTGCTTTGTAGAAACCTTAACTATCAAGTGCCCTGGAGAACAGCCAGTGGGATTACCCTTTTTACAACATTGTTAAATGGTGCAGTACAAAAGCCCTGAGGATGCCTTAAAATGAAACTATTCCCGCCTTTGAAGTTTAAACTAAAATACACACATATACACACCACCCTTTAAATAAGAGGTAGCCTATTTTTGCATTGCTTTTCTTCACTTTTTTTCTTACATGAGCAGGGATAAATTTCATTAGTATTGAGGGATGGGTCCATGTTTGAGTGATGCAAAACTCTTCTAATTTCTAATCTATATTCTCTCCTATTTCTAATTCTGCTTCTTTTCCCTTCAGTGCTTTTCCTCTCTCTTCTACTATTTCTTAACACTGTTATCTCATTCCTTCTTTTAATTTCTAATATCTGTCTTCGATTTATATGGATAACTTCCTATTCCATTTTTCTGGAGATGATTTCCTTACTTTTGCTCTCCTTGACCGAACCCTTTAAGATTCCCTCATCTTTCTTTGTCCATCTTGTGGTTTTCCAGTTTTTTATCCTCATTACTTCCTTCTCTCTAGCCTCTGGCTTCCTCATCACATCTTTTGTCAAAAATACTCCATATTTTTGATAGATCACCACTTACTTCTTTCTTAATCCTATCCTGTCATTTTATTGCTGACTGAGATTGGCTTTCAGCTCATTTACCATCATCATGAAGTGATTTGCCCTAGGGCCCGAGCTCACAAAAAGTGCCATTCCAGGCAGAAAAATGGCTGTGTTGAAACAGTCTCTTCTTGCTTGCAAAACTGCTTCCTTCCTCTCTCAGTTTCCTGTGTTGATGTTAGCTGCAAGTATATGTTACTTTATATTATACCTGCAGAGCCATCACCAGTGAGAGTAAGTAGAACTTTCTGCACTAAAGAGCTCTGGAACCACTGGGTCCAGGCTGATCAGACAGACCTAAGAATTAATTCTGGTGTGATAGGATGACACATATTTCTACTGGCCTACTTTGGCCAGTTATGCCCTTTACTGTTAGTAAAAATGCAGGGAAAGATGAAAGGACTTTGCCCTGATTCTGATTCACAGTAGCTTGGCAAAAGAGGCAGGTTAAGAAAGAAAATCTTCTAGCTGCAAACTGAGTACATTTGGAATCAAGCAAGCATGATAAACACAGAAGCCTACAGCAGCATTTTTTATCCTGTCACTTTTCAGCACAGAACTGCAATTTAATTACTGTTACACCCTTTTGACCTAGGATGGCTGTCTTTCTGCAGTATTGCTTTTGTGCCAGCTGGAACTGGAAAACATAGGTTGTCCTTCAGGCCATCAGAGAGCAGCTGTGATGGAGGGTCTGGGACCTGCAGAGAGTGACTGTCTTTCCAAAAGGGTGCACTGGTAAAATACTGCTAGAATCACAGGAGCTCAAATTAATTCCTGTGGCTCTTCCATTGAACCCTCCAGACCATGAAAGAATGTACACTGAGTTCATGATCAAGATGATTAGCAAAATGATAAGGTGAGAAACCTTGAACAATTTCTGAGGGGAGCATAGCTTACGCAGGGAGACAGAGCTGTGGGATGCACAGCATTGTGGGATGCATTTTCTGAATTCACCCAAAAGAGATGAAAATACTTAAGCCTCTGAACCTCAAATGGAACCCTGCAATACCACATCCTGCTCAGTGGCCCGCTCTGGTGAAATCATGTCCTTTCACAGTCAGTAGCACAAACAGTCATGTGGGGATTTTTTAACAAGGACTGCATTTCCAGGCCCCAGACTTGGTTTGAAAAGGGTCTTATAGCCAAAACACAGCAGATCCGATTCCAAACAATTCAACCAAGTTTCTCACAATTGCCACAACTCTGCAGTGATCTGCACTTGTATAGAACTGAGCAAGGATGCATAATGTCCAAATTCTCCAGCACCCCACACTCACCCTGCAGAGAATCCTTTGAAAGTACAGAAGAAACTGAAAGATCAAACAGAGCAAGCAAGCAGCTGCCTGTGCTGTTGCAGATGTCTGTAGCGGCAAATGCTGACATCAGACTTTAGTTTACCTCCTATATACATAATGTGTGAAATTTTCTGAACTTTTAGATGGACAGGAAATAAGTAATAGCTCCCAGGTATATTATACTGCAATTCACTTTCCTTCAGAAATGCAGAGCACCGGGAAGGATGCATTAGCATTGCACTGAAGCAGCTTCAGCTCTCCACATATTCTGCTATACCATAAGAAGCAAAAAGGGTCGAGTGAATAGCTCAGACTGTTTAATCATTTTGAATCTAGTACCTATCCTTCTTTGGATTAGTCTGAGTTGGATCTGCTGTGGTTATGAAGGTGAACTGAGGATACCTGATATTCATCTACTTTGCTTGACAAGCATCTTCCTCAGCTGAAAACCTTCAGGTGTGAAATTACCTCCAAAATGGACTTCATGAGTGTCTGTTGCTGGCTCATTTTAGAATATACAGCAAGTTGCTTCAGGAACAGACAAATTTTATTCATAATATTAGGGCTCTTACACTGTGAGTTTATCTGCTCTTGGTTGTGCTATCCATTCATTATTTGTAGCTCATTAGCTGACAGCAAGGGGTTATAATTTTTGTCAAGATTTGCTTTTATTTTCAGATGTGCTATCTTGTCATCTTTGTTTTTAACATCATGATTTTACTTGTTATTGTTTTGTGCTTAGAATCATAAATGTTTTTATGAATGGGCTAAATAAATTACCACCCCCACTCCTATTTAATTTTTATGGGCAGAAATAACCTTGGCTCAGGATGTTCCAAGGATTATTGATTACTGGAGCTGAGCCTCAGGCCATCAGCTCCTTCAAGCCAATCATTAATGCCCTGTGTCAACAAATATTGGAAAAGTGGTGAATGCATTTGCTGCGTTCTCTGAACACTCTTCCAAAAGTGTAAGCTGGGAATGCTGCCTAACTAAATTATACAGTTTAAGGAGAGAGTTCTCAGTGAAAAGTCACCCCCTGGGCAAGATCAGGAAAAAAGTGGCTTAGACTTTCACCTGCAAGGTCAAGGCACTGTAAAGTGTGGAGAAGCAATCCTTATAGACAGCATAAAAATGTACTGAATTCCTTTTGTGTTCCAGAACACTCCAATGTGCCATACCTGTTTGCCTGAGAGAGTGGCCACTACAGGACACAGTTTGATTCTTTCTCCTGTATTCAATTACACTCAGGCAAATTTGGCTAAAATTAATGAACTGGGGAAAATATAATTTGGTCTGTTGTGCAGATAGCACAAGCACATGAAGTTTACTTTCTCAAGAAGGAAGGCCAAACAAAAAAAATTATGTTACACAATTGCCATCTATCCATCTATAAACCCATCAAAGCCAGCAAAAAAAACCAATGACTTTCCTACTTTGTGAATAGCAGAAATCAGCAAATAAACAGCCCTGTGTTGTGAGTGAGGAAAGCAGGAGTCTCTGAAGGCTCTTGTGGAGAGTCTGCAGAACTCTGGCGTGGCTGTGATACGGGAGGAAAACCAGCAGTAGAGCCCTGTTCATCTTGGGCCTGTTCCACACACAGGCAGTGATTCCACTCCTGGAATTCCCCAGACATTAAAGCCAAGTATCAGTAACAGGCTGGCTGGGCCAGAGGTTACAGTTCCCCACAAGCTGCTGCTGAAGAGATAAGGGTGTGGACTAAGGAGAATGGAAGGGTGGCTGCAAACCTCCCCAGACTGGTTTCCCTGGAGGAGCTCTTGTCTGGATGGTGTGCTTCTACTGTACAAGTTCTTTGGAAACGAGGATGGCATAAATTATTTAGGCATGGCAGCACTGCCCACAGCCATCACATGACTTGCATACAAAATCTAAGCTCAGACTCATAACATTCTTCTGGGCAGAAGTTGTCTTTGAGGTGCCACAGTTACCAAGATTAACTGACTCGGAAATAAAAGAGGGGTTTCAGGCACTCTTTTAAAAATTAATTATTAATTAGTTAATTAATTTATATTAGCATGGTAGTATGTGTTATGGAGTCTTCATTACTTCTAAAGAGTAAGATCTGAGTGTACTGAAATACATAGAGTTGTTGGCCATCAATTTAACCTCTAAACCAATTTAGCCACAATACAGCTTCTGTGGCTTTATTCTGGTCTTTATTCTCCTTAACTTGTTTTCTCTGTCGGCTGTGGCAGGATCTAACACTACCTAGCCATAGCTGTGTAAAAAGTTAAAAACTCTCTTATCTGTTTATGGTTATACACTGTGATACAATAAATAGATTTTTTTTTACTATTAATATTATTAATAATTAACTGTTAATTACTGTTAATATGTATTAAAACCCTCAGCGTGCACGTACTTCAGCAAACCTGAGGGTGAAGCCGTGGTATGGGTACGTGTGGCAGATCCTTCCATGGACCTACTGAAGAAACAAGAGATACACTAGAATGGGTGATCTGGGAGCATCAGTCATTTGTTCTCTCTGACACTCTGATGGGACATGCAAGTGCTCACAGGGTGTGTGAAAAGAACAGGAAACCTGCCACATGCAGCTTTGGTAAAATACATACCATTCTCTTTGATCATCTGTGATGGCTTTTAACATATGGAAATGAATTCTTGTTGCAGTAATCTCAGGGCAAGCTAGCAGGTCCGAGGTCCTCCTCAGTGCTGTCCAGAAGTAGGCAGCTGTTCAGACCTGTATCTCATGCCTGGCCATACACAGGTGTATAAAGCTGGCAAGGCAAAGGAGTGGCCACACCCTCCTTGTACTTGTCGGTGTAGCAACCAGCAAGAATTGCAGTCGCTCCTGTCTTTTGGGAAATAGCTGATACTCAGCTCAGATGTGAATAGAAATGAGAAAGCAAGAGGCTGGCTATAGTTTCTATATTTTCTATCACAGACAAATTGAGAAGATAGAAAATGCAGAAATAACTGTATTGCACAGGCAGCTACTGCGCAAGCAAGACTTAGACTTTCTGGAAAAGGCAGTTTGCTGTATATAAACAATCTATTTAGAATTCCTGCTCCTTTTTTGACTAAGCTATTGTTTGTTCACAAATCACGAGTGGCCAATAGTCTTTTGTCCTGTAACCAGAGTGTCCTTGCACTATGTTCAGGTACAGTGGATCTGATTCACTGGCGCCCTCTCGGCTTCCATAAAATTTAGACTTTTAGGAGAAAACTGTAGCACAGGTTTGTAGCTCACTGTTTTGATGCACTGCATGTCTGCACAAACACAATTAACTGGTTTAGAGCTGGTTTTCTTCTATGAATTTCCTTCTCTCTCACTAATTAATGGAAATGCAAATGAGAGACTAAATTACAAGTAAGAGAGTCAGTTCTCAGTCTGTGCTTCACAAGTATCCCAAGGGTAATAAAATAAAAAGGCCTGAGCAGAGCACATTCATTCCAAAAGCAACTTGAAGCTATATAAAGTGAAGACAACAGAAACAGAAGAAGCAGCTGCCTTGAGTTATAAAAAAATACAAACAGTATTCTTGCCTCAGGGATATTTTCCCGGACTGAGGAAAATCTGAACTATTTGTATTTGAAGAATCCTATCATTATACTCTTAACACATATTGGACAGGCACTGTGAATCTCTCTACTTCCTCACTATATCGCATGGTCTTTCAGGTGTAGTTGATGGTGATTTACACAAAAATTTGCCCTTTTTCTGGACTGTAATAGTCTTACACACTTGACAGCTTATACACTTGACAGGTGGGGGGGTGGACTAATGTATCGACACACACACAGGTAACCAGGGCGACCACCAAACCACAGCTTAAATGCAAAGAGCAGATTCATTTAATTACCTCACTAACGATGCTGGGTTGCACAGACACACAGGACATGGGCTCCATCAGGCTTAGTTCACCCTAGTGAGAGGCAGAGGGGCTCACTGCCTCCCCCAATATGTCAAAGTGCTTCACACGTGTGCAGTTTATCACAAGACTGTGCTTTTATGCTCTCCCTCGCTCTCAGTAAGAGGCTCAAGCATGTCTGTGACAGTGTGTTATCTCTACACAGGAATTCTACTTCTCAAAACTGGGCATAATAAAGAGAGTTTTCCCCCACCAACAATCTTAGCATTCCCAGCTTCAAGGTCACTTTCAGCAAAAACTATTCCCTCCTCACCAAATCTTCTGGTTTTAATCCTTTCCTCCCAACTGTGTGCAAATCCTTTATCTTGTCTTCCATGGACCTAAGTGCTATTAGTTTCTCTGCAGAACAAAATCATATATGCTTGTGTGTGCAACTGTCACATTTCTTAAAGCTGGCAAGAAAAATACCTTGCTTACACAAACCCTGCATCAAGAGTAATACAATGAGACCCATTTCAACATCCTTATTTCAGCTTATTGTGTGAGTTTCTTATGACTACCTTGCTACCATTAACCAACAGTGGTGGCATGTTGCAGTGGCCCAGCCAGGGGCTGTGGTGACCAAGGGGAGTAAGGCCTCTGAACCAGCTAGCTGGAGTTTGGAGCAACTCCCCCTTGAGTTATGGTGAAGAGAAGGCCTTTCTCCTTAAGCAATGCATTGCTATAGTAACACCCTTTGTTCACCTAGCCTGTCGGTCCTCGACTCTCCCTCCTCCCCTTGTCTCCCTCTTATGGATCCTACTCTAAAAAGTTCTCCCTTGCCAGATACCCCATTAGTCCCTCCTCTGTAGTCTCACCTTGCCTATTTCCTCATTGGTTTATGTCCCCTATCCTGCCTATTCTCCTCCCCTTCACCCTCTTCCCATTGGTCCCTTCCTCCTGTTAAAATCCCTAGACTATGTCTGAATCTCTCAGTTCTTGCACCCTTGAAAGAATTAACCTTGGAATCTCACACAAGAACTCCCTCTTGCCTCTTTGTCTCCAACTGACACAGCATCTTGGGGTGTTTGTGTGTGTCAGTGTGCTTCCACCTGCACGAGGGAGTTGTGTGTCTGCCAGCAGCCTTGGCTGCTCTGGGGCCATCCAGGGAAGGATGCTCTCTGGGAAAGACGCGGTGCACAGCTCACTGCCCACCGCACCACATCAGTGGCTTGGGGAAAGTGTCCTGGGATGAAAATCTGCTTAACCATTTGAGATTCGAATCTGCTATAGGGTGTTAATTGGGGACTGATTGGTCCTGCTGGCACTTAACCTGTTACCAGGAAAACAGATGGTTGAACCAGGAATTCTCAGTGGTCAAGGTGACATAGAAGTGTGATGTCATTCTGAGGGTCAGTAGGTCTCCATGAGGGAAGAAAGACTGCTCAAAAAAAATTCACTGCTGCTGTACACCTGAAAACCCCGTCCTTACACACAGAATCTAGTTACCTTGCATTCTACAAGCACCTTGTTTACCCTGGTTTCTTTCCATTAGTTATACTATTTGCAACCTTTCACTCAGGCTGCTGTAGCAGCATTTTTTTTTCCACAGAGTCTCAGTTTTCCAAGGCTTCTGTGGGAATATTTTTCCTTTATTGTTCTCTGCTCTTACTCACATACTCCTTTCCTCATGGCCTGGCACCTGCAACCCCAGTAGTGCTGTTAGAGCAGGTTCTCTCATGGGAAGGAGCTACCACTGGCATGAGAATCACTCCTGCTTCCCCCTTCTTGTTTTGTAGATTTCAGTTCATATTAGAGAAAACATGCATGGCAAAGTAGGTAGCACTCACTCAATAAATATTATCATAGCTGGGATCTGAGGAAGGAATTTAGTACAAGGAGTGGTATTTCAATCTCAGTGAATTTTAAAGGAATTTTGTCTCTACTGATATGCATTTTCTGGTTAGCAGTTGAAGCCATTAGACTCCAATGGGTTTCAAATGGTTTTCATTCAAATTCATAAATTCAGCAAGGATTATTTATAACTCAGCTTCAGATTTATGCAAAGGCATGGCCCAGGTTCACTAAAAATTTGCAAACAGAAGATAAGGAGTCTCTCTAACCACTTCAGGTAGCTTTCATCTTAAAATAACATTAGGTCTGAGGCAACAAATAAAGTCAGATATCTTGATGTAATTTGAAGCATATTAAAATAGCAAATGAGATTCATTTCAGTTTATTATCCTTTCTCTAATTGATGAACTGATCACCTACATGCCTTTAATGTTTGCTATTGGATCCCTAACCAAACTTACTCCAAAGACAAAACAATTTAGCAACTTAAAAAAAGCACAGTCTCAAAACCTAACTTAGCTTTTACTGAAAGCATTGATGAAGTTTATGGTTAGACAAGGTTTTAAGATTTGTGTCAGGGATATTGGAGTACAGGGGAATGTGGGTTCAGAAAAAAAGATAAAAACTATCATGCTTCCAAATTTGCTTTGAGCTGCTCCATGGGCACTAAGCAAAGGTTTTTCAAAGATTAGTTAATTGTTCTTTAATCAAGTTAATGAAACTTTACCTATCGAATGGGATACAAACAACATCCCTCCACCTTCTCAGGAAATGAGCCAGATTTTTGAAGTGAAAAAGAGCCATTTTGTATAAATAGCCTGACTTTCAGCCATAAAATCATGCTGTTTACTTCCTGAATTAAAAATCTGAAACTTCTCCTTGGGGCTAGTGGATTTCTCAGGGAAATACTATCAGATTCTGGATAGCTACTGGAAATAGGCACAACCTGAACTGAACTGTACTGTGTCAGTGCACAGTTGCCATTAAAACAGAATGAGAACTTATTTCCAGCCAATCTTTCTTCTGCTTTCATTGTTAGTACCTGAATTTTAGCCATGAAGTATTTTTCTGCCTGATTAAAAAATTTTACAATGAGTTCTAATCTTGGCCCAGATTTCTTACTCATCTACTTTTTGTTTTTTGTAAGATAGGTAAATCTGAACTCTGTAAGTCATTCACTATAAACCTGTTTTCTGTCTTCAAATTATTCTTTTGAAGGGAAGTGAGGAATATGAACACTGTTATATTTCCATAACCCTGACTTTGTGTCAGCCCTGGGGTTTTCTTAATAGCTGCTTGCCTAGAAATTAATAATTGCCTGGAGGAGAAAATTATCTTAAAATGTCCACTGAAGTATATTCTGAGTTCAGTATGTCACTGGCCACTTCCCCATCACACACTGTGTGTCTTGAGGCTTCATGTAGAACTGGATAAGGCAATACCACACATTCTGAAGTGATATAAGCAAAAAAGTGTGACTCTTTCTTCTGGACTCTTCGCACCTCTGGAAAGAGTCTATTTCTTTTTTATAATCTTTAGCAAGTCCACTAGGTAGCTTTCAGAAAACAGGTTTTTCTGAAAAAAATTCCTGTTTTTCAGGTATTTTCAGGGGTCAGTGTTTTTAAACGAACTCCTAAATTGAAAGAATACAACATAAAATGTGAATGTTGAATAATCCCTAAGTGTCAAATATATGTCAGTTATAATTCTATCCTGTGTGTTAGTGTAATGAAAGACAATAACACAAAAAAACTTCTAAATCAAAAAAGCTTGTTCCAACAGTATTTGTAACATCATAAAAGTGATGAAAATTAATATGTGCTATAAAATACCAAATATATATGTCAAAATCTCATTATTTCAATATTTAATTAAGAAAATCATTTTAGCATAATGTTTCACATCTGAATAGTGAAATGGAGCCTTTTGAAGAAGAACTGTGGAAGAACTGTGGCCCTGAGATAGGAGTTGACACTCTCAAAATTGCTTCAAGGACTCTGCAAATGTCTAGGAGCAAAAACTTTGGCAGCTTAAGAGTGAGGGGAAAAAAATTTAGGTAGGAATCTGAGAATGCAGATTTTTCATTTTTAACTTCTTTGAATAGATTCTTTTTCTCTGGACATTGTTTTTAACTAAAAGACAGTGATGCATTCGTTTGTGCAAACACCTGTTAGAATGTGTCTTTTAGTTTTGCTAAATGTGTGGGACCTGATGTGTCTTGAAATCTCAATGAAATTGTTTCCAACAGACCAAGGGGTCTCTTTAGACCCTTGGAACACTCAAGGGGCTTAGGTTATGCTTCAGCTCAGGATGAGCAAGGTATTGACTAATTAGTGGCCGTCCTCAAGGATGAATGGGACACAACCTTGTATTGGCTTTTGAAGCATAAATTGTTGTCAAGTTCTGCTCTGTTCTCTGTGTACTGTGTGTTTTTTGATCAACAAAATATTCATGCTGAATCACATTCCTAAGTGGGCAGGATTCCCTGTGTTTTATCCACTGCTTTGCCTACTGCACCTCAAGAAAGTAGAGATTACTCTAAGGTTTTCTATACCACGTCTAACAAGCTTCAACAGTGCTCAGTGTCTGAGGCTCAGCACTCCTGAGAGTTCTCTTTCAGGTCACTGAGTGTGTTAGAGGAACCTGCCAGCACACAGTGTGTGACATGGTGTTTGTGCTGAACTAAGCCAGTATGGAGGTGCTTTAATTGGTATTCCACTGGAGGTGTTCTAATTGCCTGTATTCTGCCAGCACTAGTGATGGCAAGGTAATCACAGGGAAATAGTTGGACTAATGTGATAAACACAATAGGAGCACTACTACAGGCTCTACTAAATGGAAATGAACTCTGGAATCCATAATTGCTAATCTGTTTAATCATCAAAATAAGGTGATTTGAGATACTAAATTTTCCAAGTATTTCCCAGAGAACAGTTTTCATCTTTGTTGTTTAAAACACAGTTCAATAATGAGAGTTTTCTACTCATTCTTTTACACAAGAATATATACTGATATTAATTGCATTTTATGCTGTTCCTACATCACGATCTCAAACAGAATAGCCTTTAAGTTTTGTTCTAAGGATTGACTACCAATAATGTGCACAGGCTTTTTTTCTGCTCGAGCTTGCTGTGGCTGAGCTGCCCATCACAGGTTTGCCATAAGCACTATTAAGCCACAATGAAGCCCAAAACAAAATATTGCTTACATTGTTTACAATGTAAACACACAAAAACTAAAAAGCCTACAGATCATGTGTATATCTAAACTATATTCTTCATCGTCCTCTTCGGGGATTCTCCTGGACATTAAAAAATTTTACTTATCCTGTCAGCATCCTCTGTCCTCTAAGTGCGTAATACTACAACCTTACTTGTTCAAATATAAAAAAATAAAATGCAATTAGAATTTAAACTTAAATTTTCATCACTTCAAGTACCTGTTTCTGACAAGATACCGATACAAGCTCATCAGTATCTAAATTGGCATTAGATGCAAGTCTTTCACATTCACAAATATATTGGCAAAAATCAAGAAATAAGTGGGCTCTTTAGTTCAAGATGTAATTATTTTCTAGCAACAGAAACTGGATCCTGCTCTTAAGAAAAGAAAGTGAACTGAACAACATTTCTCCAGCTGTGACTTTAGTCATGAAATCTGCCAAGAAAAACCCTGAAGTCCAAGACAGGTGTAGAGGATGCAGGGCAGTTTTGTAGCTATACTGTCTGCCATACAGAAAGCCTGATGGTAAATATTTTAACAGAAAGACTTTTTGTAGAAGAACATATTTATCAAAATACACTCTTGAAATTTTTATATTAAAATTATAAAAATACAGTATTCTAAATTATCCAGATAAAATTTTTTTAGTTTTTTTAATTTTTTCTTTTTTTAACTATCATCATGTTGTGTAACTTAGCCAAAAAAAGTCCTGGATATCTGATTTTGGTGCTAATATGTGAAGGACTATTTTCTCCCCTTGTTGTACAGTTTCATACTCTTCCAATATGAAGGAATGGTCAGATTTTTAGATTTTTGGCACAAAATGTGTTTCTAGCTAGACTATAGCACTGAGTAGTGTTCAATATTTATGTACGGAACAGCACATTTTAAAGTTTGGAAACACAAAACATAATTGATTACATCCTGTTAGTATGTTTTCCTTTGAGTCAGCTCACACTGGATTGTGAGTATTCTTTGGAAACAGTGTTTTCCTATGTTTCCTGTGACATGTTTCTTCTGAAAACACGACAGGCAGAGAAAAAAGTTTGGTGATAGTCTACAGGCCTGATATTTTATGAACTAATGACAGAAATAAAAGCATAACCATAACCTAAATTCCTGGGGATTACACATACAGTCCTCAAGGACTTAGGAGCCAAAGGAACCTCTTTTTTTTTTTTTAATTATCCGGGACTAAATCATAATGCAGCATCCTCATAAAGAGACAGTGGCGTCTGTCTCAGTGCCTTCCCTGTGCTTACCCTGAGGCCCTCAAATTTTCTACTTTGCTAAAGTATTGATAGACAAGATCTGTGAAAAGTTTTGTCCCTCTTCCTGGGAAATAGAAATCTTGATCTTTTTCACATTGTACACTCACACAAAAAAATTAATTTGATTTAATCATAATTTGAATTAATCATAAGTGGAAATGGCATTTTCCAGGACAGCCCGGAATGGATTGATTAGAGCATTCTCTAGTGGTGTGAGAATTCTGAATTATGTAAGAAATAATTCTGAGAATTGTGCTTGCTCTATCTGTCTCTCAGACTTCAAATCCCAAACTGGGGATCGACGGAGTCATTAAAACTCATGCAGGATTGGAAAGTTTGTTTTAATCCATTAGCATGTTCACGCAAGGATATTTCAGTAAAAACCAACTTTCAGACTTTTTATTTTATTCTCTCCTGGCAGCTACAAAAGATCTACATTTTCATTTCTGATTAACTTTACAGATGACTGAAAGTTAGAATAAAATGTCATTATCTGATATATCCATAGTGGTGATAGAACAAGAGAAATGTTAAAAATTGAACAATATGAAGCAAATAGTTGATTGAAGATACTCTGGCCAACAATTTCCATGTTTCCAGTCACAACTGTATACCAGTTTGTCGCAGTAGAGTCAGAGAAATGGCAAGAAATGCAGCATGGACTTTTTCAGAGAAAAGCCATTTATTGAAAGAAATCTTCTATTCTTATAACCCAGATCGCTTGAGGCAGGACACAGGTATTGGTCCTTGCATGAACACTTCTCTCACATCATTGGTTAATTACACAGAAACCCATTAGGATAACAAAAGTGAAAACGCCTTCTGTGAGATAGATGTTAACATTTCAGATAGTTTACAAAAACTTTCTTCAGTTTCCCATCCTCTGACCGTGAGAAGGTACGCTTCCCTGACTCTCACAGCTCTGACTGTGAAAATTTGCCACAACCAGAGCTAAGAGCTGAGAATTTCCCTTTGACTAATTTTGTCAGAGCCCACACCAGTTCCAATAGAAATCAGAAACAGCTCCCTGGTGGTGCAGTGCTGTAGATAATATATTTGGAGGAGTGCTTGACAATTTGAAAACCTCTCTTTCCTCAATTAATTCCTTCTCAATTTCTATGGTCGAAAGGTTCCCTCCATGCAAGTCTCCTTCCTGCCCATACCTTGCCAAGGACTTTCACACCATCCTGTTTATCAGTGCTGCCATCAGTCACCCGATGAGTGCTCTCGCTGCTGATTTTGTGTAGTCACATCAGATCGAACCACAGCTCAATCTTACTTCAATTCCTGGCTCTAGCAGTCGCCAAATCCTGGTGTTTCAGACAGTCGGTCCCCACTGAAAATATTCTTGCTTAATTTACGGCATTATGCATGGAAGAAAGATTACTTGGGATGAATTTGGATCTTTTCAGCTTCTGTGGTGATCAGTTTATGATGAGTATCAGTACATTAAACAGCAAATAAACTTTGCATGTCTATAGTTTGTCACTCTTGTCCATTCTCTCCCATTGATTTAATTCTTCTTCCATAATATGGAAACATATATGTAATATTATAAATTAGATAGAAAGTGTACAGGATTTAACAAGAGCCCTCCCCTCCCCACCTCACCTGCACTGAGTTTTTCTTTATTGTTATTCTGAACTGCCACTGCTCTCTGATGCTTTAGCTTCTGTGCTGAGGAACTCAAATTCTGATGCTTAACAAATAGAAATGTAACATTGTCTCAGTCAGATATTTAAATTCATGGTCCTAAGTGGAAGACAATGCTACAGACTGAAATTAAGCTGCATGATAATTTGCTGTTCTTAGTTTTAAGTAGACTACATTTTACTTTTTATGAAACACACTTAGCTCTCTTATTATGGGACAAGAAGCCAAAATGAAGTAATATTGTGTAAACCAATTACTCATTCAGACATGCTAACTAACGAGCCTGGAACTTTTCCAGAGCATAAAATCTGACATACCCCTAGGAAAAGGTCACATAAAATTAACAGTTTAGGCAGACAGAAGAAAATAAGCATCCAAAAAACAAATCACAAATTCCAGAAAACTCAAAACAAACTATTCTAATACTTCCAAAAGTGTTTTTTCATTTTTTCACATTAAATAAGAGGGGGAAAAAAAGGCTATTTGGTAAGGCTGTTTAGGTACCTACATGCTATTTGAAATAATTTCTTTTAAGTTCTTATTTGCCCTTTTCACCCACTACAGCAGGAAAGAATAAATCAACCAGAAAACTTGCATAAATCACAATGAGGCCTTAGTTCACCTTAAGACACATAAAATCTGAGTTCAAATGTCCTCTTTCTGATTTATAGCAGGGATGACAGCTATATCCATGAGATATTCTGATTTTCACCTTGTTCAATCTTTCTGATGAATTTGGTTTTTTCTAATAAATTGGTGCAAATTGAAAACTGTTTGTCTTTTTAGTAACATACCTCAAGTTTATTTCACGTGTCGTATGGTGCTGCCCATCTCCACATCTTCTACTGGTATAGCTCCATTCCATTGTGGAAATTGGCTGATTCACAGTTTACTGCCCAGTTATGGTGTATTTAAGCTCTGTGAACATTCAAAGTAAAACCAAACTTAAATTTTACTTCTGTAGGTGCTTCCCCATCAGGCTGAGATGGTGCCTTCTCTAAAATTAAATACAAAGACTGTCTTGCATTATTCTGCTGCTGCAATTCAGAAACTGCACATTCAAAGAACTCTGGAAAATGTTGCTGGTGGTGCTCTCTAACCATGTTTGATGCTCTATCAAAAATTCCGGTTCTAATTTGTTTGTCTCCAATTAGAGAAGAAACTTGAGAATAGGCAGGGGACACACAGCCACCACTACATCCCCTTGCAATATGCAAAATAATACAGACATCAGAAATACACTCATTTTTAGTCAGTCAGCCTGAGCCAGTGTAACCTGCCAGCAATCCATGGCACTGGAAGCTTGCACTACAACAAACCTCTCGTTACAGTCACTCCAGCTGATTCCCCGTTCAGACATATCTAACCCTATTTCCAACCCTTTGGGGCTGCCAAGGCTGAATAGCTAGCAACAAATCCTGAGAGGCACACAACATATATAATATGTGTGCAGAGCAGCATAGGATTTGGCATGGATCAATGTGCATGGTAGGGAAGGAGAAGGTAGCCAGAATAACCATTTCCCAGCCTTTCACATAACCCCCTGCAAAATCAGAACCTAACTCTGCTCTTTCCTCTTGTTTCAAGGAATTTTTTAGCTCCCCTAAATGCATCTGTATTCCTCCCTCTCTCTTTCTCTCAACCCATAATATTCAAATCTTACCCTTTAGACCTGTCCCTCTCTTTACATGTAGCTGAGTAGTCCCTCAACTACATTACAAACTGTAGTTGTGACACAAGCTGTCAGATTAGCTCTCATTCTGGGCTGCTGAACAAACAACAACATCATTAATTTCTCTGTGAGAAAATAGTGTAAGCACGGAGATGAGAAAATAGTGGGCATGAAGTTATTTGCCAGCTTCATGTGGAATTCACACAATATAGAGGGATGGTGCTGACAGCACGTAAGGGCAACACTTCATTTAATGCATCAGTGCCTCAAATGAACATGACCCACATCTTTGCCCACACAAAGATGTTTAAGATTTTTTAAAGTGTTGACTCGCTCTATCTAGTTCATTTTAGGCTGTATTCCTCTATGTTATTTTTTAGCAATATATTCATGCCTGTGTGTTTCACATCTCCTATAAACTCATTTAAATTAAGGCCAGCTCTAGGAAACCTCCAGTTTCCTACTCTCCTAATATGGGCTCACAGATGATTTGAGAACAGTGATGTTCAAATTGCTTTTCAATTCCTTGCAGACCCCATAAACAACAGGAAGGGAAAATTGCTCCTACAAGGGGCTGTAGCGACAGAACAAGGAGTAAGATTTTAAAGTGAAAGTGGACAGGTTTAAATCAGGTATTTCAAAGAAATTCTTTACTGAGAGGATGATGAGATACTGGAAGAGGTTGCCCAGAGAGGTGATGGATGCCCCATTCCTCAAGGCAAGGTTGGATGGAGCACTGTGCAACCTGCTCTAGTGGAAGGTGTCCCTGCCCACGGCAGGTAGGGTGGAATAAAAGACCTTTAAAGATCCCTTCCGAACCATTCTATGATTCTTTTATTCTATATTCATACTCTTATGATATGTTCTACTTTTGTTCTCTTTTTGTGTCCTGAACAGCTAGGTCTATGCTTAGAAACTTTAGCCTCCTTTTCATGCACCATTCTCTCATTCTGTAAGGCTTTCTCAAGCATCTGTCCTGCTGAATTTCATTGTATATGAGAAATACATAGTTGTGCTCAAAAAAAAAATTCCATGAGGGCTTAAAGCTGCTGTTTAATTGGGAATATTAAATAGTTGGAATTTAAGTTGGAAAAGCTGTTTCCAGAAAAGATAAAACTCATTCCACATTCTAGGGAGTCCTTTATGTTTTAGACTATCTCCAATGAAAGGTGTTTGTATAACAAAGTGATTAGCATGTAGGAGTGAGTTTTCCCTAAAATAAAGAAAGAGGAAATCTGGGACTGGTTTCAGTGTGCTTTTCTATAACTGCATTGGTTTTAGATACTCTAAATTCCTAATTTACAATTTGCGTACTTTTAGGGGCCTAATGATGCACTTGAATCCTGATCAAAATCTTCCTTGTTGGACTTTTTCTCCAAGGTAAGGCTCAGGACAAGAAGACTAGAAGTTGGGGCCCCATAACAGACTTTATATCAGAAAAGACACCATATTATTTTAATCAGGGTTTTCTCTCTCTTCATGCTAAGAGATCTGCAGATGGTTATATGATGATTCTTTTTTTTTCCCCCCCTCTAAGGGCAAAAAAGACACTCCAGAGTGCAGAATTTAGTTCTGGGTTAGGATTTTATTAAATGGGCCTTTCCTGCATGTGCAAAGGACCATCCTACTGTGCATTTTGCTGACAGACTAAGCCTGCTGTCTCTGCTGTCCTGAGGCATTGCCCTGGAGTGATGGCTGCACGTCCGGGTAAGGGCTGCAGCCTTCAGCTGCACCAGGGTTGAGTTCTCCAGAGCTGTACTGCTCTGAAAGGAGGCACTGGCCAGAGAAACATCTGTCAGTGGGGAGAGAGGAGTGGCCCCGAGGTAAACAGCTCGTAGTGAGGCATTTAGGGGAAGCGCTCTGATTGTAGGGAGGAGATAATAATGGGGTGGACTGTAAGCACCCTGCAGGACTCCACTTAATGTTCTCTTCATTTACCAAGCTATTAAACTGGAGCTGATTTTATTATCATAATTTTTTCCACTGGCATCTGAAGAAGTTTTATGGCTTTCAATAAAGCCTTCACTCTACTCAGAATCCTGTTTGATTTTATTATAACATCTTCTAGTGAGATTTATGTTCTTGTTTTGCTTAAGACTCACATTTTAATGTAGTCATAAAAACGAGTTAGATTTGCTTGTTTGAGGGAATCTTATTTAGTTAATTATCAGACACCACGTGGCAAATCATTTAATTTGTCTTCTATTATACTACAACTGTTATTTATTTTCTTGACTTTGCAATGGAGAGAAGTTAGAGACAAATCAGAATGAAGTAGGAATCCTCACATAAGAAAGGTACCTATTTCAAAAATGGGGATGTTCCTTTGGACAAAGTAAAGAGCCTCTCTCAAATTAAGGGTTAATACAACTGTCCTAGACCTTTTTAAAGTCAACTTTGTGTTCTTTCTCTTCTAGATTTAAATTTGTTCTTCTTGCTAGTAAAATCTCATGTGATATTCTCATGGCAGAACGGACATTGAAGATTTGTTTGTCCCAGAGATTTCCTTGAAGAGTGTTTGATTGTTTCCTAGGCTGCAGATTTCCTTGCAGCCTAGCTGTAAGGTTCCTATAACTATCTAAAAGATTGGACTAAGTCTATGATATGTATTCCTAATGGAACAGAAAATATTTTTGAGGGGTCTTAGTGATTCTTATAATCTGTAACTCTCAGATTAACTAAATGAGTCCTAAAGTCAATAAAACCAAAGCTCCATACTGGCAAAAAAAATTTCTTTTCCTTTCTGCCATAAAGCAAGTCAAAATATATGTTTTCATCAAGAGTCAATATAGCCCATGTCTGCCATTCTCACTGAGAATACTAAGAAGTGATGTAAATTTTAGAGTTGATACAAGCTGATCCTCTGTTATCCTTCCCACTTGGTGGTCATCACTGACTTACCTGTGAAATGAGAATCTCCTGTTTATGAAATTGCATTGAGAATTTGGTATTCCACATCTTTAAACTGCTTAATTTTTTCACTATAAGTGTCACTGTATTTTTTTTTTTTTTTAACTTAGGTAATATTGGAGGATGGTTCAATAGGGTAATACTCTCTTTATGTTAAGCAAAGGAGGCTCTGGCAATAAGTCTGACTTCCAAGACAATCATGAAGCAACAAACAGATGGGAGAAAATCAGGACTTTGCTCACCTGATAGAGACTGAAGTCTGCAGAATTTTCTCTCCAGAAAGTTCAGTGGTGATGGCTGAAGGCTGTCACCTTTTTATTGGTCTTCCAATTAAAATTCAAAGACCTTGTTTAAATACTTGGTTTATACATTTTTCCATTTATGAAAGAAACATAACTTTTTTGTCAGCATTTAGTTGCCTTTGCATTTTTAAAAAAATGATTATTCTTAATGGCATTCCAGTCTTTGTCAGCTCCATATTATTTGCTGTGTTACTGGCACAAGAAAGAGTCCAAGCTAGAAAAGCTACTTCCTTGATCTCAGTTCATTTCAGCACTGTACAAATATCATTAGTACAAATTTTGTTTTAAAAACGTCACAATTGAATTTAATTTAACTTTGAATATATGGTTATATACTTGCTAAAAAATAAACTGAAGTTTACTTCAAAGTAAAAAATAATTTTCAAATAATTTTGCAATTGCCTGGAATTTCAATTATTAGGCATTTTTAAAAACTCCTGTCCATTCCACTGATTTCAAACTACTTCACAAAGCTGACATTAATTAATTAAACATGTCCACTGACCTAAATTTACTTATGTTGGATATAAAAAATATTTGGTCTAAAAGTTTCACCTTGCCCTATGGCTGAACTGCAGTGACTGTAAGTACGAGTTTTATCTTCCTTAAAAAGTTGTGACAGTAATATTGTACCCTTGTGAGAAATTACTTAATTAGTGCCTTCCAATTATTGAGGTCACTGAATTGAAAATTCTGAAAGTGTGATATCATGCTGAAGGGAAAGTGGAAGAGTGGAATAGGATTGATCATTGCTCCGTTTGGATCTATCATGCTCTGACCTGGGTCATGGTGTCCCTGTGGACACCAAATGATCCCAAACAATAAATTGCAGAGCACACCAAATTGCAACAGCTGGTTACTGCCAAATCCCCTGATGAATGTGCTTTGGCAACTTGCTGTTTGGACTTCTTTTCATAAGCAGCAAAATGCCCAACTATAAACCAAATCATTCCCAGAACATTGTCTTATTATGGCCCTCTCTGTCATTAGTATTAAATTTATGGTCCATATATTTCATCCTCCTCGAGATTTTTAGAAATAGGAAGACGCAGAAGAAAATTTCTGCCATAAAGGTTAGACCAGAATCACAGCTGCAGCTCTTAACTGTGTGTTAAATGGGTACCAAGCTCTCAAAGTGATGCTCTCAGGTGATGAAGTTCTGGTCCAGGTATAGCTGCTATCCATTATATAAATGGGTAGCCTGAGTATACAGAGCGAAGTGATTTACACATTTCACTCAAGAAGTCAGAGGGAGAAGTCTTAGTAAAACATGATACTCATGATTCTTAATACCCGGCTCATAATGTATTCTGCAGTATGCTTTGTTAGAAATAAGTGCCTAAAACAGATGAGGGAAATGACGAGTTAGAGAGGGCATGCACAACGAAGTGGAGGACTTCTAAAGCAGTTATATCAGCAGCATCAGCACAAAATTATTCCTTTTTAAAATTTTGTTACTTTTCTCTTGATTCGTCTCTTCTTGTCATTAACTGTAACAGCATATTTAGAATTTAAAATTATGTTATTATCTAGAGGACTCAGTTGTCTAGATGGTCTAGACATCAAAAATTGTGTTTGGGATTTTTTTTATTTAAATGACTGTGCCTAATCCAAAATATTTCAGGCTCAATTCTCAAAACTAGTTAGCGTCTTGCTTCTGTTGAAATCAGAGTTTTATGCCTGCAGGCCAGATGGAGAAGAGCTGTAGAGTCCAGAGGACAAAGCATAATAAAATAATAGGGCAAGCAACTGTAGGGAAAGTTTTATTGCCTTTCTTTCTTGTTCTTAATTTTCCTTAAGAATTTAGCAAAGCTTATTCTGTGTCTCTTTGGTCTCCTGTAACTGTAGTGCTGACTTAGGCTGTCTATGTGTGATATTAAGTGCTGGCTTTCATGGCTTTTTGCTGACTTACGTGAACTGGCAAAATTTATAATAGTACCACAACTACTCAGGAAATTAACAGTCAATGAATATTTACTGGAACTGAAATGTTGTCTACCAAAGAAATATAATGCCCTCTGGTTTCTGGCTGGTAGTATATCAGAAATCATTGGAGTCTGTTGATTCTGGTTTTGTCATGTGGCTGCTTATTTGTCTTAAAGCTCTGATTCATGGCATGGGTTCAGTGTATAATGTATCTGCTTATTGAAAGCAGTCCTTTGTTTTACACGTTTGTTATTTGGCATACAAAGAAAATTTAAATGTTAAAAAAATGCATTTTGAATCCCTTCCACATCAAGAGTTTTGAGAAGACCTAAAGGAAGATGAAAATTATATCCAGGCGTCCCTCAAAGTTTGTGATATGAAATAGAAACTGGAGAAGAAATCTATTATGCTCAACATGAGGAAGAACTTCTTTACATTGAGGCTGGCAGGGAACTGGAACAGGCTGCCATGGAGTGTTCCTCTCTGGAGGCATTAAAAATCCACCTGGATGAGTTTCTGACCTATCTGCTTTAGATGGGCCTGCCTTGGCAGGGGGGTTGGACTGGATATCTCCAGAGGTCCCTCCCAACTCTAAGGATTCTGTGATATAGTAGGCTCAGAAGACTTGCCAATTTGACAATACCATAAGTGTCATAGACTACAAACTATTAAACAAGAAGTAAAATATCCAAAAGTATCAAAATCACATTTTAAAATGAGACTTGGACATTTAGATTCCAAAATACCATGGAAAACCAAAAGGCTTCAAGTTAGCAAATAGAACTTAGGCTCCTGATTTACAAGGACAATTCAAAATATTTTTAAATTGTAGCCCTTTAATGGTTGTTTTTAGAATACAAGGATCCAGTCATGACTGTCAGTTTGGAAAAGCACAGCCTTTTTACATTAAATGCTTATTAGATGAGACGTTTGGTCTTAATTTCATGCACTACTAATTTAGCTTATGCTGTATGTTGAGCTGAATGATTAACAGATTACTATTGGTTAACAGATGAACAAATGAATGACAGTACTATACAGATTGTAATTAATAGCTAAGTCGAAGTAAGCATACTTGTAGAAAGGCTTTGTCTCTGCAGGCTCTGGGTCCTTGCAAGGTTGGTATGAACTGTATTTACCAAAAAGGTGCAATAACAAGCTGTAAGTGACTTAATGTGTTCCACCACAACAATGCATACCTAGGCATGAGATTCATTCCAAATTTAAGAAGTTTATGAGTGGTTATTCATTGAATTAATCTGAAACTGGTCATCAGAGATCAATTTTGACTGCAGTGATTTTGTAACCATATGGTGGGACTCACTGAAGAAGAATGCTCTTCTGGAAGTACACATTTTTATTTTTAATAAAATAAGCAATTTAAAAGGGTTTTTGCTTTGGTGTGGGGTTTTGGGATTTTTTTTGTTGGGGTTTGTATTTTTTTCTCAAGGATTATTTCCCTGCCTCTTTTTCCTATCTTTTGCCCACTCTTATACCCACACAGAGAAATCATTCTCCATTTTCCAAACTGACTTTGACACTTGCAAAAATGGTCTCGTGAACTCTGCAACGACTGCAGGGGAAAAGTCTGTCATTTCAAGTTTTAATGAAAATTCCAATACCATCTATGCATAGGGACTCCTCTATAATCAGTATGAATTAGGCATGTGGGGATGTTTGGGGATGTTAGAACAGCAATGCTCAACTCATGACCTACCAGAAAAATCTCTTTGGCCTGTAGCTCAGTGTTAGCTGTGCTCATCCTGGAGTTCTAGGACGCCAAGGGGTGATGGTGCCTGAACAGTGGCTGCTGCAGTCAGAAGGAGCTGATGGTACTGCCCCTGTGCAGGAGATGTTGTCCTTGGAGGGGAGCACAGGAAGCAAGCAGTCCTTCCCCGGCACTAGGACAGGCTGTGTAATCCACCTGGCGAGAATGACTGCACACCCTCCTTTTCAGTGTTGGCCCTGCACGTTCCTGTTGGGTCTGGGAGGTGGTCCAGCCCAATTCTCGCTTCTGAGCTGCCTAATGGCAGGCATAAATATCAAACAAAACCTTTTCACCCTTTATGGTTGTTGCGCATTACTAGCAGCTCAGCTGCTCGCTCATTCCAGTGGCATGGGGGAGAGAACTGAAAGTGTAAGAGTGAGAAAATGCATGGGTTGAGACAAAACCAGTATACTATTACTATTACTATTACTATTGCTATTATCATTATCATTACTTCCATTATTATTATTACTAACAACAACAGCAACAATAACATTGTAAGTAAAGGTAAAAAAAATCCAACAGAGGTACTAAAAGCCAGGAAAGACAAGTGATGCAAATATAAACAATCACTCCCCACCACCCGCTCAATGTCCAGGCAGCCCCTGAGCAGCAGGGCAGTGTGAGAAGCACAAAAAGCCTTGAATCTCTGTAAGCACTGCTCAGCATCAATTAAAACATTCCTTTATAATCAACACTGTTTCCAGCACAAATCTAAACCGTAGCCCTATACTAGCTGCTGTGAGGAAAACCAACACTATTCCAGCCCAAACCAGCACACTGGTGAGCTTGGTTTTTGAATTTGATAAGCATACTTATTTTTCTTCCCTTTCAGCCCCTGAAGTGCTGACAGCCCTGAGCCGAAGAATATATCACTCATTGTATTTATTCATATTTGCTCCAGAATAATTTTTTAGATATTTGAAGAGTATGTTTTTGAATCAATAAGGCTTCTGAAAACACACCATTTATTTCAGTAGAAGGAAAGTGCCTGAGTCTGATCAGGGCTTTCCTTTTGTTTATTATTTGTATGCAAATTGTTTATGTATTGAAAATGCCACATGATATTTGCAGGAAATCATCATTTTGGGCATAGGGATTTGAATTTCTCTCTTTCTAGCACTAAAATCCAACATTCTTTTCTTAGGAGTAAGAAAAAACAATATTTATCGTATTTAAGAAGACAATTCCAGTAATCAGTGACACTTTGTCAAAAAGGGGGCAAGATGAATTGGGAATAAAGGAAGTGATATTTTAAGCGATATAGCATGTCATTTACCACTTGGCTTAGAGGTCCTATATGAATAATGGCAGAATGGAATAAATGTCCCAGTGCTTTGTTAGAGGTGATTCCTCTCTCGATGAAGAATTTATATTGCCATTGTAAAACACTGCTAAAGACTGGACTTCTCCAAAGTAAGACTTCTGCTGTTTTACAGAATCTAGCTTTGACTGAAGTAATGGATTTTGTTCAGTCAAGTAAGAAAAGCTGATAATAATGTGTGTTATTAGTTTTATACAGTGATAATGAAAAAATAGGAATATACAGAAAGGTCTCAAAAGTAGTGTTAATAGGGTCATTTTTTTCTTCCTGCATGTTGTATTCATTTTCAACAGAATGTAGCCAGCAGAGAAAATCCACTGGAAGGATTCATTAGAAGAGTAACCATCCATGTGAAATAGCATTTAGAATCTTCAGTTTCTAGAGCTATCCTTACTTTAGGGACAAATCTTAATTTTGTATTTTATTGCTTTGTTTATTTGGCTATTTACTATCAACACGCTCTCACTGCTCAGAAACGGAGCTGGCTTCGCTGTGCCTGGTTAGAACATCACACAGCACATTCAAATTCACATGACTGCCATTGGGACAAGCTTTGGTCCACAGGCTCTCTTAGATCTGTGTAAAACAAATGGATTTTAAGTGTTTTCATTTCATTAAAAGCAATTACACTTCTTTTTAGAGGGAGACAAATGTAAATACTAAAACTTCAGTAAGAGCCAAGGGATATGTGGCCAAAAGTGAAGTAACTTGGCCAGGTAGCCTCCTATCACAGAAGAAGGTTGTTTAATATGCTGGGGCAGGAAGAGAGAAAAAGGAAGATGTCAAGAAGGAGAAGTAGCTGTGAGTGTAATTCTTAAGCAGTAGAAGACGAGCAGAGCTTCTTAAAGCATGGAAATTGTCAGAGGGACAAGATTGAAAATTGATCCATGACACTGTAATCAGGATGGTGATGTTCATTCCTTTTCCATTGAGAATGGCAAGATTTTTCTCACTTACTTTCTTTGAAAATAAAGAAAAATTGCATGACAGAATCCTTCTTGTTTTGTCTGTTCCTGGGAAGCTGGGAACTGACAATAAAGAGCTTTCCAAAGAGAAACAGCAAGTTGCAAAGCAAAACAACTGCAGTGTATAGACAGGAGCTGATGAGGTGCCTCTCCATTTGCTGATGCCTCTGCTCCTTCTGGAAGCAGCACCACTCGCTGCTTCTGGGAGCCTCCAGCTCCTCTTGTAACAGGTGTGGAGTTTGATTCCAGGCCCTTATGTGGGGCAAGAGTAAAGGCAGACTACAAAAGCATGCTCTGTCTGCATCCTTCTCTGTCTATGAAGCACTGTAGAATAATCTCCTTATTTCACTCTTAACTTCTCCACAAAATACAGGATCCCTTGCAGCGCTTCCACCCATCTCCTAAAACTTGGAATCATGAAGCACAGACTCCCAAATAAATGGGTTTTGGATGCCATTGTTCAATGCCATCATCCGCAGCCACATTTTTTTAAGTGGCTGGAATTTATTCTTAGGACACAAATTACAATTTTGAGTCCAGCTAAGAAGGACAAAGGGACTATTTTTATAGCAAGTCATGGACAATCATTAGCCAGGAGCAGATGCTGGTCTGAGAAGTGTCCCTTTGTATCTGTTTGGAATTTAAAACTGTCAGTCTGGAAGATGAAGTCTATATTCTTTTGTTTTGGGTACTTTCAATCTTTAGTTTCTGGTGAGTGATAAGTTAGAATATTTTGCACAAGTGTCTGCTTAACAAAGCAAAGATTTGACAACACCTTTGTTATTTAAGAACTCACACATCCAGGCGTGCACACGCACAACTGCTCCAAGGGAAAAATAAATTTAAATACTTCACCTATCTAATAAATCATATGGAAACTTCAGGTCTTTTAAGGATGAAAACACGAGCAATAACTTTATAGTTAAGCCTGTACTGAGATTTCCACGAGACTCAAATTATTCTGCTCAATATTTTCAGAGAATTGACTAAAAATTAAATAGATCTTGAAAAAGGCACAATGATTCTCCAGTAGATATCTGAACTATCTGGGTAGTATTTTAGGTGAAAAATTTCTATAGTGAAAACTATTTTAAGTCATATAATAATGCGTGCCCTAAAGTGGCTTAACTGGTTGGTTTTTGTTTTTCCCAGTCTCATATATTAACTTTTAAATCAAAAACTGTGTTTTATTCTATCATCCACGTAAGTCAACACTTGCATACTTCAAGAAATGTCTATGTAAGACATGTCAAAAATGTCATATTACTGCTTCATTTTTTTGTTTTCTTCTAAATTCATGGGGACACTACAGGGCTTTTAATCCCTAATTCAATGTGATTTTCCTCTTGTAAGTGTCCTCGGAGAATTCTAAGGAAACAAAGAATTACCTGGTGATGTTGCAGAAGATTTGCTTGAAAGGAGCTGCTTTTCCAGTAACATTTAATTATTTAGCAAAATATGTCCTCAGTGTAGTGCTCTTTATGTAATCTTAATAAAGCCACCATGATCATCATTGCACATGCACCCTGTCTGAAAAGCTAGTGTTTTTGGCTACTCTAAAGGCATACTAAAAGCTAAGGAAGCTCATGAAGAAAAGGTTAAAAGAATTAAGTGCGCATAAAAAAACCTACAAACTGAGGAAGCAGAAGTAGGAAATCTGGCTGAAAATACTGGAAGGACAATAGAGAACTTAAAAATATTGCTTGTGAATATAGGAAAGAAAGTATCTATGAAACAAAGAAAGGGGAAAAGCTAGAATTATTTGCTAAACAGAAAGACTAATTACAATGTTATCAGCCTCTTAGGGGAAGCATTAGAAATCTCTTCACTCAAGCTGTTCAAATTTAGGCTTTGGCAAAGCATCAGGGGATGTTCTGCAAAGAACAATGCTTCTCTGGTGAGGTGAACAGGCTGGAGAGAAGCTGATAAAGTGACAGTATTAGCATGGTGCACAGCTGTGTGAGAAAGACACAGTAAATGCTGAAATCAAAAGTAAGCAGTTTTGTTTGAAAAGGGCACAGGCAATTACTGGTGCTGGAGTTTAAAAAGACTTGGTGACATTCTACGTGGTTAAAGAATCTGGAAACTTCTAAAGGTTTCCTCTCTTACCTCTAGAATAGCCCTTTTTGGTTCATCATGACTAAATCATTTTAATAGTCAAATCATCTTTCTTAATGGCTACAGAATGGGAAGCACTACAAAGAACATTACTCCACACCCTAAGAAATTCATTTATTAGAAGTAAAAATGCCATTTATGCAAAATGCAGGTACTCTGGTAAGTGGTATGTGGTAAGAGCTGCTTTGTATTCTGAAAAATAATTTGAGGACCATGGATGGATCTAACAATGTAAGAAAAATCCAGTAGTGCTCTAGTTGGTTTTCTTGAGTCTCTGTTCTTGTGGCTTCTTTGTGAGCACATTGGCACTACCAGTTTTATTCCTGTGCTCTTTGCCCGTGCCTCTCCCTCTGCTGTTATTTATTTATTTCTAGATTCTGTAGTCAGGATCCCACTTTGCTTTAAAAAGGAAGCTGTTCTGGGTTATTTTACTATCCAGAGTTTTCTTATTATTTCTTAAATTTCTTTGTAGATGAAACTTTTAGCCTATACCATATTTATCTTGTTTAGTTTCAGTTTTACAGTTTCAAAACCTAAGAGGTTTATAATTGGTGGGATAACAGCAACTTAACTATTTCAGCTAGTAATTCCTAACATAATCTGGTGTTTGTATAAAGTAGAATAGAAAATGCATAAATAAACCCAAAAGTATTTAATAACTCTGTAATTTCACTCTGTTTCTGCAGAGAAGATCAATACTTATTTGCTGCACGGCTAGAGTATTTCAAGATCAATTCCTTGCCATAAAGGATATGAACATCTTTAAGTATTCATTGGAAAGCTAGAGAGGAAGGTTTTGTGTAGGCATTTCAGGAAAAGTACAAAATGAAATGAGTGAACCTGGCTAAAACGGAAGCAACTATTTTCTAATTATTTTAAACACTAACCCACTCATATAGTCAAATTTGACCAAAACATATTTCCAACTTTTTTGGGAATGCTAGTGATATTACAAATGTAGAGGCAAACTTTTCAAATCCCTTATGCTAAGAGGAAGGTAGGATAATCTTACCATCTACAAGTGGTAACCACCCCCTGAGTGGGTCTACTCAGATGCAGAGGATTTACAAAAGAAAAGCTGAAATATTGTCTTTTATGATAACACCATGTAACTGAGTAATGGAGAATGTAAAATGATTATTTTATGAGAAAATAAACCCCTTTGGAAATAATCTAGGTAAATTATAATGTAAAAAAAGTCTGCTTCAAAAAAAATGCCTCATACTGGGAGTAAAATGAACGTTGGTGAAGTTGTAACTGCTGCTTCCTTTTATTGTTCTAACAATGTTACTCTTGGTAAGCTCCCATTCCATGGCAATATATCTTACTCAAGTGGAACTATTGAAAAATGAAAGAATAAACAAGAAAGAATGTCAGTGAGTATCCCAGCCAAGGTCCAGGCTTGTGTCCCTGCTTTTGAAGTCTCCTGACCCGTCGGGATGGAAAGGTTGCATCCGCGTTACACACCACATGAGCACACCATAGCAACAGTGCTGTCACTAACCCTTTGCATCCCAACAACGCACACTTCTGTGGGCTGCCCACCTCACTCACAAGCATTAACTGCTCCAATGGTCTCCAGAAATTCCCAGAGACCTGTTCATGTTCTCCTTTAACCTGCCTAACTGGCTTTGCTTGATGCCACTGCTGCTGCCGCCAGTAACACAGGTGACAGGTCACATCACAGAATGGCACTTCAGGAAATAACACATTCTCTAGGGTGGTCTACAACAGGATAGAGTTTAGGAGCATAGATGTACCACACAAACACACTGTACACTGTGGAAAGGCAGGTCTGTCCCCAAAGGGATGCTACCCTTGGCTTCCTCAGCAAATATTGGCAAGCCATGACTGGGGAGTTTGATTTCCCAAGTGCCAAATATGCTAAGCAGGAAATATCTCCTATCCTACATGAAAGTTCCCAATTCACAGAATATTTAGCTTTTCTGAGAGTAAATCCCAGACTAAAATTAATTTACAGACATATGAATGATCAGGGAATGAGAACTGTTACATCCCACCATGAATCATCTTAAAGTACCCTGAGTCTCAGTTCTTCGATGAGAGAATGAAAGGTGTTAAAATAGAATTTTAGTTGTTCTGAAATCAGTTGAACGAATCTGATTTGTCCCACAGAACTAAGCCGCTACTTTTCATCAGTCTTGTGCCTCATGACCTCAATTTCTCTCATCTCTCTGAAGCCAGATATTGTGCCCAGTTAGGTGCAGTCAGAGAATTCATTTCTGATCTCAGCAAACCTCTGCTATTAGCATTATTTTTATCTCTAAAAACCTGCTCGTTTTAAGCTTTTTATTCCAGCAGACCGTTGGATAAAACTAAAACACTACCATTTTTCTAAATACTAACCTTCATAGTGAAGCAAGTAGGATTTTAACTTTAATCACATACACATGCAGTACACAGTCTGAATTGGTAACATCTGATGAACCTACATATGATAAATTTCTCTGCAGATCAGTATTGATGCTCGTCTCCTGTAGCCAATGGGGGTTAAATCAGCCCTGGAGAATACTGTGGGATTAGGGTATTAGGAGTTCTGCAGACATGACTCTAATGCCAAGAAACAGTGAAGCACTATGAAGCACAGTGCAGTCATGGGTCACTTTAACACATTGACTTGAGAATCCTAGGATTTGATTATTCACTGCTCTGCAGCTTAGACAGTCACTTCTAACTAAGTGGAAAAATCAATGTGAATGCCATAATTCTAATTTGACAGACTTTTATGCCCTTTTTGCATGAATTTTGCAGAGATGGAAATGAGTCCACAGGAATTGTGTCAGCAGAGAATACAGACAGAGAACCCCAACTTAAATACATAGAAAATGGTGGTAGTAAAAAGGACAAATATTGCACCAAAAAAACACAGAACCTCAAAGCTAAGAAGAGATGACTGGACTTGAAGATCTGCAGAAAAGAAATATCTAGTGATATTTCGCTAAAATACATGTAGATTTTAGAATTCTGGGGAAAGGCACATACATTGGAGATTGAGCCATTTCAATAACTCTTGCTTACCAAGGGCTTTCCTTAACTATGTATGATTACAAAGGTTATCATGTTACTCAGTAAGTAATAACATGTCTCTGGATGACCAGCATTTTTAGCACAGAAATAAATTGAAATCTCATGATAAAATGGCAGAATAATCTTGATGTTCAGATGTTCTGTGCCTTGCAGAGGAGTTTGCCATTGAAACACCGAAAGCTTTTCTTTGGTTTTCCTGAGGTAAAAAGAACAGTTTCAGGAATAAGTTACTGCTTGATTCCACAGGATATGTGTCTGAGGCAAGTGAGCTGCCACAGGGCCATCTTCGGTTTTGACGCATGCATAAATCAACTTAGAAAGAGATAAAATACAGAAATCACAAGCCCAAATAGGTGACATGTCCTCATGTTACATGCAGCTGAAGAGTGTCACAGTAGAGAATGTGAGACAATGTTTATGTAAGACAGCACTGCTGTTCAATCACCTTATTAAGTAAACTTTTATTTATCTAGAAGGATGGTTAATGAATGAGTGAATGAATGGCTGCAAAATATCCACAGAAGAAAGATTAAAACCTCTCTGTATCTTGGCCTTATTTTCTTTTTTTTTTTTAAGGAGTTTCTACCTACGATCTGCAAAACTAGTGGGTCAGGTTCATTCCTACTGTGCATACAGGTACTGGATTTGGCCCCAGATGACACAGAATAAGCAAAGAAGCATAATACTGACATGAACATTTTCCTCTTTCATTTTTTTGTGTGTTCCCAACCTTATTGTAATCTTTTAAGCAATCTACAATAGGCTGGAAATAAGGAAAGTATTTAAGAATGGCAAAATTTATATGTAAATATATAATGCAAATGCACACACGCAGAGGTTTCTTTACCCATTTATTTAATCAGAAAGATGCTCAGTTAAAGGCAGCCAGTCTCATTTAATGCCTTTCTGCTAGGAATGAAAGCATTTGGCTATTGGCCAATTCTATTCAGTACTTTTTGCCAGGCTCCAGCATATTACATTCCATTTCATCTCCTCTTCTCTTCCTAAAGAACGACAGGATCTCCCCATGGTAATGGGGTTGCAGATATTGACAGAGTCAATGCCAGATCAAATACTCAGAGACAAGCAGATTTCCTCCTGAAGTTGAGGAGATTATTTTAAACCATGCAATTAAAACACATTTTTAACGTGGGGAGTGGGGACAAGGCTGGTTTGACTGCTGTCCAAATTCATCTATTCTCATGCTGGTTTTCACTCCCCTTGCCCTCATTTGAGCTGTCTCCCTCTGGGTCCAGTCCTCTCTTTTTCTCTAGCATACAGAGAAGAGCAGTGAGTTGGCATGCTGGAGGTCATGCACAAAATAAACAGTTCAAGTTAGGTTTTTCTTTCGAAACTGAACCTAAGGGTGTTCCCATGCACACACACACACAGAGGGGGTGCTAAATTTTGTCTACCAGAAAAAACAGGATTCAGGACTAAAACATCGATATTATTCATCTCCCCTTTGGCTACTATATATTTCTAGATTTGAAAAATGTGAGTCTCACTATCAGATCATGTCCCTTTTTGTCCTTGAATAGGGATATGAGGTTAAACATGTGCCGACAACAAAGGAGAACGGCACTTTGTGGAGGATTCGGCTGATTGCTTGCTCAAAGGGGAAATGGCAATTATGGATGGTCAAACTCTTAGATCTGCTTATTTCCACTTTCCAGACAGCTTTCACCCATGTACATTATCACACCCTTTGGCTCCAAAACAAGGCTATAGAAAACTGGCGCAAGCCTGTTTAAATCAGCAAGTATCCTGGAGGCAGCACTGATCACCAGCCACTTAAATGGAAATTTCGCATGAGGGAGAGAGGAGCTGTGGAAGAAATGAATGATTTGTTTTGACTCCAGTGCCTATACTACAAATTTACAAGAGACAGCTAAGGGTCAAGTGTGAACGTTCATCTCTTGCAGTGCCATAGCTGAGCACAATTCACAATTCTGTTCACGTGAAAATCCACTGGGCTGAACATTTATATATCTATATATGTGGTTGTTTATACTTTGTGTTGCACACTAAGGCAGAAGTTAAGTGAAATAAATGAGCCACAGAAAAGTCACACATAAGGATTTAGTTGGTTCTGTTACTGAACAAGGACTACCTGTGGGCATGTTGCAGGTGCCAGAAGTTAAATGCATATTTCTTTATTCTCGGCAGTAAAATAATCATATGGCACCACGCTCAGATCCTGGCCCCAGGGCTCAGCAATAGCAGCAGAGTGAATGCAGGGCTCCAATTTAAATGCAGTTGGTGATTGTCAAATCCTGCAATATGTTTTTACAGTGGAAGGACTCCTGGTGCATGCTCGCTGAGTCAGCACGTCTGCATTCCCCTCTGTGACTCTTCCATTACTCTCTGAGCAGCACAGACATAGATGGGAGAGGTGTTTGAGGCTGTCCCAACATCTTAGCAAGTGCTATGTAGAACCAACATTTTCAGAACAAACTCTACTAGTTACTTCCCAGAGCAGCATTGTATAAATTTGTCCCTACTTTCCTTTGTGACTAGTTCTAGTGTATTAACCATTAAAGGGCTTATGTGAACACATTGTACAAAATAACTTTACTTTCAGCTTTCTGGTCAGTATCACACCAAAACCAAAACCCTCTGCAACTGTCGAGGTGGATTCACAACTCAGCAGAGTCCTCACAGATCCCTTTGGAGTTTGTTGGTAACACCCAAGGCAGTACTAATGGAAAGGCTGAGCAGTGGACAAAGCCAGGGAAAGAAGTAACTAGGAAGATTTATGTGCTTTAATTTCTGCTTCAGAAATGTCTTAGTAGATATGTGTGGAATCTGAAATGCTCTGCAAAAATAAGCTGAAGTTTTCTTTTTATCTTCCTGGTTTATGGTTTGTTTTTTTTCAATTATTATTTATTCTTTAAAACAGTGATGAAACAGGCAAGATAAAAGCAAAGAATGGGGGACATTTTTAGGGCAGTTGTTCCAGAGGAGTCATGTGATGAATCAGAACAAATCCCCTTTAAAGCAAAGTACTGTAGAGGTGTGAGAGCGTGGACATTAGACGATTCCTTTCTTCATGATTAAAACAGATACTCACAAATGCATGACCAACATGTGGAGGAATTAGCTCTCTACTCCCTGTACTTTCATGCTGTCTTTCCCACCAATCCTTATAACTGCTTTCTGGCAAATATCCTTGGAGAGAGGTCACATTTTAAGAGAGACAAAAAGAGAGATGAGAGGGACAAAAGATATTTATACTTAGTCTGAGCCTCTTGTCTTTTCAAGCCTTTCCTGCAAATGCATTTCATTCAACAGGCACCTTTTTCACTGCCTACAATTGTCCTTTAACATGATTTTATCACTGCTATTCAAAGGATGCTCATCATCTTGGACTTCAAGAATAATGGTATGCTCTCTCCCCTTCCCTCTGTGCTTTTCCATAAACACCTTGATGCTGTTCACATCTTTTTTCAGGACACATGGAACCCCTTATAATCAACATGCAACAAGGTCTCTCAGGGTTTGGTATTGATCTCAGCCAAAGGATAGATGAAATACTGCCTTTCTTAGCTGAGCCATCTCCATCCCCACAACTATAAGAATCACAAGAGCTCTTTGGGTAACACAGACATGTGGCTTGGGTTTTTGGAAATTTGAAATCAGTAGATTTTGTATAAATCTGCTAAAGACTTTGCAGTGGAAAGCATTGACAGCAATCTCACACGTTACTGCAATAGGTAAGCAAAGGGAAATGGAAGGTGAGATAAACTAATCATTCCTCTCATTCCTTCATGCCTGCTCCATTTGGGCTCACAGGGTTCACCCTCTATCAGTAATTTTTGAAAACACTTTGAATATCCTCACACTCCAGTGGCCTAAATCACCTGTTTTGCTTCTGTGAGTGTTTCAAAAGTTGAGCCTTACTAGTAAAACTAAATTCTCCAAAGGAAAACTAAACCTTTTCTTGCCCTTAGCTTACTATCTTTATTACTCAAGATTTCTGAAGCTATGCTGTGAGCAGAAGTGGAGTGTCCTCAGACCTCAAAAGGAGTGAAAACTGGAGCAATTGCTCTCTGAAGCCATGCTACCACTTCTGCTGAGGCAGATGCTGGAATAGTCATAATGCAAAAAGTTGCTTTACTCCTCATTGCTAAAATCAAAGAGCAATGTTACTCTCCAACAGCTCATCCTGTGAAGACATGGAGAAAAAATGCACTTTGGAGCATGAGAAAAGGATATTTTTTGACATTTCCTGAATTCTTTTAAGAAGGTTACTGCTGCTTTGACAGAAAGGAAAATATTGCATAGCTGCTGCTCGCCAGCATGATTCTCTCTGGATTTCAAAGGCAGGATTTCTTTGTTTATTAAGAATTTGTTTTGATTGGCATACAGGAGTCTCAGAGCATCCAAGGTCTTTGCTAGCTGTGAAAAACCTAGAGAAGCCAAGTGAATCAGACTATAACCTTAAGCAGCTGTGGGACAGCCTTTGAATGAACAGAGATAGCTCTCTTCAGTTTTGTGTGTGTGTCTGATTCATTGGAATAACTTTCCAAGCACTGCAATAATAATCTGTGTGAGTTGGGATTTTTGGCATCTGATAGTTACATGTTATAAAAGGGCCCAGAGGTATTACGCAAAGGGCAAGAATGATAGAATGTTCTCCTTGGAAGGTTTGTTTGTGTGTGCTAAAAGGTAAACAACCCTTGATTCAGATTCCAGATGGGTTGTTTTATTTTCTGTTATTTCCCCTTGTTTTTCAAAACTTCCAGAAGCATCATTGTCTGCCTATCTTGCAGATATTTATGTGACCCTTGTGACTTTGCAGCTAACAGACAGACTGCTTAGATTCATCACCAAAGGAGAGCAAGAAAAATGTAGTACAGCTGTGCAGCATAGTGGGTAGCATGTATTGCTCAGGAGCAAGGCAAGGCTGGATCAAATTCCTGAGCGAGGGGTGAGGTTTTGATTTGAATTTTTAAGCTACTAACTCTTTGAAGTGAAAAAGAAACTCTTCTATGAGCAGGATGCTGGAAGATATTTTTGCTCAGATATTTATTGCAGATTTGTTGTAAAATGATTTATGTGAATTTTACCTTTTACAAATAAATTGTGACTTTTATGTTTACTGTTCTAGGAAAATGATTGTCTTTAAGCATTTCTATTCCAAGTACTGTATTATAACACAAGATTTGGTGTGCTATAACTTGAAAGCAATAGTTATGCATGAAGTGGTGACTGAAAGTTCAACAAGCTGATTTAATTTTGACACCTGTGGCTTTTTGAGTGCCTCAGTACTCAGCATCAATATTGTCATAATGTGATATTTAAATAGTTACACAAAGGAATCGGGATATGAAGTCACAGAGAAAACTAAAAGGATTTACAGTAGAACTAACCAACACTTAAGTTAATATTCCCAGGCTTACAGAGCATAGTGGACTTTTTCATGTGTTCAGAACCATGCTTTCTATTTAATTGATTGCAGCCTCAAGAGGAACTCATTAAGTTTTGATGCTGCAGATCCTGATGTGTCAATACATCGATATTATTTTCCATATTTACCTGTTTCCTGGTACTGTTGTCCTAATCACATAAATGATCCAGCCAGACCCCAATGGACTGGGACTCTGGCAGAGCTGTAGGATTCAAAGATATGCTGGAATATTTTAGAAAAGTAGGACAAATTTTACTAGTGGAAGACGCTATTATTACATGTAGCCTTACCAAAAAGAGAGCAATCATTAAGTCAACCACTTTTCCTCTATATCACACACTTCTTATCCTCAGTCTATTTATTAGTTTATTGTCATTCTCCTTGAATAAGAAGGTTGGGGAAAAAAGAAGATTTAAATTTATAGATGTGTTTGAACAGCACTTGAAAAATTTTGCTATGGACAAATAGAAGCAAGAATAACATTTATAAAATTTTAAAATTCACTCTAAAACATGTTTATACACTAAGATGTATCAAATTTAAGTCAGTGGTTTTTGGGAACAAAATGAAGAATTCAAGTCTCATTCAATTTTGGTCCAGTGTGTTATGTTTTCCTCAGCTTGTCAAGACAAAGAGATTTGGGTCACAGCTGAATGGAACTGTTTTTATCAAAGAAAACCTGAAGTCAAATGTCATTGTCATTCTATATAAATATTCAGCATGTGTTCCTTCCCAGGCAAACTTTCTTTCTCTTTCAGGCACTGACCTGAGTTAAATTTCTCAACAGAAAAGTAAAGATAAAAACCAAAAAAAGGTAGAAATTAGATAAATTTTTCCAAATTCATATTCACACACTTTCCCAGTTGAAGGCTTAAGACTGTTCACTGAACAATTATTCACTGAGGACAGGTTAAATTCATAATACTTTTGCTGTCACAAGACAAGCTTTGTCTGAAATGTTAATGATGTTGTTTTACTGCAGGAACATTCACTGCTTTTAAAGGAAAAAGTAATCAGACAGAAAGGAGCAGAAAGGACACTAGAAGTACCCCAACAGAGAAAGCACAGCCCACCACATGTAAGGGTGGTTCCCTGTTGGCAGCTGTCACAACTCAAATGATCCGGTCTTGCTGGAATCCAGCTTCTCATCCCCAAGCACAGAAGTGATGAAGGTAGCATGGCACAGAATCCTCATCTGCACCAGGGCTAACCCCATCTTCTCTTACCCACACACGTGCCACTGGGCTGCCTTCACGCTGAGGAGAGGAACCTCAACTGTGCTGTGCATCTTGCTGTTTGAAGACCAAGATTTTTCTATTCATTTTGACTAGTAATGACTTCCCTTTTTTTTGCCTTAGTATTCCTCCTCTTCCAGGAACCAGTTATTAGAGTCAGTGCTCCAATATAATGACAGTCCAGTGCAAAAATCCATGTGGTTCCCATAGAAGCTTGCTGGGCGTACTCACAGTTCCTCTCCAATGGGGATGCACATCACTGTGTTTGGTGTCTTTGTGCCCTGCTATCTCACACAGCTATCTTCTGGACCTCTGGGCATCTAACATTCACAGCCCTAACTGCTGGACACCCCAACTTCCAGGGCAAACTGCTGCTGGTGGTGTGCATGGAAGTGCTTTGGGCCTGGTGGGGAAGTCCAGCACTGAAGTAGTCTGTATTTCCTCCTCTCAGTCTTGTTTGTAAGGGCTGGTTTGCATCTAACAACAACATAACAGACGTTCTAAGTTTGTTGCTGAAGGTAAGCTGGTGAGGACATTGGTATATTGGACATTTGCAGTGTCATCCATGTTTACTGTTTTTGTACTAAGGGACCTTTACAGGTGGGAAGAGAAAATGAAAGCAAGTCAATGAGAAGAGAACGTGAGGTCATTTCTCTCCCACTTTTCTTTTTCCTTTCCTATATTCACTCGTCATCACAAGCCAAATCTTCACCTTTGGTTTTTAAATTAATCCTGCTGGGCTTTAGCCCTTAAAGAAGGCTAGCGATTAACAATTAGTTGTCTCCACACTTTCAGCTGCATCCTTAAGCATTCCACATCGTTTTTTTACCTAGACGGGGCAACAGCCATTTTTGTGTCTCTTTTACAGGCTGCATTTGCAGTTTGTATGTCCACCATAAGATGGCATTATCAGTTCCTACATTAGTTGCACCGTGCTGGTGTGGTCAGGAGCCAAGCTGCAGCCTCACTTCTCGTAGAAAATTCAGTGGTGTGTCAGCACTTATCCCAATGAAAGCATGTGTAGCTGCTGGGATCACTAGAGGACAAGTGCAGTGCAACTATGGAAAGAGAAAAATTTTTTAAATCTTCTCCAAGAAAGTTCCAGGAATAAAAATATCTTCTTTAGTGATAAATGTAAAGATCAAAAGAAAAAAATCTCTGTTCCCAGAGAGCCTGATGGTCTGAAAATTATAACAAAAGTAATTTTAGTTCGAAGTACTTCAGAATATGAAAAAACCCCCAGAGTGAGAATTGTACATTTTAAAAAGGACTGGCAAGGTACTTTGCTCAAAATGATGGCCCTGATCCTCAGTTAGAGCTCGAAAATGGTCAGGGCAGCTAAGAACTGGGTGTTGATTTTGGCAGTAGCCTGTTCTGAGTTTATCTCCAAAACCAGAGTAGAACAATCACATCTGCCCTGACCAGAAAAAAATCTTCATATGTTCCACATCTTGCGTCATTCACATGCACTGTTTGAATGTCCATAAAATGTTGAATCTGAACTAAAAGATTCTTATTGTTTCCATTTTTTCTTCTTTCTTATTTTTCAATTCTGAATTTCATTAGTTATATTTGGCTTCCTGCAGGATCACCTTTCATTTCTTGAAAAGGGCATTTATTCTAGTATGCTTTGTGGCAATAACATAATTTTTATGTTATTGATAACATAATGGGGCCTGCTGATTTACCCCAGAGGGAACATTCACATGATTCAAATCGTTCATTTGCTTACATGTTTGGCTGAATTGATGTTTCTCAGCTTTAAGTTAATCTTGAAAATTTGCATAAAGTTGAGCTCAAGGTCCTGGATTCATTAGTTTGACCAACAAGGTGAGGGTGTTTTCTCAGTTGTCTTAGCCACTTCAATTGACTCTAAATTCACCTGGAAATGTTTCTGAGAGAAATGGGTCTACTCTGTGACATGGACATGTGACATGAGATATGCACCAGTATCTACATTCCTGCAAGCTTACAGAATTAACATTTATTTCTCAGGACCAAAAATTAAGAAAGTTAAGAAAAAAATATATTTATGCTGGTACATTCTGACTCATAGTCTCTTTAATTTAGGAGTGAAATTTTAAAAAATTATTTTGTCTTGGCTGGTGAGCCAGAGATGGAGATGTGAAACCAGAAGACACACACACACATATATAGGTAATTATTCTCCTATATTCCCCTCATAAATCCAAGGCTCATAAGGGTAGGATTGCAATCCATCACAAGTAAGGGGGTGGAAACTTTGATAAGAAAATGATAACAAATAGCAGAGAGTCTCCTAACATGGCACTGCCCCAACAGAGAAAATTTCTGCTCAGTTGACTACTGCTTCAACCCTGCACGCTCATCGTCTGCTCTCCTCCTCCCCAAAGCCACTTCTTGCCTTCTCCACAGAGGGTCCTCCCACTCACTTTTACAAATGCTAATTAATTTCTGTATATGAGGTAACAGGGGTGAAGAAGGGAATGGGAACTTCTTAAAATGGTTACAAGAGATTAAAATATTTGCCACTCATGAAAAATTACCACTACAGTCAAAAATAAAGTATTATTACTTAGATTAAAAAAAAAACCAAAAATGCATTCAAGTCTGGCATTTGTGAACTATAAACAAATTTATTATGATTTGTTTCTTGTCAGTCAATGATTTTATTGTTGATTTTGACAATCAACTACACTTGTATCTTGGGAAAACAATAAAAAGTCTCAATATATTTCACAAGGCTGAAATATGGTCAAGTTAAGTGGTCAGATATATTTCTTAAGTCTACTTTTATTTCTATATTTTCTAAGTCTGCCTTTGTTTGAGGTAATGCAGTACTAACTAATAGCACATTTCTTTGATAAGTCTTCAGGGTTACCAGAGGGAGTCTGAGATGCAATTTCAGTGTTTTAACCAAGCCTTTTAGGTCTGAAAATAATTTGTTAAACTACCTGAGTACAGTAAATCAAGTTTCATCTTTCTGGTTCCATTTCCTTCTGGTACATCATCCCTGATGACTGCAGTGCAGCTTCCTCGTTCTGGATGTCACCATCTATAAGTCAAATCCTGAAGATGACAGGTGAACACTAAAAGCATTAATCCATCATTGCTTTTTTCAAATTTGGATGAATCAATCTAGGAACATATCAGTTAAAGGCACTTTTACCCCATAATGATATTTTTGTGTTCATTAGACATTATTGCAGGTTATTAAATACAACTACCAGCTTATTCTAGCTTTCTTAGTCCATTTTATTTTTGAAGATACAGACAAATTTTCTACCCCAGGATTTTTTCATGTCTGATAGCAGAATAGACCAGCTGTGTATGATTTTTTTTCCCTTAATTTTCTGAAGGAATGTTACCACTTTGGGAAAAGAAGTTATTTATTCTGTATCTGAACTACTTTTTCAACAGAATGTGATATTTTGTGCCATAGAGAAGGGCTCAGAAGATGCAGCACTTAAACATTTTTATGATTTATGTGACAGTAAGAGAATTAAGAGGTAGGCAGACTGTTGTTTTCTTGATTTTTATTTTAACAGCCTGGAAGGAAAGTTCAAGAATACAACTGACTGACAAATCTTCAGCAGCATTTGTTGAAATCTTTATTGGATATAAAATGTTTCAAGTAAAACATTTTGACTGAAGTCTCTAGTGTGGAAATACACCTTGATTCCCGGCCGGCTGCTGAGATCCTGTTGTACACAAACTGGAGACACTGCAACTCCTAACTCTGACATGCAAAGTCTAAAAGTCTTCCAAGACCCTTCCAGGGTCTGCAGATTCAAGGCATGCAAGCCAACTGGAGGCAGAGGAGCCTAGTATTTCCAAGACAACCGATTTGTGGGCAATCAACAAAAATCCAGAGTGCAGAGTTAAAAAGATGTGGGGATCTGCAGAAGTTGACAGATACCAGAACAAAACTCCTGTGCTATTGTTTATGTGCCTTGCAGTTTGCCTGGGGTCAGAGAACATGGCACTCAGGGTCAAGTTCTTAATTTTCTGTTTATTATCATCATCATATTTCATCACTTTTGCAGTTAAGACCTGTCCTTGTCTTCCTTTCAGTGAACACCCAAAGCAGGGTCAAAGAAAGCATGTACAGAGCAGTAATCGGTGTGAATCCTGTTCTTAACTTGTACTGAACTAGAAAGGTTTTGTTTATGCTAGGAGCAAGACACACAAATGTGACGCTTCATGGTTAATGTCTAAGATAATTTCTAGTTCTTGTATAGTTTAAGATATTTAATCTTAAATTTGACTCCTGCTATTCTAGGAAAATTATGTAACTTCAATCATATCTTTACTTCAAACACCCAGGGTGTAATTTTGTATGCTAGCACGGTGTGGCTACAAACACTGTGTGTACCACTCCACCTCACTGACATTGAGAACTGCTGAATCCTGTGCACAAATTGCAGATGTGACTGTCTCAGAGCTCAGCCATGGGAGACTCTGAGCCTTGTAGTGTGGTGATCTCAGGCACCAAGTATTGATAAATGAATGTAACCTATCTTCAGCCAAAGGTGTTCCTGCCTTTTGCAGGAGGTTTGGACTAGATGACCTTTTAAAGGTGCCTCCCAGCTCAAACCATTTAAAGATTCTGGGATTTTTCATCTTGCTGTTGCTACCTAACCCAATACAGGATTTTGCTGGCCAGCCTTCGCGTACGAAGATCCGGGGAAGGCCTCTTTTTCCTTTCAGACCTCCCAGCCTGCGCACTGGATTTTTTAGGTGAGACACAGGGCGCGCAGATCTGAGCCCACCCTTTAATCCCGAGGTTCTTCTGCCGGGCCAAAGCGATTCTGGACAGTGGCAGCTGAGGTCCTCCTCAGGACGTAGGCAGATTGCCCTCTTGCAGGGCTAACGAGCACTGCCTGCCTGGGGAGTATCCCCGACCGGGAATCGAACCCGGGCCCCGGCAATTACTGTGCCGTATGCTTAACCACTACACCACCAGGGCTCCCACACCCAATACAGGATAATTTAAAAATAAACAAAGTCCTCAGTGAGTAGTTGTGATGACCTGATTACTCAAGGTCATTTGAGCAGATTTTTCCAAGCCAGTGACAAAAGTCCATGATTCCAGAGGAAAGTGAAGGTACAGCTGAAGTTGAAGAGAAATTTGGCTCTGGAGGAATCTGTCTGAAAGTCCTTTTGTAGTGTGATTGTGGCTTTCTGGGCAGTTATTTTGGCAGCCTGCCAGACCCTTCCCTGAGGAAAGTCGAGTACAGGCAACAGTAGGAACAGTGTTTAAATAACCAGTGTTTGTGCTTAAAACTGTCCATTTCCAAAACCAGCTCAGTATAAAGCAGTGAGGAATAGGTGAGGCTTTCAAAAGACCAAGGAAATAGCCTCTTGTATGTCATAAATGGCTTTCTTTGCACACTGCTTTAATGTGACAGATGTGGGATTTATCCTGTCCTATTTTTGGAATTGTTTAATGGTCAGTTTGTACATCTCAGATGGCCGATTAAGAAATTAGGCTGAAACACTGGGTGGCTATATTATCAGCCTGCAAACTCTATTTCTTAATGTTGAATTGATTTATAAATGACACTGTATCTGTCTGGACATTTCTCCCTGCTGGATGGTGTGGTGCTAGCTTGAAATGCAGTCTGCTTCCCTGTCCTTGCCTATGTGGAATAGTTAGGATTTTAGGTTGGCTGCAACCAAACAAAGATATCGACTGGCTTGTGCTAGGGGTAGGAGAAAAGATAGCTAAAACTTAAACTTTACATAACAGTAGCTTTAATAATAGGCATTTATGAGGAATGAGGAGGCTTGCACAGGAAAATGAGGGAGGACCTGAAGGAATGAACAGACTGATTAACAGAGGTAAAGATGTTGAAAGACACTTCTGTTTAACTGTGTATTTCCATAACTTATCATACTGTGTGTGGTGCTCATGTGTGAAGTATGATTATTTTACAAGCCCCACTGAGAGTGTTCTCCAAGCCTTTCTTTACCTGCCACGTTATTTTCAACCAGTGAGAAGCTAAGGCCCCAAGCCCAGAATTCTGAGGGTGGTTCAGTTGCTTCTGAAAGGGCTCTGGAAGAATGGCACTGTTATGTGGACAAGGGCTGTCAGAGTGTAGAGCATTTTCAGGAAAGAGCAAAAGTGAGACTATCTGAATCCTGAAAAGCATGATTAGAAGAGCTGAATTTGTGAGATACCATTGGAATCTCATTAATTCTTGCAATTTAAGGGCTTGAGATATCCAGAGAATGAAGATTCTTCCTGAAGTCTGGTAAGCATCTTAGTCAAGTGTCCACCAGGGCTATAGAAAAAATGTTTCTGGGTTTCAATGGTTCAATGCTGTTTTCTAATTTTGCTATTCATGGAGCAAAGATTTTATTCCCCCCTCAATAATAAAATATCCTGTCTCCATGAGTGCACATTATGTGTATTTAATGTTCTATCACTAAATGCCCTTGTAAAAAGTCCCTCTCCATCTTTCAGCAAAGAGGAAATTCTTTACTGGGAGGGTGGTGAGACCCTGGAACAGGCTGCCCAGAGAAGTGATGGGTGTCCCATGTGCTGTGCATTTTCTAATCTGAGCAGCCATTTCCACTTGGTAGAAAAGAGAGGCTGATAGTAACTTGCTGCTGCAGGGCTTGTGCAAACTGATGCAGGAATCGCAAAAGAAGAATGTAAGAGTTCAGAAGTGTTACACAGGCATTGTTTTTCTGTGTTTGGGGTTTTTTTTCCATTATTGACCAGCCCCTACTTGTACTTACCTTAATAACTACTGTTATTAAAATGTATGCTCTTATGCTTTTTTTCCTACTCTACTTTTCTGGCTGTAAGTAAAAAAGTAAAAGAGAAGAAAAGCCAAAGCAAAAGGTTAAGTTTTTAACAAACACCTCAAAAGTATCCACTGTTTTGTCTTGTGTGTGTTTTTTGGTGGGTTTTTTTAATCTTTTTTTAAAATTTAAGTTATTATTTTAAGTATTTTTATTTCTGGTTTGCTAAGTTTCTGATCTTATACCTGAAAGTGAAAACTGCCAATTTGAAGGTCTTTTTATGCTGGCATTTTGTATGTGGAATGTGAAGACCTCATGTTTGTGAAGTTAACTGCCTATTACAGTACAGGGAGAAGATGACATCTTTCTGTTATATGCTGTTTATAAACATGTAAAATTTGATATTGTTTTGATGAAAGGCACACTGGAGGGAAGAAATTGAACTTGTACTTTGTTTCTGTCTCTGCTTGATTATTTGGGAAGGCTTTCTCTAAATCCCCGACATTGATAAGAGACATTTGAGAAGTTCCCCTTAGCCAGACCAAGCCTGTGCTCACAAGCACAATTCCATTGTTTCATCTGGATTTTATTACTGCAAGAAGCTTACCCAGCTGCATAGCAGGAATGTTTAACCAGGAACAAGACAAACTTCCATAAGCTGCTTAATTCAGACTTGGGACTGTTCCTTCAAATCAATTGATATTGAAATAATTACTTCTCAGAATCTGTAGAGGAAAAGGATGTAAAAAGAAAATTGAAATCTAATTAAATGGAGGTAGAAAGCAGTGTCTGAGTAGACAAATCTTAAGCCTTTGCAAATTTTCGAAGGTTACATTATCCTTTTTTGTCCCTAGAAGTCTTTTTACTTTTCTCCCCACCTCTTGCACTTTTATCACTGTTGTTAAGCAACAAGGAAAGATTTTTTAAAAAAATAATGTCTATTTTTAGATGAAATTCAGGTAAAATTATTTATGTATAACTTTTTCCTTTTTTTAATATGTATAAAGAAAATGTGATCCAGCAGAATTGATTGAGCTACCCTGACAGTGTCAATGTCCTAAGCAGAAGAACATGATGCTAGTTTCCTAAGATCAAGGGTCTTTATTTGTAGTGTTTGCAGCTAAATTTCAGCTTCGTCAACTGTTCTCTAGTTCTCTCTTTATAAACTGCGTAGTTGTTCTCCTCTTTGCTACTAAACTGCAGGCCACATTATAAATTCACTGTGGTGGATGAAGTAATTCATGTATAGCATGGGCTAAACTCCCTTCTTCTTTTCACTAACTTTATACTAATTTAACTACCCACCTCAACAGAATTATAATGATGATACTTTAGTGAGGCAGAGAGAAGAAAAAAGTCCTGTTGAGAATGTAATATGTTATATAAAGTTAAAAATACTAAAAGAGTTTTGCTTTGTCTTGGGGAGGAGTTATATTTAAAGTAAGGCTGGTGCTCATTTTTGAAGGAAATGACACTGGAAATATGGAAACTCTTTTGTTTGTTTACTTCAGTGCAAGTCTAGATCGAAAGCACAGGTATTGAAGTACATAGGGCAGGAAATGGGGCTCGAACTTCTCCTGGGGAAAGCATTACAGGGCAGAGGGAGATGAAGGGTTTGTACTGGGATCAGGGTGTTCAAAATAAGTTTTCTGAAGTGAAACTGTTAATCACTAAGACAAAATTGAACAGTGGCCATATACAAATACCTAAGGAAGAGTAAAAATGGGGCAAGCGTGTATAAGGCTTAACACACCTGTGTGCATGCTCTCTAAACCTCCTGCTGTATTCAGTACAGGGGATTTTCCAGTTCTGCTGTAGTTTGGTAATGCCAAATGTACCTATCTTCTGAGCACTTTTCCCTTTTTTCCTTGAACCCATATAAATATTTTTGTATTAACCACTTTCTTCAGCAAGGTATTCCAGGTTTATGCTACCCTATGCCTTCCTTGCTACTTTGAACATGGATCCCTCTAGTTTCATTTACTGGACTTCCTCAAAAAGACTGTCTATCCCTGTCCAGCATTTCCATGTCATTTATGATTTTGCACGTGTGTCATATTCTACCTAAATCCCTACCATCACCTGAAATATTTTGCCTGCATGTTGTCCCTCATCTATTTTTTTTTACTGTTTTGACTGTTTTGATATTTTTTTATCCCTGTTTCCCCCTAATGAAGGTTTTTGGTTTTCTAATAACAGGGGATTTTCAAACTGAGGGGTTCGGCCATACACACACCATTCTTATATATTTATGTTTAGTCAGATGAATTATTGATTTGAACAGTGGCGTAATGACCTGTTCTCTTTATCCTTCTTTTGCTAATTCTAAATGTTTCCTTGTTTTTTGCACTGCTATTGAGTTCTCACTTGTTACTTTGTGAAACTGGGACCTCCAATTCTTTCTCTGATAATGGCCATCATTTCGTGTATAAAACTAGGAGACATTTTCCTTGTTAACACTACTTCATGCTTATTTCTACTGGGTTTCACCTGCCATTTTATTGAACAGTTTTGTGAGGTCCTTCAGGTTCCACAGTCTTTTCTCCAGCTTACTCCTTGGAATGCTCTTTCTATCACTGTCACACTTCCTTGCCTTACCATTTATTCTGCTTTCAAAGTTAAGATTTAACAAAATGAATAGCACAAACTCAAGAGTTTCCACTAATTACTTTCCTCCACTGCAGTACTGACCAATTGTCCATATCATACCTCCTCCGCCTTCCATCTTTTAGCCGCTTGCTTACTCATTCCTGGACATCTCCTTATTACTCCACTACTGCTTATTTGTTTTAAAAGCCTATGGTAAGAGTCTTTGTAAAAAAAAAAAAAAAAAAAAAAAAAAAAAAAAAANAAAAAAAAAAGGCAAAAAACAAACCAAACCTTTTGGTTATATAATTGTTTTTTCTGTTCTTGATTTCTTCAAATGCTTCAATAATTTGATGAAATACGGAACTTTCCTCTACAGGGCCTGTGCTGGTATCCGTGTCTGATACACAGATCTAAGGGGGTCGTATCTTTGTATGCCTGATATGGCCGCCTAAAAAACAGAGACTAGACAGGAATAAGGGAATAAAAGTAGGCATTTATTTGAAGGGCCTTCAAAGGTACAGCCTGGGGAGTCCAGAGGCTGCTCCCAAGATGGACCCCAGGTCAAGGGTTTTTCACACTTTTATAAGTTTGGTTCATTTGCATATCGGGGTCAATTCTCCAATTACAACGTTAATGATGTAACTACCCCAAGTTTGCCCTCCTCTTCAGAGGCGTTATTTTACATATTTTGGGGCCTGGGACAATCTAGGTGTCTTTGGAGCGCAAACCTAGAATGGCTTGTTATGTCTAACCAGCACGAGAGAACAGCAGCTAAAAGGCCACAAGAAACTTCAGAGTTACAAACTAGGCAGTTCAGGATTTGAAAAATATAAAAGTTAAAACCTAAGACATCATTCATAGTTGCCCACTCATTCTACCTAGTGGAAATTGCTTTTTGTTTCTGATTTGATTTTCATCCTTTGTCCTATGATTCACATAAGGTAAAGAATTATTGCATTTGCATACTAAGACACATTACTATGAAAGGTGTGTTCTTTGCATTCATTCAGCTTTTTCTCACTCACTAATTTCAAAGTTCGCTCATGGTCTTTGTTTAAACTACTGCAGCTTGGCCCCCCTGCAGTTCAGATGAAGTCCATCCCTCTTGTGCTGGCTTTTTTCAGATGTGTACCTAGGTATTGTTACAAATTGAAGAAAATGGACTTTTGGAGTTCCGTGCTTCAGATAAATTTGTACTGGCTTCACACTGCATCTAGATCAAATATCCATCTTGAAGGAAAAGACACATTTTAATCACAAAAGGTTGACTTTTGCTTTAACACTAAGAAGAGATAAATTGTCGCAGTTGAAAACATTTGAAAATGGGTTTCGTGTTTAATATTTTGCTAAAGAGATCTCATGCAGCAAAAACATCCTCAATTCTGTGTTAATTTGTTTGTGAAAACATTGGATATTTTTTCTTCTCAAAAATAGCATTATAATGGACCAGCAAATTTATCCAGCTTCTGCTTCTGAATATTCCAAATATTGATGAATATATTGAGCTGATGATGGGGTTAGTGATGCATTGTAGAAATGTTAAAATTTCATATAGTCCTGCATCATTCCTATAGCTGTAATGAAGAAGGCTGTATTGTGGATAATTTAGATAATCTGCAGGGGAACTAAAGCAATGACTGTGAAGGAGAATGTGGCGTGTCGTCCCCCTAGGCCATGGAGCACTCCATTTGCTGGAATAGCTTCTAACTGCTATTTAGTGGGCAGCTAGTGGAAAATAAAATTGCTTCAGGCAAGTGCGAATCTTATTCTGTATTATTAATGTTTGCAGTCTGGGTGAGGAATAGGGCAAACTAACTCCATTTCTAATAAGGGGAGAAAACTGGAGGCTAAAGGAAAGAGAGGAAAGATCAATAACTTCTTTTAGCAAGATTTCTTTTGAAGGATTGTTTGTGTTGTGCTGAGTTTTTGTTGAGGGTGCAGGGAGGTAGGAGCAAAAGGTTAGACACCTGTAGCTGCTTCTGGAGACAGTGATTTCTGTTATCTAATGGTCATCCACAAGTGACTTGTTGATGAAGATGGTAATCTCTGGTTTGCAAGAACTCAGACGTTTCTGAACAACTGAAAGTAAGAGAAGAGCATTATGTGAGAGAAACCTTTCACACCCTGAAAGCTGGATGAATTCACCATAGAATGCTGAAATCCTCTGGGGAAATGAGAATGTAGATTTTGTATGCAAAGAGTTGATGAGATTAACAGGATAGGTTTCAACTAAGAAAATCTGAAAGATTTCCAATCCTCGGGGTTTGTGTTTTGTTTGTTTAGTGGGTTTTGCTTTGTTTAGCTTTTTGATTTGGTTTGGTTTTGAGTAAATAAGCTAAAGAAAAGTCAGCTTTATGGTATTGAGATGATGAAATATTATTAATCTATATAAATTGGATCCAGAGGAATATTTTAATCTGGGAATCTGTGTGTCCATTTATGCCAAAAACTATTGGAGTCCAGGAGGGCTGCGGACAGAGCCCATCAGAAAACCTTTTCTTCCAAGTTTTCCACATACTAGCCCTAGAGGAGACTTTCATCTCTTATAAAGTAGATTTCCCAAAATGGTGTCATCTGTGAACTGGCTGCCCTCAGGATCCAGAGAGGAGTGCTTCAGAGATGATAAGATGTTTTCAGCAGGATGGTATGACGATCTTGCCTCAGGCAAGATTTTCTTTTCCTTCCCACTCAAACTTTCTGTCGAGTCCTTCCTCAGTGTGCCACCTGCTCTCCTGCAGACTGGATGTTAGACATAGGAAGTGCATGTGGTATATCTCCTCTGGGAAGTATCTTCCAAACTGTGCATGGCTTTCTTTCCTGACACCTCCTAGTTCTTCATTGGACTGAGTAAGGGTGTGCATGACTTCATCAAGAAGAGAAAAATGTGTGTTCCAGAACACATGGGCTAAAACTCACACGTGATATGTGAATGAGAGTAAGTGAACTGGTTGGTACTCCTGTCTAACGTGCAGATAAACTCTGGTACCCATACTCAGTACTCACATTTCTTTCCTGAAGAAAGAAATCATGCTGTAATCACTGTGCTGGGGTGGATGGTGGTACCTCTTTGTTTGTGTGCAAAAAAAAGCACACATCTGGCAGGCCAGAGGTCAAGGTTTTGCAGAATCAGCATAAATCTTTGGTGATCTTGTTGATTGTTGTGTCTGGAGTGAATCCATAACTACCAAGTCCAGAGTTTACTTCTAAATACTATATTCTTACTCTAAATTCATCTTTATTTTAGATACAGTGGATTGAGTGGACGTGTGCAAATGTTGAAATCCCTGTTAGCAGATGGGAGTCAGAAGACATGAAATGAAGGTCAGTAGTAAATCAAAGCCTGCAATCTCTGTGTTGGGATTGCTGGGAAGAACTAAGAAGCAGCCTGCAACTTCTGTTAACATTCTGAATCGTTTAGATTTTGACTGTGAGAATGCAGATGGGGAAGATGAGAAGAACTCTACATATAAAGCTATCAAGAGAAAAATAACTACCTGTCAAGTGAGATAACAACTATGTGATATGATGGGGGATTTTCTTTATTTTTCTGCTGGATCAGTTTTGAAGCATCATAGATAATGTCTATCAAACAAATTTCCAACTATGATGCAAACAATAATTTGCATGACTTTTTTCCCTTCAAACCCTTGCCAGAACAGAAGTCAGGCTGTACTGCCTAATTATTCATTTGCCACGTTATTTCCCATTCGGGTAATTTCCTCTGGTGCATTGGCTACGGTCCATTGTGCTATCCTACAATGCCTCATCTATTGTGCAAGTTTAAAATTAGTTAATGTTGGAGTAGGAAGGACTAGCCTGACTATAATAATTCAATTCATCCTTGATTTTAAATATTCCTTTCAACCATCGCACCATTTGTATTTGTTGTGGAGATGGGTTTTTTACTTCTGATTATGAGGCTTTGATTATTCTGTTTGGAGAGGACTGTTTCTGAACTTATTGCAGGATATTTTATTTCCTACAGCCAGAACTGGTTTTATTTTTTCCTTCCATTAAGCTATATTGCTTTACTTTTTGGGTATAGTCTTAGGGAGTTTTGGGGAGTATTTTTTGAGAACAGAAATGTAGAAGAATTATGCAGCATAATTCTGATCTTAGGCTTTGGGGGTGGGGGGTGGGGGGGGTGGCTCACAAACCAAGATTTTTCCCCTGCTCATCTCCTAAACACCAAGCCATGGTAGGCTGTGTGACCAGTCAGATAAAGAGCAGCTTAGAATCACTTGGACTCTAAAGAAAAGCAGCAGACATAGGTAATAGTGGTTCAATAAGAAATTAATCCACTGTCTGCCGATAAGATTTACCTCACCCTTTTTCTTCAGGGAAAAGTTGATCCCTGATGCTCTGGAGGCCACTGCATCTCCAAGAGCAGATTGCTGTGAATTCCCAGGACTCAGTGCTAGCAGACACAGTGGTTGCATGCACAGTGACCATCCCACGTCTCTAATTTGCTACAAGAGTAGGAAGGGGCTTTGCTTCTTCTTGGCAAATGAAGAAACGGTTTCAGAAACTAATGATGAACTTCCTATTGGGTCTCCAAGCCTCTTGAGGTGAAGGTTGTACAGCCTGCAATCACGGGTAAAATTCAAGCTGCAGAGGCAAGAATCCTGTTCAGTTGATATTGATGGAGGAGAGTTGGTGGGTCCTGTCCTTTTAGCCACAAATCTATATGTGGCCTTTCTGACCAGAGAGGCTTCTCTCTGTCCCCAGCAGCAGCCTCCAGAACCCACAAAAGATATTAACTACACTGCTGTGTAAAATGGGAAATAAACAACCCGGCTTTCCTTAGCTTTCATTTTATAGGTTAACTTACAAAGATTTTTTGTTTTGTGGTTTTGTTTTAAACTGAAAGCTGAGGTTTTCCTTTAAAGTTCTAAATAACAAATTCAGTGTTAGATGGGCAAAGAACACCTTAAATCACTTCTGATATTTATCAGATATTCTCTCTTTTCACAGAATCACAGAATAGTTGAGATTGGAACAAACCTCTTGGGAATGCCTAGTCCAACCTCCCTCCCTCAAAAGGAGTCTGCTGGAGCAGGTTGCCCAGGACAGTGTGCAGTAAGATTATTAACATCTCTGAGGATGGAGACTTTACAGGCAATGTGTTAGTGTTGGACAACCTTTTCAGTAAAAAAAATTGTTCTGTGTTCATATGGAGTTCCACGTGCATCATTTTGCACCCATTGCCTCTAGTTCTCTCTTGTGGCACCTCTGGGACAACTATGACTCCATTTTTAACTCCTCTCATTGGTCATTTATGTACCTTCCTCCACCAAAACTTCTCTTCAGGCTGAAGAGTCCCAGCTCCCTCAGCCTTCCCTCACGTGAGGTGCTGCACTCCCTTTGCTATCTTAGTGACCCTTTCATGGACTCACCCCAAAAAGTTCATGTCTTGATCTGGGGCACCCAGCACTAAGAGCCAACACTCCAGATAAGGCTTCACCAGCACTGAGCAGAGAGGACATCAATTTCCTCAGCCTGTTTATAATGTTTTTCCTAATGCAGGTAAGCATATTTTTTGATCTCTTTGTGGTAGCTAACAATTCTAGTTTCTAGTCTTATAAACAGGGAATGTCTAAATGTTAAAATAAAATTTAAAAAAACCAAAACAACAACAAGAAAACCAAATAAAAGCAACCCCTAAGTAGCACTTAACATTATGGTTTAAGAGAATAATATTTAAGCTTCTATGTAATCACCATGTCAGTAATCCTTAATGAGACATGATTCCTTGTAATGTCTTATGTCCTATTTCGTGCTGAAATCATTGGGTAAAAGAAAAATTGTGACAAAATAAGCTAAAACGGTGTTTCTTCTCCCTTGCTACCCCTGCCTTGCATTCTTTAAGCTAATAAGAAAAAAAAATCACTTGTGGGAGGGAGGAAATACTGAGGATTTTTGTCTAAACATATTTGATTTTACTAAAAACAGAACTTTGATTTCATCTGAATATTCCTATTATGATTGATAGGAAGAACACCAGGTAAAACCTCACTATTCAGAAACCAAGAGCAAGATCTATGTTTATCTACACCTGGTCCACTAGTTGAGGAGATGTGCAAGATGTGCACTTGCTGCATCCTTTTAGAAGGGTGAAAATGGCCTGCTTTTTGGGTGCTCTGTGAAAATGTCCCACATTTGAGCATTGGCATATTAGAAATGGGAGAGTGCATCTGAGGGAAGGGCAGGGGGCAATATGCAGTTCTGAAACTTGGAATTGTCCATCCTGGAACTGAGCTTGCATTGGGCATTCATAAGCTCAGATAGACAGCAGTTCTCAGGATACCACAAAAGGAGTTCATATAGGACAGGACATTTTTCATCAGTCAGAATTTAAAAACCTCTCCCAGAGAGGCTGGTAAAACTGGCAGTCAGCCTACAAAGTCTTTGTTATCTCATAAGTACAAATCCTCCTTGCATTTCATGTGGGATGCCACAAAATTAAAATCACCCTAACTTCTCTTGATTCTAGCCTACTCTGAGACTTATCTTGAGAACAGGAGGATTCTTAGGCCTGTACAGTCCCATTACACCTGCCAGTCACAGTGAAGATTCAGGGGGTGGGTACTGATGGCCAAAATTCAAGTACAGAGAAGCAAGGAGTATATTCTGTGTGTTTTTATGAAGCACTGTTAAGGAAACTTCCCTGTCTGACCATTCAGGAGCACTCTGGCAGTCACATTCCCACCACCAGGCACTTTCACTGCTGGTGCCTTCACAACAGGCAGCTCCAGTGACCCAGCAGGAGCCCTGCCTGGCCCTCTGCACACCCCATGCTCACAGTCAGACCACCTTGACCCTTTCCTCACCACCTTGACCCTGGATTTCCCATAGCGGAGTCTCAGACTCAGTCCAAGTTTCTTTAAGCAATTTTATCATGCTGCAGCAACCGAATAACAGCTTGAGCTGGTGCTTCCATAGAGGGACCCTGAACAAAAGAAACCCTGGGTTTTTGTACCCTCACAGTCTGTCTGGGGTTTTCCAGCTGAGTCATCAGCTCCAGCATACTTCCAAGTGTCCATCATCTGTCTGGGGCACAGGTCCCCATTGTGCAAAGGGTGAGCACCAGTTCATGGCCTCTTACCTTGGGCTCCCACCACCCAAAGCTCAACCTGCAGCCAGCACTGCACATGCACACTGAGCTACCTGCATTAAATGTATTCCTAAACAGCATGGTATGTAAAGTTTGAGTGCATTTTTTCTTTTTGTTGCTTTAATGATGCCTAAGAACTGTCTCGAGGTATGATTGTCCCTTCTTGGTAGGATTACCAACTCTTTTACTCTGTCTGCAGTCTAGGATGCAAAGTCTCCTTGTTAGAGAGAACAGTACAGTCATTACGAGATGACCATACAGGAAAATTATGCAACAGCAGTACCAAACAGACGGTGTCCTGGTAGAGTGCAGCACTCCTGTTTGAGTTTCTTAAGCTCTTACATGCAGAATATTATCACTGCATCAACAAAACCTTCAGAAAAAAATTCTTTAAAATGTTATCCTCCAGAAGAGCCTTGCTGAGAGCAGGTAATAGCCAAGAGACTGGCTAGATGATCTGTTACTTTTAGGCAGCATGCAGTCACTAATCCACTGGGCTTTATGGGTCTATTTAAATTAGATATATGCAGGCAGTGCATTATTTATAACCAAAAGCATGAATAATTCAATGTGCCCACTCTCAGCAGGTATCCAGCTTGTGCCAGAAGCCTGCACTAGATGCTTGCTTTCAGAATAATGAAGAGACTATTAGATAAGTCTCTTTTGCTTGTATGCTCCAGTTTGCTCTGTCTGCTCTTCCTTTTGTATTTGTAGTTTGGCTCTTTTGTCAGTGGAGAAGAACAGATGATGTATCCTCTACATTATTCCCTTCATCTGGAGATGACATACTATGTCTAAAACAAATTATGTAAATCCGTTTAGGATGAATGCATTAATTTCATTTCTGTTTCATTGTGATGGAGACAGAATGTTCAAGACAAGGGACTTAAAGGCTGCATGGCACAGGGAAAGTACAATGCTCCTGCCCTAACAAATCTAGTCTGCTACACTCCACCACCCAGCATGGGCTCAGCTGTGTCCTGAGACTAGTTGTGGCCACTCAGCCTTGTTGGCAAGTGTCTGTTTTAGCACCCTTATGCTCAAATCCAGAGGCTGAAAAAGCATTCATACTGGCTATTCTCTGGCTCTTCTGTCTTGTTAGAACCAGTGATCTGAGTTAGGGCTTTCTGGTAGGAGGGTTGCTGCTGCTTGGTCCTCTCTGAAATTTGGACACCAAGTGCAGACCAAGCAATACTGAATAATGTATCTATCCATTCTGAGTCTGAGCTCTTCTGAAAGACCTTATAATGCTATCACTTGTGTCTGCCCAAACCCAAGAGTAATCAGATATTACAGTCAGATTTTCAAACAGTAGAGTGCCGGAACAATTTTGGGAAGAAATAAAAATTCTTCAGAACACCTGACATGCTGGGTTGTTTCACACACACAAGTCAATGCAGCAGAGACCTCCAAGTTCCCTACAGCTGAAAAAAGAATGCAAGTGCTTTAGCTATAAGCTTTGTTATTAAATCCTTAGTTGACTGTTATTGAATCAGTGAAGAATTGTTGAGGTATTTTTCTAGGAATTAAAATATATTGGTTCAAGCTCTCTCTGTCTGTGTGACTACAGATGAGTCATTATTTTCTATACCTCAGGTCCTCATTTATATATCTGCATAATAAATGAGCATAAGCGTAGCAGTGATATGCAGGGAAAAATGCACCAAAGGTAGTGAGGCACTTGAGAATCATGGTTCGCAAGGCAAGTAGAGTTAGATAAATATTATAAATACAGTTCTCCTACAACAGTCCCAGATTGCTTCTGTAGTTACCAAAATACAGCAGTTAGAGAGTACTGCCAGTTTATACTAGAGTATAGCAACATTACACAAATATAGGTAAAAACCACAATTAAAACATCCTGCAAAGCTGCAGCTTAGAATTCTTAGGCTAGATGATTATGACAGCTCTGTGTGGAAAATTGCAAATTTTCAAACCTTCAGATCTTGAGGTACATCACAGTGTCTTCAACAACATAAGATCTTAGTGAAGTGTTTAAACGGATAATGTTCTTGGCTGTTGTTGCTTCAGAAATAAGAAACTGAGAAAACACGCTGTGATCAGATATGCTATCATCATATGTACCTAGCTGACTTTTGACCTCCACACTCCCTGCCAAGATCCCTTGTCAAAGCACTCACCTTAGCCAATGTGGCTTAACAGAAAAGAATCTGTCCAAATCACAGAAACGGTAGAAAGTCCATACACAAAGAAAAGATACTCTTGGCAATATAGTGGTATCCTTAACTGGGATTAAGCAGTAAGATCTCTTTCAAATACTGTGTAAAAATGTCCAAACTAGTGTGAATTCTTTTTGATGTATTTTTATTGGTTTAACACCTTAATGACTGCTTATAATTCCCCAGTGAATGTGCAGTTATTCAATGACAGAATCATTTCACAATACCCCAATGTTTTGTTCCAAAAGGGAAGACAGGTTCTGTGCTTCTATGGGAAGACTTAGCTTATTGTGGCAAAAAATCTACTCAGAAGATAAAAGCCTCACAGAACTGCTGTAAGATCTCTAGACAAAATTCTTAATGGTGGTATTTGGCTAAGAAGGGAAAATTCTTCCCAAATATAATAAATGATCAAACAACTATGTCCACTTCATACTGTGTGATTTGAAGCTGTGGTGGGACACACGAATAGAAGATTTACAGTAGGGATAAGAAATAAAAGGTTCAGCAAATAACTTTGATTGGTCACCAGTGACTTCAGTGGTTCTACTATTTATTCTCTGTAAGATCCTCTTTTCCCCTACCAGGTGAACCAACAATGGGGGAAAAAATGCTAACCCAATGATGGCTTGCATATGACATTTATGATCCAAGGAGCAGAATCTGGAAGTCTTAAAAGGAGGAGAGCCTGAGCTTTCATTAAATCTCGTTACAAGGTCAAGGCAGCCAAAACAGCTGAAACATTTCACAGCTGAAACATTGGTGTGAGATTCCTTGCCCTCATTGATCTATGATCACAGAAGAGCTCTGGAAGTCAAATTTCAAGTAACTCCAAACTTTATTTTCATCTGTTGCTTGTTTTCTTTTAAGGTACTCCTAGAAAACATAAAATACAATTATGTACAACTGATGAAGGAATTGAAATCTAAAAGATGTTTAGTTTGCAGCTGCTCTCCACAAACTTTGTTGCCTGCATCATAGGCAGTGCCTGTCATTACCTGTTTGTAGAGGAGAATGTGCTTTCCTCAAGCTGTATTAGCAAGATATTTACTGCTCAAACTCCTACTTCTTACAGGTACTTGGACCCCAGTAGCACACTGCAAGTGATTTGTATGTCAATGTTGCCACTATAAGTAAAAAATAAAGTGATGTAAGGAAATGAGAAGGGAAGAGATAGGAAATTAAATGTATGTATGCATTGGTTTGGTTTAGGCTAGGTTAATTTAGCAGTCTCTGATCACTACAGAATCAAAATAGTTTTTTAAAAATGGGGTATTTATTCTCAGAAAATCCTATCTGTAGAAGTGAGATAGTGCTCCTCTGTTTATCTGGGGAACCAAGGCACAGCAAGATTAATGCAGAATTTCATTGGATATAAAGAGCCTGGTTTTAGGATGTGTTTCCAGGGCAGGCTTCTCAGAATATGAAGCATATGAATATCTAGAAGGCATTTGTTAAGATCCAATTATTAAGGTTTTTAGAAATTCCTCTGCTTGAATTAAGGTGCAAACAAGACCACATGCCAGTGACAATAATATGGGTTTTATTTGATAATAAATATGAGAGAGAGAGAAAGAAAAAAATAGAAAATAGGGACAGAAAGAGAGTGACTGGGCCAGAATAAGGGCAATATCACTACTCTGTAGATCCCAATGATGTTCTGTTGATCCTCTCCAGCTGGTCTTCTTGGTAGTGAAGGTCCCCCAGAAAGGCATAGAATCCCATGGGTTTATATCCCCTGGAGCCAGGTGGCAATGTCCAGGCATGTCCCCCTGGGGAGGGACAGTCTCTCACAGCAGACTCTGGGTCTGTTCCATCACGTGCAGCCCTGGGGTGCAAGGCCCAGCACTTTGGGGGTCTTTGATGGATTGTGACTCCCCATCAGCTACCTCTTATGTGAGAGTCCTGTGGCTGTGGCCTGTGGGGTTGGGGTGCCACAGCTGGGCCAGTTTGTGTAAGGGAGGATTGGAGTTCCGTGCCTCTGGCCAGAGGTTACACCACACGCCCAAACTTCCTCCTGTCCCCTCGGCTGGGGGGACTCTGTGTAAACCTGGCTCCTGTGAGCTGTGCTCTCCCCCATCCCAAACCTGGCTCCTGTGAGCTGTGCTCTCCCCCATCCCAAACCTGGCTCCTGTGAGCTGTGCTCTCCCCCATCCCAAACCTGGCTCCTGTGAGCTGTGCTCTCCCCCATCCCAAACCTGGCTCCTGTGAGCTGTGCTCTCCCCCATCCCAAACCTGGCTCCTGTGAGCTGTGCTCTCCCCCATCCCAAACCTGGCTCCTGTGAGCTGTGCTCTCCCCCATCCCAAACCTGGCTCCTGTGAGCTGTGCTCTCCCCCATCCCAAACCTGGCTCCTGTGAGCTGTGCTCTCCCCCATCCCAAACCTGGCTCCTGTGAGCTGTGCTCTCCCCCATCCCAAACCTGGCTCCTGTGAGCTGTGCTCTCCCCCATCCCAAACCTGGCTCCTGTGAGCTGTGCTCTCCCCCATCCCAAACCTGGCTCCTGTGAGCTGTGCTCTCCCCCATCCCAAACCTGGCTCCTGTGAGCTGTGCTCTCCCCCATCCCAAACCTGGCTCCTGTGAGCTGTGCTCTCCCCCATCCCAAACCTGGCTCCTGTGAGCTGTGCTCTCCCCCATCCCAAACCTGGCTCCTGTGAGCTGTGCTCTGCCCTCACCCCAAACTCAGGGGTTGATCCTCAGCTCAGCTGGTGGCTTTGGCCTTTTGGTGGATGCAAACCTTTCCCTCGGCCTGAGGTGACTGAGCAATGGGTTTCCCTTTATCTAATCAGCAGTTTGAGCTTCAGCCCAAAGTCCCAGTCTTCAGGGAGGCTTCTTTGGTTGTAGCTTCTTTATAATGAGTAAAACTTTATATCAATGTTTGAGGCATGAACTGTTTTCTATCTCTGGCAGCATTGCAGGGAGACATTTGTATGAGGCCCAGTAAAAATCAGGCACCGACTTCTGCAACTTTTGCCATTGGTCAGGTTGTAGTTGGGAGCAAGCAAGTTGAAAGGTATGTATTCCTAAATGTAAATGAAAGAGGAATGGTATCTAGATAATTAAGAATTTGAAATGAGTAAATATTTCATAATGAAAACACTGCCAATTCAAGAAACACTGAGGAGGGAAAAACAGAAGAAAACTCCCCAAAAGGAGAGTAGTGACTAGCACTAATTTTTCATCATCATCAGTAGTGAGCAGCATTAATTGTTCATCCAAGAAACTGTTGTGTACCTTTCAAGAGCAGAGAGGACACACACTCTTCTGGTGTGCTCATCAGTGATCCTTGGCTGGCCACAGGGCTTGCAAGAGCTTTGCTGATCTCATTTTATATGCTACTTCCACCTTAAACTAAAAAGAGATATAATCTCTTCAATGCTGCAGAGAATGGGTCTCACCAATGATTCCCCTGAGGGCTCAGAAAACAGAGCAAGGTAGAGGAAGGATTTCCATTCATTTAATGCATCGATGATCTCCAGTTTGCAGGACCACATCTCAGATTCTGCAATTTGACTTAAAAATCTATTGCTGGATAGAAGGCAGCATTTTAAGTCAGAGCAAGGCCACCTATTCCCCACTACCTTCACTGCAGCTCTGTGAATGCTCCACTGATGAAAATTCTGTTCAACTTCTAGTACACTAGAATCTCCAAGAGATCATTTGTTGACAGATGCTGCAGAGACAGAGACCTTGAATTCCTTCTTCAGCCTTAAATATCCTCCATCAGGACCTCCAAAGAAATGCAGAAGGTCTGCAATTACACCATCTCTGGCATATCTTCCTTTTTGATAAATTTAGGGTTTCATTTCTCAAGGTGATCAATTTGGCAACTTCTTACCCAGTGCTAAATTTACTGAAGGCTGAAGGACATTTCTAACCATAATATTTGGATTTATGGACTCTTTCTTGTAAGATGTTCTCTTTGAACATCACTGACTAGGAAATGAGTTAAATGAAGATATAATCCTGCAGCATGTCAAGCACTGTCCTGTGGTATAATGTCTTCCTTTCTGACACAGTGCATAGGCTGGAACTGCTCTTACCTTGGGCAATGGCATGGAACTTCAGCCTCAACTTTCTTTCATGTGTTCCTCCCCAGTTTCAGCACCCACCCACCCCCTCCCCAATATATATTCACTCCTTTCATTCCTTGACATTTTTCACCTAATCACCCACTTTTCAATCCTTATGAACATTAAGGCTGAACAAGTTTCCCTTGAAGAAGCAATTGCCTCAGATCCTCTTTTTCTCTTGCTGCAGTTCACCCTCTGTGTGAGTGTGGGACCATGGACCCTTCTACATAGCCCAGTGATTCAGCAAACTCTCTGCATCTGATTTCTTTGTTGACAGGCAGAACTGGTTTGCATAGTACAGGATGGGAAAGCCAGAGACTGCAGATATTACTGTATCAGATACTCCTGTTTCAAACTGAGACTTGTTTGAAGTTTTTGAATAAAAAAAATCTAAAGCAAAGTATCAGCTGAAGCCAAATATTTTATTTAAACTTTAACTGCTTCAGTTTTAAAGCAATCACTGTAAACAAAAGAAAGAGAATTCATTATTTTCACAAACGTCAAAAGTGTATTTAGATTACTTTGAAATGGTTTCAAGAAGCTGATTCAAAAAAACATTGAAGTGCAGCCTTCCTCACAAAAAAAACCCACGCACACAAAAAAAACCACCAAAAACAAACAAACAAAAAAACCCCAACCAAACAACAAAAGATCCACAACAAACCTCTGAAAATCAGTAAATTTCCATGAAGCATTTTATGGGAGCACTTTCTGATCAGCATTATGAAACTTTAGCTCTCCTCACTTACTTCTGTGATGCAAATTCTGGACCAGTATAACCATGTAGCTTCACTTATGCCTGATTAATTCCATTCTGCAACAAACTCTATGGCCGAACCACATTGGGTGCATTGATGCAGCTCATGAGAGGCCAAGCAGAGCTGCCTGCGCTGGTCCAGAAGGAGAAGCAGAGCTGTTTTAGCCCTGAGCTGAGCTGAGCTGAGCTGAGCTGAGCTGAGCTGAGCTGAGCTGAGCTGAGCGGAGCTCTGCCTGCTGAGCTCAGTGCATGGCGTCTGGGTAGAGTGCCAAGCTAGCAGAGGGAGGTTGCTCCTGATACCCCACCTGGGTTATTTAAAACCAGGTGATGTGCTGATGCTGAATACTCAGTTGTTCAGTGTGAGTAAAACCCTTTTTGTGTAGTGGAACACAGCTGAATAGCAGCTTTGTACAGTCACAGGTATGAGGAAAGTCTCAACTGAAATCAAGTGAAAATCTGACTTCCTGTGTTTCAACAGGCATTCTGCTTAGCACACTTTGAATTTCCTGTTATATGTCAGACAGAACAGACAATTCTATTTCCCTGTTCTGCCAGGTATTATGTAGGGTCACAGTACAGTAACAACCATGCTCAACAGACTGAGACAAACATAATTTTAAATGAAGAATTACTGTCTCACACTTTGAGAGAAGTGCTGGGGAACCTCCATCTAGGAGGCAGCAGGGACCAAGCGGAATAGAGCAGAGTGATTGTTATTTAGCAAACACCAGAGACTAATTCTGCACTTGCTACAGAACAAAAACCGTGCAGATGTACCTGTCAGCACTGGGTCCTTGGAGGGTTGGAGTACACCAGGAGGACAGGGGCTGTTTCCTGTAGGGTTTGCAGTGTCAGAAAGAACTGCAGCAGACTGCAGTGAAATACATTTTTGCTCGGAGTTGGATTCTGACTGGACTACAAAATGTGGCATTATTTTCCTTTATTTATCCAAGACAGACTGAAGCTTTTTAAATTGCCTTCTTGTCTGCTGGCAGCACCTATTGAGAGGCTGAAAAGCTTGAAATTACTAAAGAGGGAGCTGATGAATAAAAATGGTTCAGTTGTCCATTGCTCAGTGGATCAGCAGCCTCCTTGCTCATATCTCACCAAATGACCAAAAATGAGGAAGGCAAGATAGTGAAGACACTCCTGGGGTCTAAGTGTTGCACAACGGGGACTATGCTGTGGTTGGAAGACACAGAGACATTACTCAAAGCTAGCACTAATGTCTGTTTCTTTGCAGCAACAGTGCTCCACTATTCCAGGCACCTTAGCTCTGACTGAAATTTGTTGTACTACAGAGATTTTTTTTGTTGGGGTGGTCTTTTTTGTTACACCATGATGTCAAGTACTTTCTGGCTGGGTACAGCAAGCTGTCTGGCAGAACCTCTCTGTTCTGGTGTTTTGTGTTTCTCTTTGTAAAGTGAGGTAGGATTAATGTGGTACTGGAAAAAGGAATAACCTTAAAACCAATTGCAAGGTGATGTTTAAAAAATTAATGATTGGAGATATTTTACTTCTGTCTCTTCCTTCCATTTCTCCTGCGTTCTGTCCTACTAGTGGAGGCACACTGGCATAAGCCTGAAGTAGATTAGACTGAGGTTTTCCTACTTGTATGCAAAGTTTCTTTGCTTTAAATAGAGATTTTGTCACACGGAGGCTGATTGTTGCCCATTTGGCCCTCAAGGTAACCTGGATAAGAGAGGCTCATTGATATCTCCTATCGCTCTCACACTGAAGTGAATTTATTTTACATATTGGGCCTGATACTACAACAATTTGTGCTCACTGGGATACCCACAGGATGTAGCACCAAGTGCTCAGCATCTTGTAGGTCAGGAAGTGTTAGACACTGACACTGGGACAAAATGACCAAAGACTAGACTATTAGCCCAAAAATACATCTTTCTCTGTTACCATTGCTCTACTTGGACTAAGATATGTACCAAAGTACATGGTGGAAGGGGTGAGAGTAGTGGAAATGAGGAAAATTACTGAATTCCTTTTTTATTCCTTGCTCTTTGTTTGTTTCCCTGGCTTTATTCGTGATTCCAGGCCTGTGCAGGGAGAAAACACAGAGCCCCATGTAAATGTTCATGTAACAAACACGATTTTATTTTACAGCTTCCTTCAGTTACTTTAACCCATGGCTCAAAAAGAGTCAACGTGATGTCTTGTTACTATGACTTGGCAATTTTTGCATGGCTTTATGTAGTGATGCTGCACGCTGTTTGGATGAGCGGTACCCTTGTCCTTAGGCTCAAGCCTTGGGAGCAGTGATGATGGAAATGCCAGTATTGCCTCATTATGTCACTTCACATTGGTCTCCTGAGACAAGAAGGCCACTTGTTTCCAGAAAGGCACAATAATTTGTGTCAGCTCGTTAAGCTGGCATACTGCTGATTCAGGCACTGAACTCTAACGGAGCACTTTGTCCCAGCTCTGTAATGGCCTCTCCCTTGTATTGCCTTGGGGATAACTGGGATAAGTTCCTGGAGGGAAAGGTCAAAGAACTCAGGAAAGATTGTTATTGTCAATCTGAATTAAAAGTGATGCTGAAAATATAGGGTTTGAATAGTGCGTTGAATAACTGGAAGGGAAAAATCTCTTGGAGATTATTTGTAAGTGTTACACTCCAGACAGAATAGAGCTGCTGCCTGTATATAAGTCCCTGAAAAGGAAGGAAGAATTTAATAGATTAGGAATGGAACTTGGTCACAGCTTTATTAATACATTCCCAAGACTGAGGGAGGAAATCTTTATGAAAAATACCATAAGGAGAAAACACTAAGTGACCAATGCAAGATAGGCCAAATAATTTTGCGAGAGGCAGCAGGTAGTACAAGAGATTATTCAAGGAGGTCAAACAGAACAAGTTTTTGAAGGATTTTTCTTTTGTTTTGGGCAATGGGCAACATTAAGTGGTTTCTGACAAAAGTATTTGGGACAGATATTTGGGAGGGTGGATCCTGGAGTATACCTTTATATGGAGCTAAGACTGGGTGCAGAGTTTTGTTTGCATTTTGTATCTGCTTGAGTTGATTTAATCTGGTTGCTTTTCAAAATCCTGGTAGGGGAGTGTCAGAAGTGAGAGAGCAAGCTCATTCCTTCTGAGCTGAAACAGCAGCTAAATCTGGACAAGGCTGCTGAGTTTTGCAGAGAGGTTATTTTGTTGGGGGGTTGCTTTATAATCAATTTCCTTTTGATCTCTTGATATGAAGTGAACTAACTTTTTGAGATGAAATCTGCAGCACCAGTTTATGTGCTTAATTGGATGAAGGACTTTAATACAGCTGTAATTTTTATCATCTCTCTCCCATGCATGCTTCATCTGCCTCTTCAGCTGCCTCTGCTTTGTAATTTAAATAGTTACAAATACTGCTAGATAACCTGAAAATGCTCTCACCATTCAGTCTTCCTCTTAATTGGCAAATGAGAAAACTCATTTTCTGTGTGCTGTATTTTGCTGACTGCTTGCTTTGATTTGGTAGTTTAAAAACACCTATGTAAAACCCTATTTTCATTTGCTTGGGATATAACTATTGAGTCACCCTTCTATTCTCCTATATCAAACAAAAAGCTGAGGGAGATGAAAAATTTTGGTTTCAGGAAAAAAAGAAAGGCTTTTCAGAGAAAATTAAAATTTTATTGCATAATATTGCAAAAAATGCAGTTGAAACTAAGTAACTAGTTCAGGCAAAGAGATAGACCTCTTGCTCGGAGGTCTATCTATTACAAAACAAATCTGGATTAATTTTATTTTTGAGGTATGTGGTTCCCTGCTTCTGCATTCTGTGACAGCAACCATCGCTATGATTTCACTTACACCTACAAAATGCCAAGCCTGAGTCTTCTGGAACCAGAAAATACAAAACACCATACACCATCAGAAATGTGAGCTTGATAAAATTTTCCAACTTCTGGACTGAGATACATGTGAAGTTTGGAAAATCTAAACCAATATATCCCCAAAATCACTCATTTGAGATTTTATGGTTAATTGTTCTAAAAACAAATATGAAAGTTAGTCTCTTGAAACATTGATAAATTTTATGTTTACCATATGAAAGTTTGGATATAGTCCTAAACTGGATTTTTATCTTGGTCTTCACAATCAGAAAGAATTGCTTTCAGTAGACTGTGATTGCCACAGCAGCATCATTAAATCTTCTTCAGATTATTTCTGACAGCAATATTGGATACTGGAAGGGCTTCCAAGTGCTGTAAATTTTCTTAGAGTGAATGCAGCTGGAATCCCTGAAGAAATACAATGCTGTTTAAAACTCTTTTTGATTCCTACCCCAGTCTCTTTCTTTCCCCACTTCTCAACATAAGAATCAACTCAGATGTTTCCCACTCATTTTATATTTAAAAGCTATTAGTGACATTTCTTGTACAGTGTTTCATTTAGATGCTGTTTTATACAGCAACTTCTGGCTTGGCAAAGGGAGGATGATAATGAACTTTCAGTAAGAATAAAGTCAGCGATAGGGGTGTCTACTAATATACTTTCTAGGCATTTGCATTACTTAGATGCATTAAGCAGGTTCATTTAATAAATTTTTTCAGCAGTTTCTGAATGAACCAAATTCTTTTCTTCTGCTCTTCATTTAACTCTTCCCTATTTTTACTAGTGTACATCTATGTAAGCCCTCAAGTAGCATTCAGTTGTTGCAGCAGTTTATGGAGAGCTTCTAATTAGTTTGTTCTAGCTTTTAGTCTTTGAATTCAGGCATGAAGTTCATAATGAGCAAATTCTGAAAAGGGATGTGTGCCTGATGAATACTGACTGCCCTTAGCAAGATGATAAGGAAGGCTGCCCTGGTCCTAGCACCACCTTCCACTAAAACGAGACAATTGTCACCAACATTTCTTGAGGAGCAGGGGAACACTTCAGAAAAGCTGTTGGAAATGGTGCTACTGCATGCCTAGTGTCATAATCCAAAAAATGCCTACAAGACAGTGTTGTGTGCACTACAGAAATGTAAACTAACCATGGTTTTCTCCCCAGTAATTGCAGTGAACTGAGAAACCAGGAGAAGGTTACAAATGACGTTGGTTTTATGATAAGTTCTCTGGTTATCAAACCATTCTGGCATATATTTATTTAAATATATATGCAATATATATAGTTATAGATTTTTTTCTTTTCTCTCTCCCTCCAATTTTCTTTTGAGATGACTGATTTATATACTTGTCTTATGGACAAAAAATGTTTTCAAACATCTTTTAAGCTCTGTTATATTTATTTCAGGCTGTGAGCTAATTGTCAGGTGATCTCATGTAGCATGCTTTGATCTGTCTATAAATCAGTGTACATTAGCCTGTTCTAAAGGTTGAGCAGGGTTTTGCTGGGACAGAAGCTCCTTACTCCCCAGAACTGCAATCACAGTTTCAAATAACAGAGTCTAGTAGCTGTAATGCTGCAGAAGACTACAAAGACTTTTCACTAGGGCCATTCTCTAAATGTCTCTAGCTGGGGTTGAATTATTTAGTAATGGGATTAAAACCATTCATAAAGACTTGCAATGGGAAACATTTCATGTTTAGACACTGGATATAACATAACTTTATTCATATTAGAGTAGACAGCATCATGCAGATAAGCAGCATTACTCTGTTGAAAGGTAGTAAGCATGTGACAAAATTTCTCTTCTGTCTCATTTTGAGAAACCTTGTCTTCAAGGGAGATAATTATGGAAGCCTGCCAGTGATAGACAATATGTGCGGCTCAGTTCTGTCACATATGGATTTGTTAAAGTGGTTAAGGTATCAACAGTCTGTTTTTAGTCACAAAATTAGGCTACAAATCCAGATCATAGCCCAAACCAATGTGTCTAGGCTCCTCTATCTGAAACTATATTTGAATATGGCTGAGTATTCCAGAAAAGGACTGGAATTATTATTAGCAGGAACGTATGCCACTAATTCCAGTAGTGTGTGTAAAATCTACTTTCTAAATCATGTGTGTCTTTGTAAAATAAAATATGCTCATGTCTCACTGCCACATTCCTCCTTTTTCTAGAGTGAAATCAGAGGGATGAATACTTTTAATTAAAACATCAGAGAAAGGAAAAGTTGGCTTTGATAGTGCAAATTAGTTTGAAAGCAAAGAGCTTCCATTATTCTCTTTCCTTGTTAGGCTAGACAGATTGATTTTATAATTTCCTTGAGACATAGAACCAACATTGCTTTTAAGAGGGGAGTGGAATACAGAGTGTGAAATAGCTGCATATCCAAGAGGTAACAAAAATTTTCTGTTAGAGTGGGGAGAAATGACCTTATTAAAGTGGGTGTATTTGTGGAGGCTGCGGAAAAATATGCACCATATCTGAACAGAATTGCTGAGTTTCTTTCTCCATGGGCTAAATAAGTTCTAGTCATTTAGAGTTCCTTAGAGTTGCTCATATATTTGTGAAGCTATGAGTATTTTGTATGATACTCTTTTTTGTGTGAAACATTGCTCCTCATATGCCCTCAGCTTTTTCAGATTTGAGATGGGAAAGACACAGCGCAATTGAAATTCAAATAAATTGGATGCATGCCTCTGACTTTAAGCCTCGTTCTCAACACCATGCTCAGAAGTGGAGGAATTAAACTGAGTTTTTTCCCCCCTGATTTTTTCTACAGATTAGTATTGTTCAAATGTTGGTGGAATTACACAGTCCCCAGAGATTTTAAGGGAATCAAACAAAGCTTTGAGTTTATCCTCCATCTACATTCTAAGATTAAACTGGATTTTAAATGTACTGAGACATCCAAAATCTCCTGGGTTCTCAACTGATGCTTGTAGAAATGCAGCCTTCGTGACAGGAGGTGGGCAGGTACAGCATGGGAGCCCAGAGAGAAGTGCTCTGAAGCCTGTAGTCTCAGATGGCACAAATGAGCATTTGCTGCAGAGAGGCTGTGCTGCCTTACACGCACTGAGGATTTTGTGCATTTAAAAACTTTTCTTTAAAATGAATATTCTCCATCAGATGTCAGGTCTCGTTTTTCTTAAGGTCAAATAAGAACTACAAAACTAACTTTTCCCCATGTCCTTTTGCTGCTGAGCTCGCCTAGCAATTTTGAATAACAAAAGCAACCAAACTTGAGCCAGATGAAATAGATACAAATCAAGATTGTGCTCTGCAGTGTGGAAAACAACATCAAGATTTTGATTGTTTTATTTATGTATTTATGCAAATTATGAGAAACATTTGCTTTGCACAGCTTTATCATTAGAGTAATGCTACTTAGTCATGCAGGCATGTCATTTTACAGTGGCTGTGGGAGCTCCATTTTTTAATGTAAGCCTATTAAGAGCTCAGGGTAACTTTTCAGGGTATTGTGGAAGGCAGCATACTGATGGGATTCACAAAAACTAGAAAATTTACCAGGAACCTTTCTAATCATGTTTTCTTGAACTACTCTTTCCAGGCCCATGTATCTAACCTCAAGGTTCAGGGAAATATCCCACCCAACTTCATAGCCCTTTCATCAAATAAAAAAGAGAGATGTGCCACACAGACTTAACAGCTTACACATAAAACATACATATTGCTGGTGAGGGACAAAAATTAAATTTTTTCTCTCCTTAATTTGATAAAAAGACAGATGCATTTCCCTGGAGATAGTACCCTGCCCCAAAATATCTTTTAGTCACTGGCTAAGTCTGTTCTCTAGTTTGATTTGACAAGGTGCAACATGTCAAGAATATTCCACTCTTGTACAGCTGTTCCAAGACTCGTTTGGAAGACCTCATTTCTCATCAGTCCTCATTTCAGTATTTTATGGCAAGTGAAAGATCTTCTAGCTGAATATTCTGAAACTTAGAGTACACCAGGAGAAGAACCAGCCTCACATCTTTACTTGAGGCTGGGCAGGCTTGTACTTGTGTCTCTTGTGTGGAGAAAGAAAACATACTATTTTATTTCAATACTAAGTTTAAGGCGGGGCACTTTATTTCTCTGCTGCCTGTGAGGGAAAAATGTGCTGAGAATGCCAAAAATTGCAGAGAAGTGTGACACAATGCACACTTGTACCAGGGCTTAGCAGCAAGATGAGAGGCTCTCAACTTGTGTCATACTGTGTGGCCACTATCAAGAAGAAAGAAAATGAGGGACATATAGGACCTGTGAAAAAGAAAACCATAGTGGTACCTAACATAACAGCTTTGCCATTTGCAACCATAGTCCTGTGTACTTTTCCTCTGTTCTTTTCTTTTTCTAAGCATATCTAAAAGGGTAACTCTGTGTTGGATTTTAAATTACAAGACCCCGTCTGTACTGTAAACTCTTGCTAGCATGGTGTTTTACTATCTAAAATTGGCCATATGGTATGCAACTGAGAGGTGTGTTAGCAAAAAACCCTAATACTTCTGCTTCTTATTTGGAAAAAAAGAGAGTAGACCACAAGTTCCTATTGCTTGTCCTTCACTTGAAATATGGTAAGAGTCCCAAGGCTATAAAAAAAGGCTGGTTTTGGGAAGGAACTTGGTTACGTATGCTGTATTTTCATTTGAGGTTTTTGTGACTATAACAAACTGGCAGATACTTCGATATTACACTTAGGCGGAGTTAATTTAATTGAATAAAAAGAAGCTTATTTCTAAATGATTGTCCATATTATTGTCCAGTATGTACTAAATGCAAAGTTTGGAAATTCAGCTTGGCTCTCTCCTGAGTTTCACCATAAAGAAATTACCTCAATGTTTTTGTGTTAAAGTGCTCAGCAAAAACAGGCGTCCTGTTTCTGGTCATCTCCAAGACAAAATCTATAACAAATAAAATTAATTATAAAACTGGAGAATTAATGAAAGCTGGACTTTTTGCAAAGGCCTGTAGTGACAGGACAAGGAGGAAGGGTCTTCGACTGAAAAAAGATGGGTTTAGATTGGATATTAGAAAGAAATTCTTCGTTGAAAGGGTGGTGAGACACTGTAAGAGGTTGCCTATAGAACTTGTGGATGCCCCGTCCCTTGACCTGTGCAAGGCCAGATAGAATGGTCTAGGGGAAGGTGTCCCTAGCCATGGCAGTGGGATTGGAACTGGGTGATCTTTAAGGTCTCAACCAACCCAAGCCATTCTATGATTCTATGATAATAAAGGAACAAAACTGGATATCTGGGCTCCTGACTCCTAATCAGAAGTTCATACTCCTTTTCAAGTTACATCAGTGTCTCATATGTGACGGTCTTCGTGGACATACTTGGCATATGCATCTTCTAAGTGGAAAGTAAATGCCAAAAAAAAGGAGGAAAATCTATGATCAGTGTACACTTTCATTTTGGTTTCCCAGATAATTTCTCTGCAAGAATTCTTGATGACAACTGCTGTGGCATGGAGCAAAATTACTCAGTTATGACAGAAGTGTGCATTGTGTTATAGGAGCGGGAATACAGTTGTGTGTATGCAATCTGATTTAAGATTTCATCTAGTTATGATTCAGTTGTGGCAATTAATTACTGCATTCTTGGGTCTTCTGTAATAGATGTGTTTTCTTAACCTCCAACCTCCAAGTCTCCCAGCTACTAGACCAAGGATTCTTTTATAATTGAAAAGCTATTTGGGAATACTCCAATCTTTTTTTGAAGTGAAAACCACAGCACAGCATACTAAAAAAGCAATTTATTCGAAGTCAGAGGGGCAGGTCATTCTGTTTCAGATAGTCAGTGTGGTTTCAGTAGGTGTGGGACTTTTTGATTAGGACTGGGGCAGGAGGGGAGTTGATTGGACTTTGTTGAATCGACTCCAAGATGTGAGCTATTTGCTCTGAAACACTCTTCGCACAGCAGTTGATTTGCAGCATGTAAGGTACATGATAACTTCTCATAAAGAATGCATATAATCTAAACATTAAGATAAAGCAAAAAGTGTTGTGCATTGTGATCCACTCTATCCTACCTCTTCTGAAAGTCGAGAAAACACTGAAAAACAGTTTGCATGCCCTTGGGATGTGAATTCCCTATTCCTGTCTAAAGCATTATCAAACCTGTAGCTTTGGGAAAGGTACTCTAGCATATAAATAGGTTTTATCTTCTTTTCACCTCTTAGACTTCTCAGCAGGAATCTATAACATTAAATACTGTTGTTCAAGTTAAATTGAATAGCTTTCCTTTTTTAAATAATGAATTCCATGTAAGTACTATTTAACCTGTACAAATGGTTCCAAAACTAATTAGAAGGAAACCCAATCCTTACCTGGGGAAATTCCAAATTTCATTTATAAAATAAATTGTGTCAAATGCATTAGGACTACAGTATGTCTGATAGACACTTTAAGTAGAATATAGTAATGTGCATATTTAATGAGAACAAGGTAAAACACAAATTTTGCTAAGCTTGTTTAGTGATTTACATCCTAACAGGTAATGGTTGGATCTATTTTCCTTGAGTTGTCTGGATATGGTCACCTGATGCACTGAGTATTGCAAGTGGCTGGGAATCATAGACTCACAGAATCATTAGGGCTGGGAAAGATGTCAAAGATCATTGAGTCCAACTGTTAACATAGCACCACTGTGTTCACCACTAAACCATGTCCCAAGAACCACATCAACATGCCTTTTGAACATTTCCAGGGATGGTATTCCCCCACTTTCCTGGACAGCCTGTTCCAATGCCTGATCACCCTTTCAGTGAAATTGGTCCCGACACAATTTTGGGTTTTGGGGTTTTAGCTGTCTGTAAAGTGTTAGGCTGTTCAGGAGTGTTTTGCAGCTGGCAGACTGAAGACTGGGGTTTGAAGTAGATGCTGTCTGGACTGCATGTCTTCATGTGACTGAGATGCAGGAGACTTTCCTTTTCTCATCCAGTGACTCCATCCCGTCAAAAATTGTTCAGTGTATGAAATATGCAAATCAGCTGTGCTGTTAAAGGACCATGGGACAGGAGAGGAGATACACGGCACAGCTGCAAAGCACAGTCAGTCCTCACTGACACCCCAGGACAGGTGCTGTTCAGGGGCAGAAATGGTCTTGCACGTTGGGCTGTAAGCCTTGAGGAGGGCTAGGTATGAAGAGAGTATGAATAGAAATGGTCTTGAGAATGGAACAAAGGAGAAACACACAGACTTTCACAGCTGCTGGCCACAGTGGGGAAAAATCTGATGACTATTGATTGATTCCTTTTTTTGACAGAAAAGTGACCAATTCTGTTTACCAAATCGTGCAGGTGAATATTTCAGTGATGGAGATAATGGAGGAAAGGACAACAACCCAGATGGCCCACTTTTTCTGGAGACTCAAAAGCAGGTAGAGTAGTTAAACCACAAATGTCTAATTGGGTCATATTTTCAAGCCAGGAGGAGAAATATATTGGCTGGAGGATGCCCAGGAAGTACACACTGGCAGGACTCATTGTGCCTGTCTAGTGGAAAACACAAAGTGGCACACGATTTAGTTATCTCCAGAGTGACAGATGGACAGGGGTGTTGAAGACCTGAGCTGTGGATTTATATCTTTAAAGTGATACTTAAATAGTTGAGTCCCTGTGTGAATCTAGCTGATAGTACATTGCAGACTTTGGAAATGTTCACATTACAGCCTTGATAGTTCAGCATTTGAGATAATTTTTTCCTTCTAACTGAACTAGTTTTATATGCTAAGGAAGCAGATAAATGAATAATGTAGGGTAGATTCAGACTAGACCATTTTTTCCCCTTAAATTAACCCCTCTGTTATCCCCTTACTTATAAAAATTGAACAAAATTATCATGCAATTTACTTTTATAAGTTATGACAATCATTATGTGACTTTTACATTCAGTTTGCCTAGTTTTCTATTTATACAGTGAAAAGAGAGATTAGGTATTTTCACTAGAACTTCCAACTGGGCTCTGGAATTACAGCTGTCCAGCTGGCTCTGACTCATTTCAACAAATAAAAATGCTAAAATCTGAGGTCTAATAAGATATGTTCCTGCTGCATGTAAGACAGAGGGGGTTGCCCATCTTGCATTTTCTTGTACCTGTAACCTGCAGCTTCTCTGCAGATAAACAAATTTTCCTAGCTAGCAGGAATAAAGTTAATCTGAATAGATAAAGGATTCCAGCCATATAAAATTGAAGAGACATTTGAGAGTAATCATGGGTCTTTATATTCTGCAGTTCCAGGAATTCTAAAGTCAACTAGAAAATAATTAGATTATTCAACACCTGGAAGGATGTGAGAAGTGCAAATTTAAAAAAGATATATCTTTACATACTCAATTACAGGATACTTCTGATGAATTGTTACAATAATGATTTATATTAATTTATATTTGTGACATTAGGTTTTTGAAACAGCAATCAAATGACATAAATGTAGTATCCTTTGTTATGAAAGAAATGGGAATTAACTTCTTAAGTCTTTTTGTTTAGCGAAAAGTTTTGTGATCCCTAAATAATATATTTTCTTATATTTTTAGACAAAAGAAGATATTTTAGGTTTGCGGTATAATGAAATTCATGTAGCAAAGCTCTGAGGTCTTGGGAAAATTAAATTATTTTGTCTTTGGATAAAATCAAAACCTGTCACCCTAATTTGACCTCTTACGAATTTCATGAAACTTTTAAAATTAATTCAATTTAGATATGTTGTTTTCGACCAAAGTCAAAATGCTCTGTTCTCAAAAATGTCAAACAAGATTCTTTAAATGTTTCATCTGTGCTTCCAAAATGAAATTTCTTTGAAATAGCTTAAATGTAAAGACTGATGAAAATGTTTTCCATGTGAAAAACAAAACTGGCGAATCAGATCTCTTTAGAAATAAGGCTTTACCCTTACACTATTCTTCAGCACATTTTTAAGGTCATATCTAATACCACAGGGAACAAAAATTAATGTGGGGGTTGGGAATTCAAAGTCAGTAAAACAGTTCCACAGCAAAACTAAAGCCTGTGGTGCACTTCAAAGAGCTTTTCATAATGTGTGAGAGTGCATTTTCAAGGCTCTTCACCATCTAGGCAAAAAATAATTTTGTCTCTTTGTATATGACCCCATCAGGCTAAAAGAATTCAGTTTGGCAGTGGTGGCAGGGTGATTTCCAGGAACGGGAGGTAAGCGTGTCTCTACCCTCTCTACCTTGCCCACACCCCTCCTTGTAACCCACGGAACTTCACTGGTGGGGAAGTTTACAGTAGGATTTCCATCCCAGGGATAACAATATGAGCTGTTGGCATAAGCCCATGCACAGCTTGCATTCCACGGACAGGTAGGGCAGAATCACTGCAGACAGAAGGAATTTCTGGAGATCATCTAGTTCAACCATTCCTGACTTAATCAGGGCCAATTAGAGCAAGCTGCCCAGGCTTTTGGGTCTCTGGGTTTTGCCTGTCTCCAAGGATGAAGACTCCACAGTCTCTCAGGACAAGCTGTTATAGAATCACAGAATCCTGAACTGGTTTGGGTTGGAGGTCATCTAGTCCAACCCCTCTGCAATGAGCAGAGACATCTTCAACTGGATCAGGTTGCTCAGAGCCCAGTCCAACCTGACCTGGAGTGTTTCCAGGGATGGGGCATCTACCACCTCTCTGGGCAGCCTGTTACAGTGTTTCACTGCCCTCTTCTTAAAAAAATTCTTCCTTATATCTAGTCTGAATCTACCCTCTTTTAATTTAAAATTATTGCCACTTGTCCTACCATAAGAGGGCCTACTAAAAAGTCTGTTCCCATTTTTCTTCTAGGCCCCTTTTAGTACTAAAAATCCACAACAAGGTCTCCTCAGAGTCTTCTCATCTCCAGGCTGAATGACTCCAAGTCTCTGCCTGTCCTCACAGGTGAGGTGCTCCAGGCCTCTGATCATTTTTGTGGCCCTCCCCTGGACCTGCTTCAACATCCCACATCTTTCTTGTACTGAGAAACACTGTTCAGGTGTTTAACCACCGTCATAGCCCAAGAAGTGTTTTCCTGCTTTTCAGTTTCTTCCCACTGCCTCTCATGCTCCCACTAGGCACCAGTGAGAATATCCTGGGTCTGTCATCTTAACACCCTCCCATCAGGTATTCATACACACTTAATAAGATCTCCACTGAGACTTGACTTCTCTAGGATAAGCATACCCAGTTCTCTCAGCCTCTCCTTGTATGACAGCTGTTCCAACACCTTTCTTTCCAGGAAGTCAATATCTTTCTCGTTTTGGGGCACCCAAAACTAGAGACATCACTCAGGCTGTGGCCTCATCAGTACTGAGGAGAGATGAAGGATCACCTGCCTGAACACAGCCTGAATATTATAACTAAAAAAGGCTGGTTAAAGCTAAAGTGTGCAAGGGAGGATGACTGAAGGCTACACAGTTCTGATAAACATTGGTCTTGGAGTGAATGCCCCTCCTCTTAAACAACAGATTGATCTAGTTGTGCTGATGAAAAACATGGATTCAACCTACTTCCCTGAACTTCTGGCACATGTAGATTACTCTGAGATTTGGCTCCAGCCTCCCGCCTCGTCTTGGGCAATTATATTTAAACAAAATCAGTTCTTAAGGTAATTATTCTGCTAGCACCATTAAAACACCCCTTCTTCAAAGTTTAAAACAGCACACTCAAAAAAAAGAAAAGATCAGTCAACCTACCAGTCACAAAATCTGAATGCACAGTCAGATTGGGACTTTGATTGATATCAGTGCATGCAAAGGCAACAACCTGATATCAAATCCTCACTTAAACAGACTGAGCCACCAATTATCACATACAGCTCAAATACCAAGTTTAACATCAATTTTGGGCCCACACACTTACAAGGAGTTTAAATCCAGGTATTTTCCTTATTATTTTACATTTCAGAATGGAGAAAAAATCAGTTTGCTTTGGGCTCTAGAATTAAATTTATAATTTGTCCTCCTGCCTGCCCATCTATATTTCCCTAGAAGCCAAAGTCTGCTTTGAACCAAACTGATTTTCAGGTACATTTTTTAAATGCAAAGGTCGTGAAATAAAAAATTGATCCATTGCTAAACATTTCCTCAGGATTTTTGTGAATATGTTCGTAGGTATAGAATACAGTCCGAAATACAATCTGTTTGTGGAAATTTGAGGTCAGAGTTAAAAGGTCGTTTGAAATGTAATTAAGCCTGGTGATGCACGGACATAACTTGTGAGGGATTTTGGTCTGAGCTACAGTTTCCAGCTTATAAATTAATTTTCTTTTTATCATCTAAGACTGTTTGTACCTTACTCTAGAAGTACGAAGGTTGACTCACAAACTTGCACCAAAACCATAAAACCTTATGGTTTATTGTGAGGAATAAATTTCCTGAAATCCAAGGCATATTGCTTTCAGCTGCATTTTGCTTTCAGATTTGGATTTTTATGGAACAAAAACTGGAGTATGAAATTCAGACAGAGTACATTTGAGAGAACTGCTCCTAGTGTGAGGATCAGAGCTCAAAAACAAAGGAAATTCACCGGTGGGGGGGAAAGGCCTTTTGAGTATGAAGTTTATTCTGTAGAAAAGGAACAATAAACTGCAAATAAGTAATATGCAGAACAGGATTCAAATTGTATTTGACAAATTATATTATTATATCTATATGAATATAGACATTAAATTATATTATTAAAATTTGCTATCATCTACAGAGTTTTGCCACCAAGAAGAAAACTCCAAAATCTAGAAAAATAGCATCATTAAACAAGTAAATGCAATTTTGATGTATTTCCAACTGCAAATCAGTTTGAGGAATACTGAAACAAAGTATTTTTCTGTGGAAGAATCAGCCTGAGATAATACCACATAAATAAGACAAAGTGAAAGACATTCTTCTGTGCTGACAAGGGACAGGCAGAGCCAGAAGAGTTTGCAGCTGCCAGAATAAAGCTATTTCATTGCATCTGAGGCTTGTAACATTGATCCTCATGCAGTGGTTTGTGCTGACTCTGTTTCACATATGAAATCATCACGGCTGCTTCAGAAGACTAATTAGTTTCTGGGTTTCTTTCCTATCTTTTTCAACAGCTCTGGTTTTTGGGTTTTGTTGTTTTGGTTTTTTTTTTCCAGTATATCTGTGCCAGCTTAATTTGAGCTGTTCCTAATGTGGGAAGAAAAGGAGGTGTTTTATTATGAACTATGGATATTGACAGAGTCATAAAAAACTCTATTATAGGAACACATCAGTCCTACTAATAACTTCTGATTTAGTCACTGTGCTGGTGCAATTATAATAATCAAGTTGGCAATTTAAACACTGTGGATCACTAATAAATAACAGTAAAGATTATGATTGATCAACTTATTTTCTTCCGGTTGTCAAGGCCCAATCAGTCATCAGCTCCCAATATTTTTGAAACAGAGGATCTTGGGTAAAATTTAGACCAATTCTCATGAGCTTTTTGATTTTTAGATTTCAAAAAGTTGCAAAATACAAAAAGAGCAGATTCTCTGAAGGCAGGGTGCATAAAATAGTGGCTTTCTAGAATATATTAGAAGAAATTGCGTGTCGTTTCAGCATTTAGTTTTATTATAATTTTCCCCAACTTCTCGTATTTTCATCCTAAGTATCAGATTCTGTTACTGTATTATTTGGGAGATATTTAAAATCCAGCCAGGGAATTAGGCACAGGTGGATCACTCCTAATTGCCCTCGCCTAAATGTTAATATGTAACTGTGGGTAATTCACTCAGAAGCTCATGTGTAGGGCTGGGAGGGTTTGGCTGATCTTATTGTTTCAGAATTTTTAACCAGATTAACAAAGGTTCCCCAGGGAATCTACGGGCAGTGAGCTTCTCTAGTAAAAAAATTGCTGATGATAACGGTGAGACAATAGACTGAAATCACGTTCAGTGAGATTGGACAGAAACCACAGTGTGGAATATTGAATAGATGGCAGGTCAGAAACACAGGCATGCTTTACGAGGGTGGTTCTGCAAGTGTCACACACACAGCCATCATCTCCAGGCAAAGTGTTTCTGACTCGTAGAATGAGGACTGTAGACATCTCCTCTTCCCAAACAGTGACCCTTGCTTGGATTTTTGTTTCTGGATTTGTTTGAGGGTTTTGTTTGTTTTGCTTTGGGTTTTTTTTCCCAGTGACTAAGCATTTGAATTGAATCAACTGCGGGAGAGGAGAGGATTGAAGGTAAAGTAGTGCTTTTTATTATTCAGGTTGTCGTTAATTGCTGTTTTCAGTTCACAACATTTAAATGAAATATTCACGCAATTGGGCCGGTTGTAATTCAATCAGAAACTCATCCAACTACCCTGAGGAATCCCATCAGGGCTCCTTACGCAGCAAGAAAGAATTTTAATTAGAAATTTGAAATAAGCTTTCCTCCACTTTTGCCAGAAACAAAATGGGCTGGTGCTTAGTGCCTCCATTCGGGGAATAAAACCTTTGCAAAAAAGTCAGCATTTAAAGAAACACGTAGAATTTGAGAGTGTGATAAATGCATCTGTATTTGCACTTTCTGGTAAGCCCCAGTGAAGAGTAGGAATGTCTTGCAAACACATTTCTAGGGTGTAAATTACACTACCACTTCTGCTGTATCTGTATTCTTAAAAGTACTAACTTATAGTTAAAAAGATGAATTATTAAGTTGCACAAAGCTATCTTTGAAAATGCAGCTGCTAAAAAGTAGGAGGTACAGAGCATTTTGAATGGCAAATTATTATTTAGGCCTTTCAAATAGGTCACATGGTATTAACCATGAGAGATGTTTTGAATTGTTAGAAGAATTGCAGTAAGATGCTTGCACCAACCACAGGGTAACAGGTGTAGCAACAGGATCAGTTCCTATCATTCAGAAATCACGATTCTTAAACCAGTCAGTAATTTTTAGGTGCATGTCTCAACTCTAATAAACTAGGGGAAGGTAGCTGGGGGAAGTTACTTGACTCTGCCTTAGGTTGCTGTAGAATAAGTCAATTAGGCATTCTGCTTTTTAGTAATTTTTTACAGCTGGAAACCAGTTCTGGTACTTGTGCAGCATTTGGCCTCTATTGTAAATGTGAGAACAGCCCCAGGTTTGATTCCATTACAGCAGGATTTAGCATCCCACTCTTAAACCAGAGTAACACAGTCACTAGGTGGCAGATAAATAGTAGGGGGGGGATCTGGGGTTATATTCATTTGGTTGCTGGTTTTTTTGGTTGTTTTCTGTGGTTTGGGTGGGGTTTTTGCATGTTTTCCTTTTTTTTTTTTTTTTGCACATTAAGGATTTTTTTTATGTTTTGGGTTGTGGTTGTATTTGGGGGGTGGTTTGTTTTCTTTTTCACTTGTTTGGTGGGGTTTAGGCTGGCATTTCGGTTTTGGTTGTTTTTTTGGGCAAGGTAGAATTTTGGTTTGGTTTGGTGGGTTTTTTGCTCTTGCTTAACTTTTTTAACAAGGCTCAAATGGTCAACTCACCAAAAGCAGCTTATCCTTTTGCCTTCTGATGTCCATGGCTGTTTTCCTTCTGCTAATCTCTTACTTAAAAACTCCTGTCAAAAAATACAGGGCTGAATGCTGAAGTCTTTCCCTCAACATAAAATGTAGAAACCTAAAACTGACACTTGCAGATGTGGCCCAGCTCATTTTGACATGTTTTTCCTAGTTTTATTGCTCTGGAAACGTAATGCTTTGTGTTTATATAATTTGCTTTTAATTAGAGGGACAAGCACAGTGAGTATTTTGGAGACTTCCCGAGGCCGTTTGCCCAAGGCTGTTCAGTTTGTGGTGGCATCCAGGACTTGCATCTCACTGCTCTGCACCATCACCAGTGCAGTGAGTTGCCTCAGGCCCTTGGGAAGGGCAGGTGGGAGAGAAGAATACAGAGCTGTAGGCAGCATCCTTAACCCAGCTAAACTGGCAGCAACTGCATTTGACTGGACTCACGTTACCAGCTGATGATCTATGATATTTAGATGCTATCCTAATGGGAAATATCCTGCTGACCCAACCCTGTGCTCCAAAACTGTTATATGTACAAAAACCAAGCTTCAACTTCCATTGTTTTTATTCTGCTGCTTAGAACATCTGGGGACGAGATGAGCCTGATTATACGCAGGGTGAGTCTGAACATACAGCCAAAATATAAAAGGTCATACTGTTATTTAGTTCAGTAAAAGTAAGGGTTTGATCATAAGTATTTCTGCTACATTTTTTTGGCATGTCTTTTTTTTTCTTCCCCTTCTAAGACTTGGGACATGTGTCTTAATGAAAGTCAGGAGTAAGGTTTTGCGTTAAAGCATGAGTTACGTCTTGTTTGCAAGTTTAGAAAGAGGACTCTCTAACATAACTAGATAAGAAATTTGGCTATATATTACATAGAAATTTTTTTCTGACTAAAAGTGTTCTCATTTTACAAGGATTATACAATTTTGCATGGAAACAATATTAGCTAGAAAACAGTTAATCTCTTGACACAGGAAATTAATATATTTTTATGGTGAACACATTTATTAAGAGAATAATTTTTCCTTCAGGGCCATCTCACTGATTTTGAAACCATTTTCACATTTAATTCCAGCTCTTTGGAGCATGATATCTCAGATATTTCATGCGAATGACTGCAAAATGTTTAGTAAGTTGTGCTTGCAAATAAGCCTTTTTAGTTCACCTCATTTCAAAAAGACTTATGATCATGTTTAAACTGTAGTTAAAATATAACATTCTTTATAGCACACTGAACCAGATCAGGTGTCCCAGTTCAGTGTGCAGAGCAGAAGATCAGGTTATAATCACTATTATACTCCAAAGGTTAGTTTTAATTTACAAGAGCAAAGTGATTTTAATGAAAAGGGGAAAGTTTATTTAAATAAAAGCTCTTACTTTAAAAAGGGTTGAGACATTATGATCCCAAGGGAGTTCTGCTTAAAAGTTCTTGAGGAAATAATGAAGAGAAGAACAAAAGGTTGGGGTTCTAAGGAAATCTGCTGAAACCGAGCAGTCAGTAGAAGAAAAGAAGTTATAGTCATGGAAATGGAAGTTCTCTACCTGTTGTCACTTGGGTGAGGACCTTGTTGGCTGTTTTGTCTACCAAGTATCTTTGTGTTCCCTGCAGGGGCTCTCCAGATTGTGTAGAATGGGAATTCAGTGATCACAATCTGCCATCATAAGAGTCAATCCCTGTCAATTACACTGGTGACTTAAGGAAAAAATAATCCTTACAAAAGACATCTGACTGAGGGATTCAACACTCAGTTAGGAAAAAACAAAACACATTTTGCTGAAGTAGTATTTTTGTCTTTTTTCTTTAACTTTTTTTAGCTACAGAATGAAATAGTAACACGCAATGCTGCAGTTAAAAACACTGTAGCTTCCAGAGGTATTGTGTCAGTTTACTCTCCATCCTTAGACATCAACGATTTTTCTTTCTTACAAAAGGGATAGAGTCAAAGTTTAGCCTGTATTTGAAGCTACATGATATAACTACATAAAAGGTAATTATTGCCTGTCTTGGATCACTGCTTATCTTCAGATAATACGATGGGACAAGTACTTTTCTTATATGCAGAAAAAATGCCATTTGAAGTCTCTATCAACGTAGCAATTCTGGACTAGATATTAGCTGCAGTAGCAAAAACATCTTTTAGGCTGAATATGAAATCTTTTTCTCTTGTCTGCTTAAGCAAGGAGTAGGTTGTCACTTCATACTTTCCTCACTATATGCAAAGTAATAATAGTGATATGCCTAGAGATCATCATACAGGGTTTTCTTTGGCAGCTGGGAGCAGCTGTGCTGTAAACAAAAGAGATGCAGAAACAAGGCTGCCTAGCCAGAGCAGTGCACAGTGTGTGTTCCCTGGAGAAACTAATCTCTTCTGCTTCTTCCCATTGCTCATCTTACCCAGCATGTCTCAAGCCATGTCTAATTACCATTTCTACCTTTTAGTCAGTCCAAAGAGGCATTATTATATCAGCCAAAATATGCATCCTATTTCTGTCTTCTTCCTTTCCTCTTCTACCTGAGCTTTTACCAGATCTGTTCCTTCAGCTGTGCCTCACTTGACTCACATCTTTACATGTGAATGCCCATTTCCAACTCGTTGATGTGGCCTTTGGTGCTTCCTGATGCTTTTTAACAACTTGTAGAATACATTTACTATTTAAGTTTCTGTTATTTCTTGCTACTTTACCTTTTTATCTTATGCTTTTTTTTTTTTCTCCTGTTTTACAGACTCTGTAGGCACAAATACTTGGTCTTATCTATTTCTCTCCTAACTATGTCATTTATGTGTGGCCTCTATGGGTATACACAAACTACAGCACTTATGAAACAGGAAACATAATGAGTAGGTCTCCATGTCAATCTAAATAATGCAAAGTATTATTTTCTTGTTATACTGTAGTTTCTAAACCTATTTATTTTTGCAAAACAGTAACTTTCTCTTTCCAAGATATTTGCTTGAGAGCTCTCTGATGTGGAGGACAGCACAAGGGTGGGATAACTGGGTTTTTAGCTCTTGAGCTGCCAAAGCTAATCTAGGTACTGCTTCTATACAAGCCTCCAGTTATTTCCTGTGTGTGAAATATATGCACAGGAGGGAGCACCTCTTTGCATGTCAACTGCTTTGAATCATTCTGGCACTTGGCCTGAGCCACCTTTCATCACCATGAATTCTAAGTTGGCAAATCTGAAACCTTAAAGACAGAAATAAAAAGTTCTGTCATTGTCGTTGAAAAGGAATGGTCATTATTCTTTTCCTTCAGAATTCCAGAAGTAGCTTCAATATTCTGTTTTAGTGGTAGTTGGGAGAGAAGTCAGTAAGGAGTATCAAAAAGAAAGTGAAATGAAAATAATTATATGATTTCAAAGAGCCACTGTGCCTATAAATATTTTGCTCCAAGTTACAACCAGGAGGCAAATCCATAATGTATAATAAAAGTACCAGATCTCCCACATTGAAATATCTCCTATCTTCTCCATACACAATGTTTTCTGAAAAAAAATGAAAAGTGAACATGCTTATAATGAATTTTTTAGGATGTGAGCCTCCTTTTCCTGAAGCCAATCAGGCACCCCACAAAACATGGAAGAAACCTTTTGGTTTTCTCAAGGAATTAAGAGCTTCATTTAGTTCAGCACTGTAACATTTAACTGTAAGAGATCTCTGGATTATCCTCAAAAAAATCAAAAATTATACTGTTGGTTTCTAGCAAATTTTTACTACAGTCTGATTAGTGCTCATTGGTTCTCAAGCTCTAGAATGTTTTAATCCAAGGAAAGTTAAGATCATGCATACCAGTTTCATACATACATGTACATATGACAGCTTTATCTCAGCAGCTGTTCACAGTTTTCATTTTGCATATTAGTGTATGGATAAGACCTGTGGATGGCAATTCTGTTCTTTTAGTGGTCTGTTTGGATATGATCTTTCCTTAAAATACTGTCTCAGAGACAGTGACTCTATCTTGCCTGTCGTGGAAGAGTGTGAAGTGTTCACTGACTTGGAAAATTTCAGAAAATTCTGTAAACATGTACTTTTCACTTATCCTTATCAAAGAGTGTCTTGAAGCAATCTAGTTGATGAGAATAAAATTGATACTAGATACGTGATTTCCAAAGATGGCTGTTGTTTAAGCTACAGTTGATTTCACAAAGGTCTCAAATAATCCCGTGAAAGGAAAGGAAATCAGAACAAACAAGTTAAGGTAAGGAGACTGTTTTCTAGATGGATGCTTATCCTCACTGAGGACCAAAGTGGTTAAAGCAGCATATGACACCAAAGATATTGAAGACCAGATAGAAGAGACCCATGCATGTTCTGGCAGTCCCTAGAGGGAACCAAATTAGTAAAGCTTTAGAAGGGGATGTAGATATGAAATTTATATGTCATCTAAACTTTAAAAAATAATTCTTTCTTCATTTCAAAGGGCTGGCACTTCAGTTGTCATAAGATTCTTTTTTAAAAACAAAGTAGAGAGAATTAAGGCAAATTATGAAGTTCTGCCTTTAGCAGGTGCCATAAGACTACACAGTAGTTGCAGGTTTGTGCTTTTCTCTACACACATGCATTCTCTGTGCCATTCCCCTTCACAGTACCATGGGCTCTCTCTGGCTTTGGAGGACCAAGTTCTAGAAAACTTTTCACTGGGGGAAGGCAGAGGTTGTTTTAAGTGTAAGATTTGAGTTTGATTTGGTTTATTCATTTTGATTATGCAGACTACTCAGTCCCTACTGATAGCTATGCAGAAGACAACAGAAATTATTTTATTCTCGCATTCTGAATAGATTATACAGATACATTAATTTTGTGATCCAAACACCCAGGTAAAGGTGTGGGGTTGGCCCTCTAGTCCCCAGTGTCCTAAAAATTTTAATAACAAGCAACAAAATTTTAATAACAACACAGGCAGCAGAAAAGCTTTGTGGACTACAAGTCAGTACAATGCCTACAGCAAATATACTGAAATATGGTTTATTTCCCTAACCCAGGAATAAATGGGAAATGAAAAATTTCAAATATTCTTTTCATGTTATTGTATTTCTGTCTGTGTCCAGTAAAGCTGTAGATGGGTCTGTTTAGTTACAGTTTGAAAAAATGAACTGGTTTTATTTTTTAAGTTTGTGGCTATTGAGTATGTAAAAGAGGTAGGTAGTTCCTCAGAATCCAATTGTTGTAAGTGACAACAACATAATCTTGCTAACAGATACTTTGATTCATTTAACTATTACTTCCTACTGGAGTAGCCTAGAACTTAAGCCCAGGTTTTTGTGTGTTCCCAGTTACTGACTGTTGGTGTTGCTGATTAACCAGCAGGATGAGGACATTCATAAGTAAATCCACAAATCGCTTCTCTGTCAGTCAATAAACACAGGGAAAGCTGGGATGGGCAGTGCTGAAACGGAAGCCTCTTAAAGGAAATAAAATAGAGAGGCATTGTGACATAGAAAATATATAGAAACAGGCATGGTATAGAAACCTCACTTTGGATGAGGATACATAAGACTTTTCAGGGTACAGTCAGCAGCTATTCCAATTCCTCTCCTTTCCTGTCTCAATTGATTAGCTGTCCCTTGAAGCAAAGCAAACTTAAGGTGTGCTTCCATTAGTATGTGTTGCTGAAATGAGCAACTCTTGGACCAAACAGCTGTCTTCAGCACATGCTTGAAGGTAGTATTTTAAGTCTTTCCTTAACTTTATGTATTAAAAACAAAATGTCCACAACAACAAGACTTAGGGAAACTTACTCCTTTTTCATCTGAAACTTGTTCAAACTACTTTCTTTTTTTTTTTTACCCCCAAAACTTGATTATAAAGGAAATTTGATAGGCATTTGACAGCACTGTTTGGATCTTCCTCTGCACTAAGAAGATGCATTTGATGCCACAGTTTCCTTTATGGCAAAGAAGGGTCAATTACAGAAGGAAATTAGAAGCTGACATAAAGGTCAGAGAGTAGGTGAACAAGGGAAGGGAACTTCTGAAATTACACAGCTATTGCAATTAAAGTCTGATAGTCCTTCTTCTATGGGTCATAGGATCTGTGGCAGTTTTGATAAATGTTTTAACTTTTATAACAGATCTATCAAGGATAGCAGTGGTAGAGGAAAAAGTTCTCTTTACAAAATCACTTACAAGAAATTAGTAAAAAAAAGATCCTCCAGCTTCCTTAACCTTATCGAATCTGGGTAATTCTATTGCCACTTTCAGCCTCAAAGTTTTTATTCTAGCAGCACATATATTTGCCAAACTACTGGCTAAATCTATATATATTTACTGTCACATTTGACAGATGATTTAAAGTTTCAGATTTCAGCATATGCTACCCTTGATTTAGGATGGAAAATCATGAAAGAATATATCACATTAGATTTCACCTAGGACAGATTTAATAGAGATTGAACCCTATTGAAATTCCTGTTAAATTCAAGCATACTTCATATTCAAAATCCCCATATTTCAAGAGTTTGCTGTGCAAAACGTTCTCTGAATTCAAAACAAAGGACAGCTTTTGCTCTATTTGGAAGCAGGTAATGACACCAAAAGGGAAAACTACTAATATGGTAAACAAGGCAGGGAGACTAAAAGACTAAACAATAAAAAGGAGTTTAAAATGACAGTAATCTTACACTATTAGGACGATCATAATAACCTTGTGTATTAACCCTCTAATTTTTAATTCATATTACTACTGAAAGGAACTGGTTGCTGGGTCATATAAGGAATTATGTTTTTGCATTATTACAAAGCTCCCGACTGGAACTGAACTCTGGAGTTCTTTCTGAATGATAAAAAGAAGCAAGGGGTGGGAATTACAGCTAAAGAAGTCCTCCTAGCTTCTAGCTGAACAGAATAATCTGAGCATTTTTATAATAGTTGTACTTGCTGTTGCAGGATTGGTGAGTGGAAGTTCACCTCCTTACAGCATTAGAGGAAACTACAACACAGTAAATGCTAGATCTGGATGTCTGCAAATCAGTTAGCCAATAAAAAGTAAAAAAAGTAAATCCCATCAAGCCCAGATAATGGAGTGTATTTTAAGAACAACTTAAGAAAAGATCCTGACTACAGGGACAGAGAGGGCACAGAGTGGTTGCAGTAGTAGATTTTTTCTCCTTAGGCATCAGGAAGCAGAGTCAGAAGAAAAGTTATAAAATAAAACCCAAAAGTCTTTAGAAAACATTAAGGGTGAAAGGTAATGGCTACTTTGAATAAGTAGGTAAGATTCCTGAACATAGAAGCAAAGTACAACCACGCAATCCCCCCCACCCTCCAGAAAAATCCTACAGAACAGGAGGAACTGGATCCATAAGAGCATAAACTTGGAGAAGGAACCTAACTGAAAAGCTTTACTGTCTCCAAGAAAAAATGTTTTAGGCAAATAAGAATTTGGAACAAGTGCAGAGTCAATTGCCTGACTACGCCAGTCAAGTCCATTTTCTATACCTCTCCTGTGGCTGACACCAAATCAGAATTCAAGACACAGCATTTAATAAATAATGTATGACTTTAGGAATATTACCACCATTCTTAACCTACATTTTTCATACAGTTCTCCACTAATGCATTTACGCATGTACTGCAAGAAGAAATAATGAAGAATTAATCCTATATCTTTATAAAATTTTCATCTCGGGTGAGCTTGTGTAAAAGTAATTTGGCATAATGTTTTTAGAAAAAAAATTAGGTATTTGGGTTGGTCATTATCTTCTTCCACTTTTTGCCATGTCTTTACATGCTATGGCACAAGCAGAACACTTAATTTGTCCTCATCTGTATGATATATCTACACTTTTTCTTATATCTATCTTAATCTCATGTGTGAGCAGTGATACATAAGAAAAATTATGTTTCATACATAATAAATATGTAAGACATATTAAAAAAATCTTTCCTTTGACCTAGAAGCATTCATAAAACACACAATTAATACATAAAAGAATAATCTCTCTTAGATTAGAAATTAAGTCATTATTTTCATTTATATTTAATTAATTATATAATTAATATAATAATTATAATTAATTTTAAGTAAAACCACACCAATTTTACTTTCAAGAAAAAAAAACAATGAAGAACAATGAGAACAAAAAGCCCAAACCCAAATAACCAAAAAACCTTTATCTGAGCAAGATGCATCAAATTTGTTCATATGATGTTATGAGCAATGCTCATACCTTTGTGGTTACATTCTGTGATTAAATGGGACTGGAATAAGGTCACCAATTGGATACTGTATGCACCTTCCCTTTTTCTTATGGTCTGACTACCTCTACACTGACACTGTCTTTTCACTGGGCCCCTCCCTGTGCCCATGCTGAGGCTTTCACGGGCAATCACCGTGCAATATTTTACACAGAAATTATGGGCCACTCTGCATGCATTGACTTTGCCAAGGAGTCTTGAGGCTGATCATTTAAATTCTGGAATCTGTTTCAAAATTATATGATCCTCCATGGAAGAGTGATTGAATTTTTTTTTTACGTTTGCTTATAAAGAGCAGTGTCTTCTGAAGCAGTCTCTGAGCTGATTAAACCCAAATGCCCCAATTCCTTGAAGCAAAGGCTAACAACTGCATTTTCCCCATACCTTCTGCGGAAGTCAGCAGAAGGCAGAGAGAGTGCTCATCTTCATGGGCAGTTACCATTTAAAATTCCCATGCGTGGAAGAGCTATAAAGCACTTTACAGCTCATTCAGAAGTTCAGCTGTCAAGTCGGCAGAGACTCTTCCTGTTTATTATAACTTCTTGGTGTTTTTCCCCTTTCACAGGTAGCACACAGTATGTAAAAGCCTCCTCTCTCTCTCTCTCTCTTGCCATCAGTCTAGCATGTCTCTCCCTAGAGACCTCTCCCCTCAGGAAGATGACAACAGCTTGCTAAAGCCCTCAGACCACATCAGAGAAGGGGAGATTAAACATACCCAGTGCGTGATAAAGCCAGGGGCAGGAGGAGGGCACCTTCTGTCAGCTGAGCCTGCAGAGTGTCCCAATAAGAGTTCAAACTGGGAAGAAACACAAGAAACAAGCCTTCTCATTTCACTGAGGCTCACAGAGATATTAACAGCTGCAAACACCTCAGAGAAGGAGGCACAGCAGAGGCAGAATTTCCTGTAAAAACTAAATTGAGCTCTTGGGAACAGATGAGAATTGGACCAAAAGGCATTTGTGACCCAAAATCGTAGATAAAAGCAAAAAATCAGGGCAGAATAATTCTTCACAAGACTGCCCCCTCTCCCCAACACACACGGACACATGCAAAGACATCTGAGTCATGCAATGAAGAACTAGAGGGGAGTTTCAGAACCAGATTAACAAGATCATATCCCACACTGTTGCTGTAGACAGGTATACTCATTGTAACAGGAACGTGGAGGCATGAGAGAAAGAGCTACAAAGCCACAGCTGAAATCACATCAAGTGAATAGGTCAGATTTCCTGTGGCGGTCAGTCAGATATTTTTCTTTCTGTGTTGGAATAAAACAATTTCTGCAGAAAGCCCTAATCCTACATTTTACTATTAATCTTGTCCATGGTACCTCAGCCCCCAGATTTGTCAACAAGATATTAAGCATAGCATCATTCCTACAACAGATTACAGAGATTCACTAGGTACAGAGTGCTTTCTGCAGTTCCCTAGCATCTATGCCAGCATTGTGCATCTGTGATTAAATACATAGCTCTTCATTTCAGATATATCCTTTTCCAAGAGTTAACTCTGAAAAGAAGTCCTTAAGTACTATGTAGTCAGAAGAAATCAGCATTTAAATAAAAAGCACTTTGCCTTTTAATGGGTTAGTATTCAGAGACACAGCATCATAATCCTGAGCAGTGGACTTCTCCAACCCACCGCTTTCTCTCACACTCCCCCAGCCCCTTACTTGTATTTGACTTTAACTTTGAAGGATGACAATCTTATTTCAAACTTTAAAGCACTCGATCCTGTGCAATTAGAAGTGGTTAAGCAGACTTGATTACTTTGCTGGCCCAGGACCAGACAGTCACTTCTCATCCCAGCTGAGTACAGACTAGCACAGTTTCTTCAGCTCTGTAATTTCAATTAAGATTTATAGATTTTAGTGACAATAGGAATAGGATGAGGGGACAAAAGTACTCAAACTATTTTGGGAGCCTCTTAACCAAGCTCTAAATACACCCAGGTTCACATAAAAGCATGTAATTTACTGATTAAATGAATTTTCATATATGGTGCTAAATTCTGATTCAAAAAAAGCTTCCAGAGAGGAAGCACTGGAAATGCTTTATGTTCTCTGCATTCTGCAGAGGTGGGAAACCTGCTGAGGTCTGTCCAAAGCACTTAGCCTTACCAGGAATCAAGCTGCTTTGTTCGGTGATATTGGCTGTCCTCCAGTTTTAGATGGGAGTGGTATATATTTTTCCTCAAAAATTTGCAGTTTCAATCAATAGAAAACATGGGCTTGATCATGACTACAATGCAGTAACAATATAATTTTCCATAAGTAATATAAGAGAGAACATATATAGTGAATGAAGAAACTCAGAAGAGGAAATGTGAAGCAAAAATATTTTTTCCTTTGCTTAAAAGTAATATCATTGTGCATCCAAATGTTCACAATGGGGGAACATAGCAGAATAGACAGCTGCAGTTGAGACAACTGTTATATTTGATTAATATTGCAATTCCAAATGAATGAAACAATAAAAATTATTAAATTAGCTTCAGTGGATCTGGGGCCAGCAAAAATAAAGTACAAACACAGATTTATGAGTACTGGCAGGAACCCATAACTTGTACAGTTCTAGCCATTCATGGGTGTGATGGCACAAATCTGTGATGAGGCCTATTCCAAATAAATGTTATGTAGCTCATTCAACATTAAAAAAAAAATCCCTCTGAAAAGAAGGGGCATAAGGAGACTGATGCACGTTCCTGGGAATAACATGTATCATACCATGAAAGTAGGAAAGCGGACAAGACCCTGTGGTCCATGTGTTACACAAAGAAAAAGGAGGAGGGTGAAGGTGTGAGAAATGTGAGCACCACAGCAGCCACGCTCTGCAGTAGCAGGGGAGCACAAGAGGAATGATGCTACGTGGCTCACTGCACCTTGGACCCATTCAGTCTGTCTCGAGCACACCCACCAGGTAATAGCCAGAGCTTCTGTGCCTCCCTTGCCTGACAACACCATCCTGCTGCACTTGTCAAACGTTAAGGTCTGGCCAGACAGATGATACATACAACGCTTTTAAACCTCTTTCCGTGGGAACCTGTAATGTTACGTGAGCAAAACTCCAGCTTCCATTCAAAGACAGAGTTTATTCAACGATCAAAAGAATACTTAAATTCTGGATAGCAGCTGAACACAAAGGACCTTTATACAAAATTTTCTACAGAAACTCAGTCTAATGATAGTTTGGATAAGATCTCCTGACTTCCATCTTTGGGTTGGGTCAGACACTTTCTATTCCTGTATTTCTTTATCAGCTTTAATTTACTCATAACCTATTCTCTTACCTTCTTGCTTCAGTCACCATTTTTAAGCACTAGGATCTCTCCAGCCTGGGGTGTCGTGTAGAAATGATGCAAAGTCAAGAAAGGCCATTCTAAATTGGTATGTCTCCCATTTTTTCTAGAATCTTGCTATGCATTTCCTTGTGATTTTCTACCATAACTCCTGTCTGCCAAGCGGATGGGAACGAGATACACAAACATGGTCCTTTTAAAGTGCGTATAACCTAATTTCCCTGTAGAGGTCGAAAAGTATGGACAGTAACACACCAAACCTGCAGGAAGCAGGGCAGAGTGTAGGTTTCTGCATACTCTGAAGAAAACAAGCACTTAAACTTGCAACTGTTAACCATATCAAAATTCTCTTCCCTACAATGTTGTTAAAACCCACCCACCTTAGTTTCATTTGCTTGGGGACAAGATGTTACTTTGTCAAGCTTAACAAAACTCTGTGCTTTCTCAGCTGGGGCTCTTAAATGGAAGCATTAAATGGATTTTGGCATGTAGAGTTTTATGAAGAGTGGCTCTCTTTGCAATCCCATTTAGCACACATCAGTTGTTCTGAATGCCACTGGGATTATACTGACTTCCAGAAGTGTTTCAATAGGAACTGTATGATATTTTGTTGCAGAGTAACTGAAGGAAAAAATCCATTCTTTTGGTGTGAAGGAACCACACAAAACAAAAACAAAACCACAACAACAACAATTTAAGTTATTCAGAACAACAAAAAAAAAAAAAGCAAAGAAATACAAAACTATACAAAAAATTCCAAACAAATAAATGCCAGAGAAAACACCATTCACTGTGACATTTGCTGATTTTCAAATCTTGCAACTTATGTGGGCAAAACCACAGGCACTCCTCCTCCGTTTGCAAACTGTGGTCAGCTGTTAGCCCTCTGGAGATACTGCATCTGTAAACAGATGAAGTATTAAATACCCAAAGAGAAAAAACCTGTGCAAACTTTGCATTTCTTGGTGAAAAAGATTATCTTTTAAAATAAGTGGCTACAGACAACTGCATTAGAAGAGGAGAGAAGAAGACTACAGGAAGTCTTTTGAAGACACAGAGGAACAGCACAAATACTTCAGTTCTACAGACAACTGCATTAGAAGAGGAGAGAAGAAGACTACAGGAAGTCTTTTGAAGACACAGAGGAACAGCACAAATACTTCAGTTCTAAAATCTGAAATGGTATAACCCAGAAAAAAGGCTAGTTTTTAAACAGGAGAGGAACAGTAGCTGCTAGCATGTACTATCTACATCATGCTAGAAACAGAACTAAAATTATGAATCAGAGTGAAAATCTGTGCAAACTGGAAATAGACCTTGTATCAGTACCATTTAGGAGAAACATTTAACCAGAAACTTATGGTTGAATTAAAGAAAAATAAATTTTAAAAAAAGCAAACCATTGAGAATGAGATGAACTCCCTTCTCTGTTTAGAGGCTTCAAATAGCATGATATGGATGCTCTTATATAGAGAGCAATATGAAGCAGGGACCAATACTGTTCAAGGAAAAATATTTATCGATTAGCTGCTATTTTTTGTACACAATTCAAGCTTTTGGTTTATCTAGCTCAATATCCTATAGCTGAGAAACAGCAACACCAAACACTGAAGAAAGAAGATCAAAAAATATAAAAAATCTTAGTAAGATCCCTGATGCAATCTCAGGCTACTCCCTCGTAATTAAGAACAGGTTTAGACTGGCTACCAGCTACAGGGTCTCACTGGTTGACAATTAGCAATGAGAGCAGCAGAAACACAAGCATGAATCAAAGCCTTCTGTCTTTACTCTACTTCACCCAAATCTTCTATTTTCTTTCTAATTACAGCACATAATAGATACAGCAATAAAATGCCCAGCTCAGTAGGCTATACAGGATTCTTTTCTTCCTTGAACTGATGTTTTTAATTTAGGCTCCTGTAAGAAATCTTAATAGTAGGTCACAGATCAGAAAGTCATCAAGCAAACACAAAACTCTGAAGATAATAATTTACAGCACATCTATTATTACAGTTGTGTAAGTTCCAGTTCTGGAAGAAGCTGAAAATGTCATCAGCATTTTTCCCATGAATCAGGTAAGGGCCCTCCCTGCAGACATTTACCCATTTTAACCACAATCTACGTACAACAAGTCATAATTTCTCTCTTCTTAACCATAAAAATGCCACTAGTAGCATCGCAGCTTGGATGTCATTCTGGTTACACGATTAACTCTGGCAAGCACTTTATAATGGAATACTTATATACAATTCCCTCCATATGAAGATAGGCAGCAGAACAGTTAAGAGTATTTATGGCATCTACTGCATATTTTGTCCATCTGACATTCTCTCCAATTATTTATCCTATTTCATTTGAATCAATTTTAACTTAAATTTGACCAAAACACCAAACATCTACCTTTTCTAAGACTATTTTTAGATTTTGATTCAACAGATAAAATTTTCAAATTTTCTCATTAAGTGGAGTAGGACAAGGAGGGGGAAGGGTGTGTGTGCTGGTTTTTTTCTTTTCTGTTAATTTAGGAGTTTTTTAGGAATACAAATTTTTATAAGAAAAATACTTCTGTATCATTTAGTCTTTAATTTTGATTATAAACCTCTAGTGAGATGTGATTACTATCTGTCCTTCCTTATTGTCCCTTATCAAAATGACAGAGGCCTAACTTTTGTAAGTAGGTAGAAGTGGTGGATAGTGTGAACTGTTGGACAATTTTGCTTTAATACAAAATGTGAAGTTTTCTTGCTTTCCTTGGTAACTGAAGAGAGAAACTGCAATTTACAGAAGAGTTGAAATCATATTAGAAATTATATTAGAAATTATATTAGTCACTAATCATACTTCTATCTGATGTTGCAAAATTGCAAAACCTCTTTCAAAGGCTTTCAAAGTGGGGAAAGAAGAATAAAATAGTGTGAAGACAGAGGCAGTAATTACCAAAAGGAGAATAATTAAAATAGATCTGAAACTGCTTGAAGTACAAATACATTGGCCAGAACAGGTCCACTAGGGCAGATTCATTCTAATAAGAGTTAACAAATGGGACAGAGAGGAGGGAGGGAGCCTGAGAGGGAAGCTCAGCACTGATATGAAAAGCCTGCTGTTGGAGAGAAGGTAATTGAAGGGCTAGGTGTGCAGCAAAGCTGTGATTTATGAGCATGAAGAGTTGTGGATAAACTCCAGCATCTAGTCTAACTACAATCAGGTCTTTAGTCCCAAGGAGGCACAGTAAGTCCTAGGACCATTCAGTAAATCATACCCATTTGACTCATAACAAAGAAGAGAAAGAAAAAAATATTTAATGAAACATTTACTGTCCACTTCCCAGTTGTTTTAGGTGATAGACTCCCCTACAGGGGGAGCAGCCAGGGTCTGTCCTGTTACAGACCAGCCACCAACTCTGGCTGTTCCTATAGTCAGAGCTCCAATTCACCCCGGTGGTCCATGTCAGGCTTTCCAGGTGTGTCATCTACATGTATAAGATTCTTGCCTCAAAAGGGAGGGAGATTAAAATGAAATAGTGAATGAATGAATGAATAAATCCATAAAGTTCATGAGAGATTAAAGGTTCCACAGGATTTCTGAAAAGTAGCTCTGCTGAAATATTTCCCTTCCTTCTCTGCATATTGCCTGTATGCTGCTCTCAAGACACATTTTATTGACAGTGTATAGAGATGCACATACTGAGGCATATGCCAAGGCATTTCCTATTTCAGGCATTAGATGCAAGAGATGCTACAGGAAGGTAAAAATAAAAATTCTAGAAGATTTAATTCAAGTACTACCTGTGCCACAGGCAATGCACTACAACAGAGATGTCTTGTACTGTTTATGCCTCAGTTTCCCCATCAATGAATTAAAACCAAAACCAAATAACCTCTTACCAACCTTGCAAAACAGGAAAAATATCCACTATTATTTCCAAGCTGAACATGACTCTGTGAGGACACAGGCTTAGCTTTTAGATGTATTTTCTTTGTGTAGTGACTATTAGGCTTATTGATTTTAGTGATTTTTAGGCTTATTCTTTTTAGGCTACCACTGGCTTCTATTGAGATACCAATTCAAAGCCAATACAGCTAAGGGAGGTAAATTAAAGTGAGTTCTTTTTCACCCTAAATCAATACGGCTGTTTGCTTCTGTGCAATGGAGTGACACTAGTGTACCACTGCTGTTGCTTTCCCTAGCAAAAAAAGAGCCTTTTCAGAGTACCAGAGTTTTTAAGTTTCTTCTAAATCTCTAGTGCATTTTTGGCAATATATATTTTCCACAGAACTATTGAAAATTAACACTGGACAACTTGTGGATTTCTCTGAGCTAGCTAAATACACTTGGACTGATAACCACTTCGTCTGCTTTGAGGTTTTAACATAAACAAAAATTAGGTGAAACTAGAAGAAAACATCATACCTGTTCAACCAATGTACACATCTCTTTAGATTGTCTAAATCTAGGGCAGTACGCCTTTGTAACAGGTGGGAGCCAGAGAAAAGGTTCAGCTTGAACATTCAAAGAAACAGCAGGACAATGAACCTTCTTTCACTTCTAAACTGAGCACATTTTTTGAGGAATAAGAGACATGGAAACTTTAAAGCCCTTCTAGCTTCTTTTCAGAGCACAGCCAAACTTTAAAGTTTCCTCCAGAGAACATATACACAGAAAATATCATGTGGCCTGGGGTGGCAAGTCCCCTGCTTTGACACTGGGATTATTCTGTGACTGTCACACAGGTCTCTTGCTGACACAGCTCTGCTTTTCTGATGGGTGTGTAAGGCAGCCCCACAACAGTGGTAGGGACTGTTGCATCCCCATTTGTAGCCCCATCCTGGGCACCAGCAGGAGTAAAAAGCCTGATTGATTCTCCAAGACCCTCCTGTGGAATTTCATCATACAATCCCTATTTGCAGGGGAAGCAAAAACTGTAGGGAAAAGAAGAGAGAACCCCCACACCGCAAACCTCACAGACCTCCCTGCTCACTCCTCCTTATCAAATTCCATTAACTATTATTAACATTTTGACTTATCAATAAAATCACAGAACAGTTTGCGTTGGAAGGAACCTTAGAGATCTTGTCATTCCAACCCCTCTGCCATGGGCTTTGCTCATTCCTAACATCCTGCTGTAATCTCCTCACTCTGTCTCCTGAGAACAACTCCTGTGGTCTTCCATCTGTCCTTCCCTGTGTCCAGATCCTGCATCCATTTTGGACACTACTGAGCCCTCCCTGCCTCTCCTCCACCCAGCCTCATTGCCCCACTCACCTGCTGCCCTTGGGATGGCAAACCTGAGTGTTGCTGACCCTACGGAAAATCTTTGTGCCGACTGTGGCCTCATCCTCTCCACATTTCTTCTTTAAAAATTAAATAACTTTATGTATTTCTTTAATTTAGTCTCTTTAGGTCGAAGGACAGCTGCAGAAGGCAATACATTTTTTATGAAGAGTATAAAATTGACAAACAATCTGAAAATACAGCTACAACAAATATTTTACTTTTTGCCTCACAGCAACACTAATACAGTTAATTTTACATCTATGTACTCATTGACACACCAAGTAGAAATAATTATTTCTCAGAGAAAACAATATTAACAATTAGACTACTTAAATTAGTGCAGGTTTACAAATCTTTCTCTCCACACTATTTATATGAAAGGAAGAGAAGACAAAGATACAGAGAAACCTGCATTTCATGGAAGAGCAAATGGAATATGGAAGAGCAGAAGTCGACTGTAGAGTTCCTCAAGGCAGTTCTTTCCTCCTGGACTTCAGTAAAGACCACATCTACTTGCATCAGCTGCAGGTCTGGTCCCTTACTTCTGTGCTAAGCCAGACTCCCTTCCAATTGTACCAGCATAACTGCTAACTTTATTGGAAACATATTTGTACAGCTGAACATAGTAGTGGTCCTACTGAATTTGTTTTTGTACTATCAGAAAAATATTTCTATTTATTTCCTCAAGTCTTTTTCCAAAGCTATTATGTTTTCACTGTTCTTTTTTTCCCAGTCATCTAGCTAGAACATGAGGTTCCAAATGCAACTTGGCTCCACTTCATAGGTGCATGGTGAGTCTGGCTGTTTCCAAGGGTTTTGGAACTGAACTAAAGTGCTTTGTCCAGCTGTCACCTTTACCTGTCAGCAATTACCTCCTTAACTTTGGCTATATTGAAACAGCCCTGTTCAAATATAAAGTTGTGTCTTATTTTAAATACAGAAGGAAACAATACATAGAAACACAAGTTACTAGGCTGCTGCCTGTCCTCCTGGGCTAAGCAGAGTGCACTCCCATTTGATTGGATACACAAATGCCGCTAACAGGGAGCTGATGTTTGAACCTAAAAGCTGATTATGATTAGATCTGCTACACAATGCAGCTCCACAGTTATCCTCCTGCTGCATGGGAGCACAGCCTAGTTACAAGACAGTGCAGGACTTTGATGGAGACACATATGGGGACCATTGATACTAATTTCTTGCCTTCCTTATGGACTAAATCAGGCTTGGAAATTCACTTGTGTAGAAGACAGATTTGCTATTCATTAAAAATAAATATTTAAGAGAGAAAAACATTCCCTTTTAACTTATCCCACCTCCTCCCTGTGGGGCCCATGCAGTGATGGGTTTGCCCTGCAGAGTAGGCCCCGGCCATGAGTGGTTATGTTCTCACTGATTAACTGGATTTGCAATAGAGGAGGAGTTAAGATGAATGGCTGCTTTCCTGCCACCGTCACTCAATCATCTGGAAATCTAATTTGTATCTTATTTGGCAGGCAAACAGCCATCTGCTCCAAGGATATGCTCCAAGGGCAGTTGCCAAATACAGAACAGGCTTTCTGCCATGGGGAAAACTAATTGCCTTTATTGGACTAATACAGGTTGAAAGCTAATGATATAGGATGTTTCTCCTAAAAATAAATAAAAGTATGGTGTTTTTTAGATATAGTTTCCATTAACTTCCATAAAAGCTGAGTCTTCTAAATGAGCAACATCCTTTCACATGGTTTTTGACTCCGAGTTATATGGGCCAGAGCAGCAAATGAGAAGATTGTCAGTCTCACAGGACTATTTCTGCCCTATAAAAGGTAACGCGTATGTGCAGATGCACCCTGCTTAATCTGCAGCCATGATGCCAATGGAAATGGATTAGCTGAACACAGAACAAGCAGCTTGAAAACATCACATCCCATGAGAGCATTATGTAGTCTATGTCATACATCTCCTTCTTGCAGAATTTCCAGTCTCCGCCGGATCAGAGAGGGAAATTTTCTTGGCATTGCGATGCCATTTTTTGAGATTTTTAAAGTGGACGATACTAGACCTTCAAAAAGGAGAGGAAAAGGAGTGGGTTGTGGGAGAAACTTCTCTAAATTAGTCCACATATATTGTCATATGCATTGAGCATATGACTCAAGCAATTATTCTAGTCAATTCTCTCAAACCCTCTCTAGAATTCATCCTAGTTTTGAAAATGTTCTTGGTAAGTTTGATTAGAACTGATACATTCCCAGATATTTCTAGTTGTGATTAATGGATTTTTTCAAGAAACTGCAGGGAGAAGCAGGAGAGGGGAAAGGACACAGGGGAAATAGCCAGTTTTAATCACTACACAAACAATCCTGTCTGTTTATGTTTAGGGAAGATGCCCATGAGGTCACTTGACACTGCTCTTTCTGTAAATGCTACTTCATTGCCTGCATGTCATCAGCCTTCCCCTCACTGCTTTTTCCAAACACAGCAACCACTGCCCTCATGACTCAGGAGCTGTTGAGAGATAACCAATCTAACAAGGGGATAACTGAAAAGATTTTCTCTGCATTTGCTCAGGTGTGACTGATGCAACTTGGAATGAGCCAGGATCAGATTACAGACTAAATTTTACATAACACCCTGCTCTCTGACCATTCCTCCCAAATTAATACTGCCCAAAGATCTAGGTAGGCAGTTCTAGGATCTGCCTTCCTTTACCCATCCACAGCAAGAAATGCAAGCAATTATTTTTTGTACACTTCCTAAATATATAGGCAACTCATAGACAGAGAAACAGACACAAAGATGAAAAGAATATCATACATTTCATGTGTCCATTGAGATTTAGCCCAAATTTTAAAAGAGACCAGGGATGTCACTTGTGACAAATCTAATCCCAACCATTTCTGTCCAGAAAGAGCAAAACAGGGTATCATCTTTTTCCTGTACAAGCCCTAAAACCAGCAGGTTTTCTGCATTACTGACCTGGAGTAAATCTGAAGCTTACAAATAAAGGAATCTTCCTGTATATCTTTCCTCTAATTATCTCAAAGATTCAGATGCACCACATGATAAAAGGGCTACTAAACCTCAGACCTCTACCTAGAAGTTTTAGAAATATAAGTACATATTCTCTTTGTATGAATCCATCCTAACACAGTCTATGCTCATCTACCACCTTTGGTTCTTCACTGACAGAGGATAAGTAAATGTTATCTGGCAATATAATGTATCTCCACACAATATTTTACTTTACTGAAATAATGAAAGGAAAGGTGTGGGAAGGAAGGGGAAAGGGTAATGGGGGAAAGAAGGGAAAATCCTGAAGTGGTTAAAATCCCCCCAGATTATTTGCCAGGAGTGGGTTTGGGTAAATGGAGAGAAGGGAAGAAGGAGGAGGATTGGTAAGAGTTAAGGCAACATGCTGTGCAATTCCAAGTATGAAAACAAAAATCACTGTCAAGAAAAGGATTCCTAATGTCCATTTTAACATGCCTATGTAGTGTCCCAAGTCCTTTGTTGATCAGTACACATATATCTGGATGTGAGGTGCTGTGGTGGGTTAGACAGCTAAGCCTCCCACAGCCACTCACTCCCTGCAAGGATAGGGGAGAGAATCTGAAAGTCAACAGCGAGAAGTTTTGGGGGTTGAGATAAAGACACCTTAACATGCGAAGCAAAGATGAACATGCAAATGAAGCGAAAACAGCAATTTATTCACTATTTCCCATTGGTGGGCAGATATCTAGGTATCTTCCCAGAAAGCAAAGCCTGCGCATGTGTAACAACAACTTGAGGGGGAAAATCCACCATTCCTCCTCCTTTCTCTGACTTTTTTTGCTAAGCACAATGTCACATGGTCTGAAATACCCCTCTGGCCAGCTCGAGTCTGCTGTCATGGCAGTGAACTCTCTCTGTGCACTCCCTGGCAGAGCAGCATGAGAAACAGAGATGGGATTGATGCTGTCAGCAATAGCTGAGTGTGTACCCTGCTCATGCCCATATCAAGCATACAAAGATGCATGGAAGGGTTGGCTTTGCTGTTACGATGACATCAAATTGTCATCATTGTCACTTGGTGCTGATTTGAATATCAGCCTTTTGCAGAAGGAGAATTTCTGCTCAGAGGAGCTCGAGGTAGCATAGGAAGGTCACATGTAGTCTGGCAGCAACACAAAGTAGCTGATATTAATGGGAAACATGAAACCAAAGAAGATGGAAAGGCTATAAAGGTCTAGGAAATCTTAAGGATGTCAGATGGCTGTTTACACCAATAAGTCTTGGAAATGTGCATTGAGGATGATGACCTTGTGCTGAAGGTTTTTCTCAATGGCAATGACACCAGAACCTCATGGACAATAGTTTTGTTTTAACAACAAGGCACTGACAGGTAAGGGCATGCACTCCAGCAAACACAGAACGGAAAAGCTAGGAAAAGAGCAGACCAGACGTTGTGAAGGAAGGAATAAAACAATAGCTCCAAAGCTGATAAGAAAATAGGGAATAGAATTCTGCAGATGACTTTCTTTCTGTACACACACTTGACAGGAAACTTATATCCACATCTACTAATATTTTTTTCAACTGGTTTCTTCCATTACAATGATCATTTCTTTGTACATATTTATTATTGTTAGATTAATTTTATCTCAAGGTCTTTTAGTGGAGGAGGACATTGCAACTACAACATGAAGCAATTACTTTCTTAAATAACTTCCCAATGTTGCAAGTCACATGGCAAAAAATAATGAGCAAATGATCCCTCAAATGATCACTTATATTTAATTCAGGGTTCTTATTTGTACCATACATTTTTCTTCTTCAGGATGGCATATTGTCAACTTTTATGTCAACATTTGTTTACACTAAAAAAAAAAAAATTGTAAAAAATTATTATACATTTCCATGACTCAATTAAAATGTCAAGATCACTGCCAATGTAATGTGAAAAAGCAACACTAGAATTTATGTGAATTTCTATTGTTCATGATACATAGATGAAATTCAAACCTCAGAACTTTAGGTTCTCATTCCTCTATTTTATTCTTGGAAAATTGCTTTCTATAGTTCATCTCCACAAGGCTCTTTATCCCACACATTCCAGATTTTAGGCTACAAATGAATTAATTTGTGTTACGTATGTGCTCTGTTTAAATGAAGGAGTAAAACACACCAAGGTAACAATGAGCATTTCATATACACTGCTGTTTTCCTTATCTGCTCAGGTCCTTTGGTGGGAGCTAAAGTGTGGGATGTATTTCCTAGTCTTGTTTTCCCTTGTTGTATTACATGTACTTAAACCCTAAAACCTCAGGGCACTTCACTCTCTTTACCATGGCTCTGCAAGACTCAATGGATGGTTCTTGAAGAACTCAGTGTAGGATCAGGGATCAAATTATAAATCCCTTTGAGTAATGATCTGGAAGTGTCTGTGAAATGCCATATGTCTTCTGTAGCACTTGTGATAAAAATAAAACCACTGCTCAGAGGAGGAAAGGCAAGTATCAGCTATCTCTCTGAAGCAGCTGATATCTCAGTCTCAAAAAAGGTTAAGTAAGGATACAGGTTAAAAAAAAACAACAAACAACAGTAAATGTCACAGCGGTATTTCCTGCAAGAGTCATGTAAATGTTATTTATTTTGCCAGATACATTTCCAAAGCAGATGTCTTCCACAATCTATTTTACTCAACTATATCAGATCAAACCAGTTGCAGTTTCAGCCTTCTAGGCAGTATTACCATTCACAGGTCTCTGTAAGGCCAGTTCATCCCAGCATGAGCAGAGCAATTCAGCTTGTCCCTCTGTGCTGCCATTCAGCCGTCACTGGGCTATACTGCCTAGACTGCTGCAGGGTCTGGCTGCTTGGCATGCTTAAGTGGGACATCCTGACCTACACCTGACCTAGGCGCAGACTTCTCTAAAATGTTTATCACCCTAGACTCTCCAACCAGAGGTACCTGGGCTTGCTCTGCCTTTTCCTTCAGTATTTTCATCTCTGCTTTGCTTGTAGGCAAGTTTTGGAGAATTTGGGATTTGAGTTCAGGCCCAAAAGCTTTGGCATTGTATTTGGGTTTACACAGCAAGGTTTTGCTTGTAGGGAGGCTACAGGGGTGGCTTCTGTGAGAAGCTGCCACAAGCTTCCCCCACATCAAATAAAGGCAACACCAGCCAGCTCCAAGGGGCACCTGCTTCTGTCCAAGGCTGACCCTATCAGTGATGGCAGTAGCACCTCTGGGATAAAATAATTAAGGGAAAAACATTATTGTGCAGAACCAAATTGCAGCCAGGGAGGGGAGAAGTGAGAATATGTAAGATGAACAGCCCTGCAGACACCAAGGTTCATGAAAAAGGTGGAAGGAGCAGAGATTCCCCTGCAGCCCATGGTGCAGCCCATGGTGAAGCACTGTGCCCCTGCAGCCCATGAAGGTCCAGAGTGGAGCAGAGATCCACCTGCAGCCCATGGAGGAGTCCCACACTGAAGAAGGTTGATGCCCAAAGGAGCCCGTGGGAAGCCTGAGCTGGAGCAGACTCCTGGCAGGACCTCTGAACTCCTGGGGAAAGGAGCCCATGGTGGGGCAGGTTTGCTGGCAGGACTGGTGACCCCATGGAGAGCTTACACCAGAACAGTTCATGAAGAACTGCATCCCTTGGGAGGGACCCCTGAGGAGGAAGGAGTGGCAGAGGCAACGTGTGATGAACTGACCACAATCCCTGTTCCCCATGATCCTGGGCTGCTGGTGGGGCAAAGGTAACAAATCAGAAATAAGATTAAGAATGGGAAGAGGGGAGGGGAGNGTTTGCTTCTCATTATCCAATTCTGATTTGACTGGTAATAAATTCAGTTAAGTCCCCCAAGCTGAATCTTTTTTGCCAGTGATGGTAACTGCCCAGTGATTTCTCCTCACACTTGTCTTGACCCCCAGGCCTTTTGTTGTATTTTCTCCCCGCTGCCCAGCTGGAAATGGGTGTGATAGAATGGCTTTGGTGGGCANCATGGAGAGCTTACACCAGAACAGTTCATGAAGAACTGCATCCCTTGGGAGGGACCCCTGAGGAGGAAGGAGTGGCAGAGGCAACGTGTGATGAACTGACCACAATCCCTGTTCCCCATGATCCTGGGCTGCTGGTGGGGCAAAGGTAACAAATCAGAAATAAGATTAAGAATGGGAAGAGGGGAGGGGAG